>JACGWO010000001.1:48155135-48622377 GCA_034509735.1 Sesamum alatum | reverse complement strand
TCCTTTAAAAATTCTATCCACCTCCTTTGTCTCAAGTTCAAAACTCCTTTTGTGTTAGAACATACTTCTCAAACTCTTGTGATCATGTGAAAATCTGAAATGTTTCTCCATACGAGAGTAGTTCTCCAAATTTTCAGTGCATGCACAATTGCTGCTAACTCAAATCATGTGTAGGATATCACTCGTGACTCCTTAATTGGCGAGATGCATATGCTTATTACTCTCGCCATTTGCATTTAGAACGCATCCCAAACCTTGTTTAGAGGCATCTGTGTAACATATCCACCATTACTAGATTGGTATAACTAAAATCGGAGTGGACGTTAATCTTTTTTTTTAACTCTTGGAAACTTTGTTGACACTGCTCAACAGTCCAATGAAACTCCATCCCTTTCTTTAAAAGTTTGTCAAAGGGCGAGCAATGATAGAGAAACTCTCAAAAATCTCTATGTCAACCTTTATCCCTAGACCCGCTACCGTAGTCCTAAGAAACTCCGAATTTCAATCACATTCTTCAGTGTTCTCCAATCCATAATAGCCTTCACCTTGGCAGGGTCAGGCATAACCCCGTCTCTAGAATATTACGTATCCAAGGAAAACTATCTGATTTTACCCCAAAACTCGCACTTGCTTAACTTCGCATACAACTTTTTGTCTTTCAAGGTCTGCAACACTATTTTCAGATGTTGTTCATGTTCCTCTCTATTCTTCGAATACACCAAGACCTCATCTATGAACACCACAACAAATTGATCCAAATACTCTTGAAAAGTTCGATTCATCAATGCCATGAATGCTGCCGGTGCATTAGTTAATCCAAATGGCATTACTAAAAACTCATAATGACCATATCGAGTACGAAAAGCTATTTTGGGTATATTCTTCTCTGCTATTCTCAATTGCCAATAACCAGACCTCAAATCGATCTTTGAAAAGATTGTAGCACCCTTCAATTGGTCCAACAAATCATTGATTCTAGGTAGTGGGTATTTATTTTTCACTGTGACCCTATTCAATTGACGATAGTCAATACATAATCTCATACTGCCATCCTTCTTTTTCACAAACAATACTGGTGATCCCCAAGGTGAAGTACTTGGTCAGATAAATCCTTTCTCCAATAATTTTTCTATTTGCTTCTTTAGCTCTCTTAACTCTATTGGAGCCATTCTATATGGTGCAATAGAAATTGGAGAAACTCCTGGCAATGTTTCTATAGTGAAATCCACTTCTCTCTGTGGGGGTAAACCTGGTAAATCATCTGGAAACACTTCAGGAAAGTCTCTTACTATGAGAATTTCTTGCAATGTTGGAGTATCCATTCTCGTATCTATCACATTGGCCAAATATGCTTCACATCCTTCTGACATTAATCGCCTCGCCTCTATGGCTGATATTACACCAACTGGCATCACTTGTCTATCACCCACAAATACCACTTTTGGCTTCTCAGAACATTCAATCACTACTTCTTTCTTATAACAATCAACTACTGCTTTGTTTTGTGCTAACCAGTCCATTCCCAAAATTACGTCAAACTCCCTCAAGTCCATCACTTACTAGGTCTACAGGTAAGTTTATATCGCCAATCTTTACTAAGATTCCTTTCCTAACACTGTTCACCATCACACCACCTCCCACGGGTAAATGAACCATCAAATTATATCCCAAAGGACTATTTTCACCTGGTACTTTAGACGCAAGTCCCAATGATATGTATGAATGTGTAGAGCCAGGATCAATCAAACAATAAGCCTCAATGTCAAATAATAGGATCGTACTTGATATCACATCATTTAAGGCTGGGGCTTTCTCCCTAGTCATGTTATAGATTCTTGCTTGGGCAGATCCCGGAGTTGATTGCGTGCTAGCCCCACTAGTTCTATTGTTTGTACCTCTGCCTCTGCCTCTCTCAGTTCCTCGGCCATCATTTGCTACACTACTCTGACTTTGGGTCCCCCTGGCACCTCTACCCACACCTACAATCTGACTAGGACAATTTATAGACATGTGCCCTCGACCTCCACAGTTATAACAAGTTCTAATTATAGCATCGGGTCCCCAACATGATCCTGAGTGTCGCCTTCCGCAAGTAGAACAATTCGGTGTAAAAGCTAAGCCTCTGCCACCACTCTGTCCCGCTCCTTTATTTGATCCAATAGAAGGCGTACTAAATGTACTATGTTCTACTGAACCTCTGTTGAAGCTTACTGGTCCACTAAACCTCAATCCACCGTTTCCTAGAAAACTGAACCCACCGCGTGAAAAACTCATACCCCCTTCTGAAAATGAACAACCGTTGCCCCTCTTGGTTAATCTACTCGACTCCCCTCTTGTATATATGGATTTTCTTTTTTCCTCTCCCTTCTTTTTATCCCCAGTCACTGCCTCTTCCATCCGAACTGCTGACTCAACAAGGGTTTTGAAATTCGTAATTCTAATTGCAAGGCCCCTTTTTATCTCAGGTCGTAACCCCTGTTCAAATCGATAGCAACGATCCTCCTGTCGCTATAGCTTCGGGTGCATACTTTGCTAATGCAGCAAACTGAAGCTCATACTCAGCCACCGTCTGATCATCCCTTTGGGTTAAGTTCAAAAACTCCATTTTCTTCTTGTCACGGTACATCTTGGGTTTATATTTATCGTCAAACTCTTTCTGAAATTCGGCCCAAGTTATATTATGTGGCTCATATGCTCTCTTTACCGATCTCCACCAAATGAAGGCATCTCCAATGAATAAGGATACCACATACTTAAGTCGGTTTTCCAGAGTACCACTCATCAGATTCATCACATCCTCGATCTTTTCCCACCATCTCTCAGCAACCTCTGGGTCTAAGGTACCCTCAAATTCTATAGCTCCCATTTTCCTAATTCTCTCATAGTTACGGTCAATTGTAGGTACTGTTGGTGCTGTGGTTGAAGCTAGTGCATGTGTTTGTGCAAAGAACTGTGCTTGAGCTTGTGCCTGGGCCTAAAAGGCCATTTGAAGAATCTGAGCATACTCGGGTGGTAACCTTGCTGTTGGAGCAACACCCGGAGGAATTAGAGCGTTAGCACCAACATCCTCTTGACCCATTGCATCACCACCTGCACTCGCAGGTGCAATTGAACCCTCTATTGACTCTACCAACTCTTCCTTACTAGCTACTAGGTCAGCACGTGCATCATGAGAAGCCATCCAAGATTAAACAATTTAACCATTAGACATGTCTTATAGTAAACCTATCACCCTAGAAACGTAAACCCGCTCTGATACCACCCAAATGTTATACCCCCTCCATAATCACATTCCATCTCATAACTAATTCACATTTAACCCAATTTAGAAAAATCTTCTTATAATTACTTTCTATATATGCCTCAATCGATTAAAAATCTCAACAGAATTCTTTATATAACATAATTCACTATAGCATATGAACACGAAAAAAGTGGAGTTTCTAGCTATTACAAAACTTAAGATACTACTGCAGTCCAAGTTTAATATTATCGTTAATATGCAGCTAGAGCTCCCGACTCATGATGACACTTCAGTGCTGACCCAACTAACAAGGCTGACAACTGGCTACAAGCTAGCTAGTTGAGTCACTGCAATCTATCTGCTGAAAAAGTACATGGCAAAGAGTGAGTTGCCAACTCAGTAAGTACATTAGATAATATCCGGACACACCTCATTAATCTGTTAATATGTTATTCTACATAATTCAGATCCTTAATCCATTTTCTAATACATAAAGTAGACTCAATTATCTTTCCATCAGGATATATTTGCTATATATATAAATCAGTGATTATATTTTTAAAAATTTTCTTTACCGCCCTTTAACCTGTGAATCATGTCAGCCTGAACACTGATCACTAATTAAATCATAATTTTAATTATAATAATACAAATCAAAAACTGTTTTATTATGATAAAATAAACATACTAGGCTTTCTAATGGTATAAAATATGTATATTAACTCATAGGAATAATTTGTTAATAATACCTACTATTCCTGTTCATTGTTTTCTCGAACAGAATCTGTGTACAAACTTATAAATTCTCCCCAGACCAAATTACAACTTGTAAATTCAATATTTTTACTCCATATACTCTCCTACTTCCCTAGATTCATATACAACAACAATCATACGAATTGGATCAGTATATAATGAGTTATTCAGGTTTTATCAGAACATGTTCTTTACAGTTGCATAAACAGGGGTTTTACCATACTCAGTCTGGATTACCACATAAACAAGGCAACAGAATATATCCTCCGATTTAGCCATTAAAACGAACGATTTAGCTTCTACTCAAAACTATAAAGTTAAAGAGGACATCCTAAGGTTTTCATAGACACCAAAATCAATAAATTTGGACCGGTAAAAAGTCAGATTTTCCTGAAAAATCGAGACTGATTGGACAGAGTTTTTCCTGTTATCATGTATCTAGCTTCACTGATCCATTTCTTCCATGTTCTTCATGGATCTAAGCTCAAACTCGAAATAAAATAGAGTTCTTACCAATATCTGTGTAGAAGACTCTAGGCTTGAGTTTCTTTAAGAAAGAAGAAATAATATAATGAACAAATCAAGTCCTATATATATATATATTGCCAATGTCTCACTCCACCGCCTCATCCCTCTTTTCTTTCTCTTTTTTTTTTTTATAATTTATATATATATAGGTGTCTATATATATATATATGAATATTATATTGCAATGAAGTATGTTGATAAGCATGAGTTAATTTGTTGTGTAGTGTAGATATATATATATATATATATACATATATAATTTATTTTTTATTGAGATATTATATCTCCCCCTTGCATCTTCACAAATTTCTATTTTGACCCCACACTTGTATTGTTTCAGTCCTCAAGTACTTCCAAGTGTAAATCTTGTCACATAATTTATAATTAAGCACCAATTATCATATAAATGACCACATTATATATCCATTTTATTATGCTAATAATTGATAATCAAGTATTAACGTTGAGGATGTTACACGTGGGGGACGATTAGATGGCCTCCGGGAACGAATCGCGATGCTGGAAATTTACTTCATGGAGAAAAGTATCCTACATCCGAGGACATGGGAGGCCGATGAGGGGATGTCATTCCCTCGGCCTCCCCAGCTATTGCCTTGGCCTTCTTCAGGTCGAGTCGTTTCGCCTCGACTTGGGGGAGGCCAAGGCTTATTACCTCAACCTAGTATGTCGGATCCGGCTCCTGTCGAGGTCAATTTTCTTGAGGGGGGTTTGAGTGGGGATCTTTCTCTAGAGATCATTGATGCTAACAAAAAATCTTCCTGATTGTCCTGTGGATTCCTTTGTTTATGAATCGGAGTCTTCAAAAAAGTTTAATACTTCTTCTCCTATTCAAGTTATTCATGAGTCCGGAGGGGATGGGATTGGGTCTTCTTGGGCTCCTCCTTCTAAATCCCGTTATCGCATCATGGATGTGGACAATTGTTCTAGTATGATTGGTTTAGACGAGTTTGATGTTTTCAAACAACTTTTTGATCCCATGTCAAAATTTGAGTTTTTACTTCCAAATAATGAGGATAGGATAAACATGCCTCTTCCCGGGTATTTTTCGGTATATTCTTCTTTTTTTACTTCGGGTTTCTCACATCCTCTTTTGGTAGAAATTATAAAAAATACCTAGCTTTGCATTAGTCAATTTACTCCTAACTCGTTTGCTTATTTCGAGGGTTTTCGCCATTGCTTTAGGGAGCTTGACTTGGTTCCTTCTTTAGAGGCTTTTTTTACTCTTTTTTCGATTCGGAAAGTTGCGGGGGAATCTTACTTCTTCTTCTTCCTCTGAAGTGGTTGTAAGTTTTTGGAGGGATGTCCCTCTTCAAAAGGGCCATGGAAAGAAAAGTTTTTTTATGTCCGAGATTTAGGTTGGGGTTTGAACGTTTCTTGGAGAGTCTCGGTTTACCCCAGAACCCGTACATGACCTTCGTATGTCTTTCATAGGGGTGGGGCTATTTGATTATCCCTTTGACACCAGCCCCTTATTTCCTACTGGCGGTTTATCTTCTAGTGGATTCCTTAAATATGTATGTTTCCGGATGTGTATCTAACTTGTGTTTTTTGGTTTTTGTAGGAAACAAGGTGTCTTTGCAAGATGTGCGAAAGTATAAAGCCGAACGGGAGAGGGAGTCTGCTCGCCATTCTCATCAACGACGTCCTCCCCCTCCCCCTCCCCCCCCCCCCGAAGAGGGGTGAAGGGGACTCTCGGCGTTCCCCTCCTTGTTCTTGCTCTGGTGACGTTTTGAATGTTGACGACGAATTTGGGAAGGTGGAGGCTTATGTCCCTACTGTGTTTGCTTCCGATCTGTAGAAGCGTCCTCGTGAGACTGCCGCAGATTCTACCAAATCGGGCATTGGTAAAGGTTTTTTCACTGTTTGAGTGAACAAGCAAGATGAGGTATCTTCTTATTGAGATACCACCGATCTTGATTTTGCTTATGAGAAGACTCGGGGCGTTGTTAGCGAGTATGATGTTTCTCGTTTTCATCATATCTCCAATGCTTCCGTTGCCCGGCTATTCGATGGTGAGGTTGCTAGGGTAAGTCTTTTTCCTCATTCTATCCCTTTTCTATATTGTTCATTGCTTACAATACCTCATTTTTGTTTGTTTAGGTTTCTACTTTGGTAGAGTTGGTCGACCGTCGTTTTGGCTATTATGAGAAGGAGATTGCTTGGTTGAAACTCCGTGCTAGAGGCGTCCAAGAAGGACTTACTTCATTATCTGGAGGAGTTGAGGAACATAGGAGCTAGCAAAATGAAGTGGAAGGACTCGTATAACCGTGAAGTTGTGTCCGACCATTCATTCTTGAAGTCTAAAGCCGGGAAACTCAATTTGGAGTACGTGTGGAACGACTTTAGAGAGAAGTATGAAGGGTCTGAAGATTTTGACAAGGCTGTCGTCGCGAAAGCCAACAACATATATGATCAGACGATTCGTCAATGCCGGGCTACTTTGAGGGGGAGCGATCGTTTTTGCGAAGAAGACTTTATGTTCTTAGATCCTTCAGTTGGTGACTTCGAAGAGGAGTTAGATGATGTAGAGGTTGATATGATTGAGGATCGCTTTATGGGGGGATGCCTACTAAGGATGTTATTGGAGAGAAAATTATCCCTCATACTGATTTAATTTGAAATTTATGTATCATGATGCTCTTCCTTTTTTGTTTCCATCTTTAATAAAGATCCATGGTTTCTTTCAAGTGCTCAATTTCCTTTTATCATTTGTCCTCCTTTTTCTTTCCGTGTATGGAAAACGATTTTTGGCTTTTTGTTTTGGTATTGGGGTAATCTTATGCCCCTTGTTTTTGTGTTGGGGTAATCTTATGTCCTTTGTTTTGTGTTGGGGTAATCTTGTGCCCCTTGTTTCGTGTTGGGGTAATCTTATGCCCCTTTGTTCTTGTGGGAGCCTCTTCTCTCTTTCTTTTTTTCTTTTTTTTTTTTTAACTTCACAAGATGAAAGGGTAAACATAACATTAAAGAAATGAGACTTTGTATTCATTTTGCATTGTACTAATATACAAATGATAACCTCTTTATGCATAGAATTTTTTGAGGTTAGCTACATTCCATGTTCTCGGAATGCTGGTTCCGTCCAGTTTTTGGAGGCAATAAGCTCTGTATCCTACCACATCTATGATTTGATATGGTCCTTCCCATTTTGGGTCCAACTTTCCGATCTGTTTTGTGGCGTCAGATTTTCTGAGAACTAGATCTCCTATTTGGAAGCTTCTGGCACGCACGCGGGTGTTGTAACCTTTTGCCATTTCTCCTTTGTAAGCCTCAATTCTTAAGCTGACGTTCGTCCTCACTTCTTCTAATAGGTCTAATTCGATTCTTCTTGCTTTCGCATTTTGATCTGCCTCATAATTTTGGATTCTCCAAGTTGTTTCACCAATTTTGGCCGGGATTATGGCTTCGGATCCGTACACCATATCGTATGATGATTCACCCGTGTTGTTCCAAGGAGTGGTTCTGTATGCCCACAGCACTCTTAGAAGTTTTCCACCCAATTTCCCTTGGCCTCGCCTAAGCGTGTTTTCAGGTTCTGGAGTATGATCCTGTTGGTTACTTCTGTTTGGCCATTGGATTGTGGGGTTCCGACTGATGTGAAGTATTGCTTGATTTTTAATTCTTCTCACCATTATCGGAATTTGGAACCCTGGAATATAGTTCCATTATCTGTTACGAAAGCCCTTGGGATCCCGAACCGGCATATGATATTTCTCCACACAAACTTTATAACCTCTTTTTCAGTGATTTTTGTCAGGGGTTCGGCTTCTACTCACTTTGAGAAATAGTCTACCACCACAATGAGATATTCTCTTTGTCCCACTGTTTTTGGTAATTTTCCCACAATATCTATTCACAATTGGTCGAAAGGACAAGGGCCTCCCAAAGTATGCATTATTGAAGCTGGGATCTTGAGTTATTGGCGTGCTCGTGACAAGGCTTGCACTTTCTTACCAGTTCTTGGGCATCTTGTTTCATCGTTGGCCAGAAATATCCTTGTCTAAGCGTTTTTGTTGCTAGTGATCTTCCTTCCGAATGATTGCCACAACTTCCTTCGTGAATTTCTCTGAGCATGTATTTGGCTTCTGTTGGGCCTAGGCACTTGAGATAGGGTTGCGAGAATCCTCTTTTATATATATTTCCATCTATCATGGTGAAACGTGTAGCCCTGATTTTTAGTGCTCTGGCTTCTTTTGGATTTTCTGAAAGGTTCCCTGTTTTCAGATATTCCTCTATTTCTTTTTTCCAGCTTGGCTCGCTGTTGTCACCTACGAATACTTCTTCTGCTTTTGCTTCTATTTCAGGATATTCCAACATCATGAAGGTGACACCCATGTTCTTGAGTGACGTCAAAGAGCTAGCCACTTTGGCTAATTGATCCGCTTCTCCATTTTTTGACCTTGGCATCTGTTCTACGACAAACTCATCAAATTTTTGTTGCAGCTCTCGAATTTTTGCTAGGTATAAGGACATTCTTTCTTCTCTAGCCTCGTAACTTCCCAATATTTGGCTTACTACCAATTGGGAGTCGGTATAAGCTTTGAGGCGTTGAGCTCCTGCTGTCAATGCTAGACGTCCTCCAGCGAGAAGTGCCTCATATTCTGCCTCATTGTTGGAGGCTGGGAAACCGAATTTGAGAATATAATGAAATTTATCTCCATAAGGATTTTCAAGCATGGCTCCGGCGCCACTTCCTTGAGAGGTGGCGGATCAATCTACATAAAGGTTCCACCAATCGTTGGCATATTCTTCCTCCTTTCTAGTTGTCTCAATTATGAATTCTGCCAACGCTTGGGCCTTGATCGCTGGTTTTGGGCGATATTCTATGTCGTGTTCGCTCAATTCTACCGCTTATTTTACCATTCTTCCCGACATGTTCGGATTTTCCATTACTTTCTTGAGCGACTGGTCGGTTAAAACGACTATAGGATGCGATTGGAAATATTGTAACCATAAAATCCATAAATACAAGTAAGAAGAAAAAGTGTACGAAGATGCAAGTTGAAATGAAAGAGACATTTTCTTACGTTCACAAACTCCCAATAAACACATCTGTTAACACCTTCTCGAATGGTAGTAACATCTTTACTTGTAAGTAAAAAAATAGCATAAAAATAAAATTGAGCTAGCAATGCAAAAGATAAACATATCTATGCCTAATATTTTCTCACATGTCTCATCAAAACGAATCATATCTAAATATCAAAAACTAAAAGATTTATCTCAAATCAATAGTTTAGTTCACAAAAATGTACAAACATATTTGTATATATGGGGTTTGATGACAAAGTGTTGTTCTGAATTTTCTTTGATTTGTCTCATATGCAAAGGGACCTTTTCACAACAAATATTCCTACTACATAAAACAATTTCTTGTCCTTCTTGATTATAGTCCTTTAAAGATTAATGACTCAATGCACCTCATAATCTATAAACAGAGAAAATTGAGTACATCAGCAAGAAAACTCATATTGAAAAATGTAAACAAGTATAGAAATTTGATAAAAGAAGATATTTTAATGTAGGCTATAGGTATTTCCATTTTCTTGCAATTTTGAAAACTACAACTGCTCACTTATGCAACAACCAAACTAGAAATAAACTTGGACAAAACAAATATGTGGTAATAAATCCACCATACCAAAGAACGGATCCATTTTTGGGCAGAGTAACCATCAGAGATTCAAGAAAGCCTAGCCAACAAGACTGCTTTCTTGTTTGGTTTTCTCAACTCTATTCGTTACCAATTTACCATCAGATATTTGCTCCAAGAATATAGGTCCTTTCTAAATAACTTAACAGAAGTAACAGACATAGCACCACTGACACCAATCAAATATTACTCTCAATCTTTATCTTTACATATGATTAATCAAGAGATACAATTCTAAATGTCATGGATTTTGTGGCTGTAATGATGCCACCTTATCGAGATGCATGATGACATGGTATCATTACAACTTCAAAGTCAACTTAGTGCCTATGGCCAATAGGTGGTTGACAGAGATGAACAATGCATGTAAAGAGCACTATCAAGCATATAACTCGCACCAGCCGGTCAAGAGGAATACCGTTGAGCCCCACCTTAGGGACTCTTTATCCATGCTCACTCTAAAAATTATGGTGATTCGAGCAGATTTTGAGTGTCCAGATAAGAAAAATCAGCAGCAAAATGCTGCAAATTTAGGGGTTACAAAGACAGAGGGAAATTACACAGAAGACACGAAAAACCAAACAACAGCTACATGGATTGATCGCATTGACTCACTTCATACTAAACGAAATACAATTATTGAGGAGCCATATTGAAAGAAAAACAGATATATTTTTTGAAGATAGGAAAAACATACGAGTAAAATAAAAGTAAGAAACCACAACTTATCAATTTTCCTGAGACTGTCTAGTTCCTACATAAACAGATACAATAGAACATATAATTCTGAATTTTCTTTTGTCCAAAGTATGTATCTGTACCACACTAATAAAAGTTCATGAAAATATTAATGGTTCAATAGTTTGATGACTTCAAAGAAGAATCCACCAACTCAGCTGCATGATACCAAATAGTAATAAGAACCTATAGTTCAAAAATTCAAAACTCAAACTAAATGTGAGTGAAGAGTATCCATAATAACAAGAACAAAAATAAAAAGCATAAAAAATGCTAAAGCAATGCAGTATACCATATGGTGAATGGTTTGAGTGAATAAGTTCAGAACAACGGTTGTTCTCCTCCATGGTCCGCCATGGCCACGTTAAGGAATCCTGGAAGGATGAAGGTATTGAGCCCAATACTGACTTATTTACGGTACATACATACAAAGATGATGAATAAAACTGAATTCTAAAATAATTAGCTAAAGCAAAGAACTCTTCAATATATATTAATCTTATACTAAATTAACACATGAATAGCTACAACGCAATAATATATAAAGCATTTCCAATGGTCCTTACTATAATTGAGCAATTCGGTGTGAGAGAAGAAAGTTCTTCTGATTTTCATGCAACTCTTTCTTGTTCAGTAACAGATTATGAATGCAAGTTCAAAGTAATAGATAGAAAAATCTTGATCCTCCCAATAAGGTATCATAAAACCATCTATGTAAAGAGACACTCGCTAATCAAAGCAGAGACGTCACTCAGCATCATAAACTAAATAATTTGTCAAAGTATTAGCACCATCACACCCCGCCCCTCAACTGCATCGCATCTTAATCTCTTTCTGTTATGTAAATCCACAAACGTTCTTAAAAGCAAAGGTCAATCAAAACAGGCCCTTCTTCTCATGAAGAACCAATTTGCATTGCACCCGTCAAAAGTAAAAACAACAAATACATGCATCACAACTCTTCTTCTATTCTTCAAGTGAAAGTATACTTACATATGGAGGAGCAGTATATTATAATCACAAACTATCAAATGTGAATTGTTCTATTTTAGTCAAGGAAATTCTGGAAAACTATCAAATGTGAATTGTTCTATTTTAGTCAAGGAAATTCTGGAAATCCACCATTTCTCCAAGCACAATTCTTAAAATGAAGAACATTGCAAGACCTCATTGAATATATGCACCAAGAAATCTCAAAACACATAACAGACAACTAGTATTTCAAAACAAAAAAAATCAAACCATTTCACGTCGTGTGTTAGGGAGCGGGGGCAGGATTTTTATAACCAAATATCCAAATCAATTATCGAAGAAACCAAGTGAATAGTATGAGTGTGTGCGATTTTTCAGCTCAAGAAATGCCAAAAAAAATTGAGAAATGCCTGGGTTTTCTCCGACAATCTAATAGAGGACAATGGAGATCGGCTTCTCGACGACGGAGGCGGCGAAACTAGTGGACAAGCTGACGACAAAGGCAGAGAAATAGATGGCGGCAGCGGAGAAGTTCACGTTACCGTGGGTTTCTTTCTCTATGTCTGAGAAAGGAAGAAGATGCCTCAGAACTGGGTTTCGTTTGAGAACGAGATGTGTGAGACAAAGAAGCTTAAGTGTTTGTTTTAAGAGTTTTCAATTAAAAAATAATTCTCACAACAAAAAATTACAGAGAAACAAAAATTTATGGAGCCAATTTAACAAGATAAATTTATGGAGCCAATTTATTGAACTGATAAGTGACAACAATGCCAACACCACACTTACAGATTCGTGATCATTATTATATTTTATAATTATAATAATAATATAATATTTTTATTTTTTTCATACAGAATGTAATGTTATAAAGATAATATTAATTAATTTGATAATATAGTTGTTAATATTAATTAATTTAATATAAATTAATTGTTAAAAATTCGATAATATAGTTGTTAATCATAATTTAAAAAATAAATGATCCAATTGAACTGATAAGTATGAAAAGAAAGATCTCAGCTATAATAAATATCAACTTTATTAATAATTATAAATATTTAACAAATATATGATCAAATTATTAATAATTATCAAATATATAATTATTTATTTTGCAAATTATGATTAACAACTATATTATCATATATTTAATAATTAATATATATATATATGTATATCAAATTAATTAATATTAACAATTATATTATTAAATTAATTAATATCAAATTAATTATATTAATAGGTATATTAACAACTATCAAATTAATATTAATTAATTATATCTAATTAAGTATTAATAACTATTATTTTAATTTTAATTAATAATTATAAATAATTAACAAATTTTAAAAAAATTGAGCTCGTGACCGGTCCAAAAGAATGTGGGCCGCGAGTTGAGCTCGCGACTGTTAAAAAAATTTAAAAAATTGACGGAACTAGCGATCAGTTATAAATATACAAGTGTACCATTTTCAGCGGTATACTTATATTTAATTTTTTTTATAATATAAATATAAATGGGCCGTGACACCCCCTAAACACAATGTTAGGGGACTTAAATTTCACCTCATTCAAAGTTGTTGGACTAAAACTAAACCATGCTAAAGTTAGTGTACTAAAATTCATCCTTATGGAAGAAAATACATCCAAGTCATCCCGCCACGTCAGTCGCCTATCACATCATGTGTTGACGTGGTTAATATCGCCGGACACGTAAGCAAAAATTGGCTACGTCAGCAAATTCCGGTCAATTGACCGAAAAATTGGAACAAAAACCCTTAATTGGACTTAATTGAAGTAAAATTACAACATAATGTATAAAATGTGATAATTACCAAAATTGGTGTATTAAAATTGAAAGAGAGCCAAATTAGAGTACCAAAAAACTTTTTTCCCGATATAGTTTTTAACATATGACATTTTCATATATGATATATATCAGAAAATTCCACTGATAAGCTATAGCCTTTAAGTGTTCATTTATGAAATATCCTTATTGTTTATTTCTTTTCGTAACTCACTAGTCACTATATCTATTTTTCAATTTTATTCTATATTTTGCAATAAACTTACATCGATTATCTTATTTAACCGCCCAAGAAATTTGGTTAAGAATCTTTTGATTCCTCCTAATATTATTTTGGGTAAATTACATTTTTGTCCCATAAGTCGACCCATTTCTAATTTTGGTCTCATACTGTGTAGAATTCACACATTATATTTTATATGTTGACTTTTTTTTTTTCAATTTTAGGACCAAAAGGGGTTTTTAGTTAATTGGTAAAGGCAAAATCACGTGACTCGCATGCCTCCGTTAAATTGCTCGAGGTAAATTACAGTTTTGGTCCATAAATTGACCCGTTTCTAATTTTGGTCCCATAAGTGTACCCATTTCTGATTTTTGGTCCTACAGTATGGGACCAAAATTGAAAAAGGGTCCAATTATGGGACCAAAAATGTAATCTACTCCGAGCAATTTAACGGAGGCGTGCGATTCCGTTAGCAATTAACGAAAAACCCCTTTTGGGTCCTGAAATTGAAAAAAAAAATTGGACATATAAGATATAATGTGTGAATTCCCCACAGTATGAGACCAAAATTAGAAATAGGTCCACTTATGAGACCAAAACTGTTATTTACCCTATTATTTTTCGCACAATATTTACTTTGGTTGATTGGACTGAATATCTCGTCTAGTTCAGTCAAATCATTCATTTACTTTTATTTGTGAGCTTGTGATAATCAATTAAAGGCCGCGCGAGTTTCGATTGAATTATAGTTTAACTGTAATTCCATGAGGCCTACTTCAGTTGGATAAATTTTTCTTTGGCTAAAATGTCCTCAGAAGTGGCTGCGAATGATCCAAATTATCCCTAAAAAATAGATTAATCTTTGGAAAACTGTAAAACGTAATTAATACATTCTAACACAATTTTTATTTTTCTTTTATATGAGATATCTTTCTTTCTCGTTAATGCATCATTATTTTTCACTTTTATCCTTCCAAGTAAACAAAATATAGGAAAACGCTCTCAATCCTATCATGCATTATTCCTCCATAAAAGAAAATTATATACAATGGATATACAATTTTCAAATAATATCAGTTATATTATATTAGTATAATATATATCTGACGAATAAGTAAACTTTTTTTTTTTTGTGATTTTTAATTCATACAAAAAAAAAATCGTAGTACCTGTCTCTTTTTAATGGTAGGGAACCACCAACTTGATTTTCTCGATAAATATTTATAATGTAGTTGAGCACTTTTGAAATGATAGAAATCAATCACTATCTTACCTACTTCTAAAATGTGATTTATGGTGTCAGTGATCATATTGTATAATGTCTTATTTAATTTTGAAAATTTGGATGTACTATAATTATTAAAAAAATTTTAGTTGATGTTTGCGAGAATTGTTTATTTTGATTAAATTTTTATACCGGTTCAAAAGAAAAGAAAAAAGGAGGGGGGAGGGGGGTTGGCGGAATGGTTATACGTCTAGGGGGACAACGAGTCGAGCTCGACCATTTTTGGTGAACTTGAACTCGATTTTGATTCGTATGGCTTGAGCTCGACGAGCTCCTACAGTTTGAGCTCAAGCTCAAGCTCAAATCTTGCCTAATGAGCTCGACTCGAGCTAAATTCGGCTCCAGCTGATTACAAGCTCCTTAGCTCAAGCTTGTAATATTTTTTAATTATTGGTATAATTTTTTAATAAAATTATATTATTATAAATTATAATAGTATAGAATATGTATATATATAAGTTAATTGTTAGGACTTGTCAATTTAAGAAAATATAAAAGATTACAAATAAATATTAAAATATAACATAGAATTTATATGTGTCATATTAAAATAATATTAAAACTTACTAAATTGTTGATTTCATTATTATTATTATTATTATTATTATTATTATTATTACCATTATTATTACTATTATTTGTCATCATCATCATCGTCATCGACATCGTCATCGTCGTCGTCATCATCATCTTTAGATTAATTCATGGGAATCACTAAGTTTTGACATAAATTTGTAAGTAAAATTTATAGATTGTATAATGTATCTATGCATTTTGATATAAATATAAAACTCACAAATAGAATAAAAAAACCATAAGTTAATTATTAGGACTTGTCAATTTAAAAAAGTATAAGAGGTTATAAATAGATATTAAAATATAACATAGAATTTATATGTGCCATATTAAATAATTATTTTAAAAAAATTATTAAAACTTATTAAATTATTGATTAAGCTTGTTGATCTCATTATATATAATAAATAACAATAAAGTAATTAAAATTGTTCAACCATGTTACCGTCATCATCGTCATTATTATTATTATTATTATTATTATTATTATTATTATTTTATTATGATGTTTAGATTAATTCATGGGAATCACTAAGTTTTGACTTAAATTTATAAGTAAAATTAATAGATTGTATAATCTATATTATGTATTTTGATATAAATATAAAACTCACAAATAGATATAAAAAATCATAAGTTAATTGTTAGGACTTGTCAATTTTAAAAAGTATAGAGGTTATAAATAGATATTAAAATATAACATAAAATTTATATGTGTCATATTAAATAATTATTTAAAAAAAATATTAACATTTACTAAATTGTTGATTAAATTTACTTTTATATAAACTATAAAGGTTAAATGTATAAATAAAAGTACCATAGTTTATTATTATCTAAAATAAAAATGTATGATATTGATATTAATAATTACAATATATGGTCAATTTTAAGTACGAAATTAATAAAGTATTGAATATAAAATTAAACATATAAAAATTCTAAAAATAAAAAATATATAAAAATATTTAAAAAAAAGGAAAGGCTTGCGAGCCACTCGCAAGCATAACGAATAGAGTGAATTGAGCTCGAGTTCAAAATCGAGCCGACTCGTGAAGTTCGCGAGCCGATTTGACTTATCGGCCACCCCTATATACGGCTATGTATTGGCACTTTGATATTTGTGAGCTGAAAAAAGAAAAGGGAAATTGGTACAATTGGTATACTTGATTGAGCAAAGACAGGGACAAATGACTGTGTCCCATATTTTGGATCAGTCAACCTTGAAATGCGATCCTCGTATAATTGGTCAGGTTAAGATTGAACATTGTTATACGCGTAACGTGATTCGAATTTTTTATTCATATTAGTACATGTAACACAGTTAAATGTGTGTACAATTAATTTTAAGATTTAAATATTAATTGTTAAGTAAAATAAAACATATTAATTAGATAAATTAAAAATATTAAAAAAATATAAAAGAAAAGATGAAAAATTATAGAAAAAAAAAATGAGGGAGAGAAAGGAATGTGGAAGTTGAGAAGAGAAAAAATAGAAAATTGAGAAGAGAAAAATAAATAAAAATAAAAAAATTAACAGATCATAAGATTGGAGATATCAAAATAATGTTTTTCAATTATATAAAGGTATAAATATTCAATAATACTAAACATGCAATCTAACTTGTATGTCGACTTTTACATACTTAGTTTTTTATTCTTGACGATAGTAAGTCAATTATAGGAATCTTGATCACGTACGTCGTGGGAGCAAATGCAATCCTCTCTAACAAGTTTGTAGAGTGTCACCCTTATTTATCTATCTAGTCTTCCAAAAAAATAAAATAAAATAAAATATTGTTACCTCCACGAACTTTTCTCTAATAAATTGCAGGTTTAAATGTATTTTTCGTCCTGCATCTTTTGTATTTTGGTATTTTAATTCTTTATCTTTTTAGAGTAGCAAATAGGTCCTATAACTTTTTAATTTTTCACAATTTTGGTCCTTCAACCACCGGAGGTTGCAAATATTACCGTTTTTTTTTAAAAAATTTGGGGCTTTTGTTCCCATGCATTAGTCAAATTCCTGTCAGTATGGAACCAAATTTTCGTCCTATATCATTTATATTTTGGCGTTTTAGTCCTTTATCAATCTAGTGTAGCAAATAGGTCCCGTAACTTATAATTTTTTGCAATTTTGGTGATTAAATTGACCAATGGGAACAAGCCCCCAATTAAAAACAATCCTGGCAATATTTGCAAACTTTGACGATTGAAGGGTCAAAATCGCAAAAAATTAAAAAAATGTAGGACCTATTTGCTATCATAGAAAGATAAATAACTAAAATGCCAAAATGTAAAAAATATAGGATGAAAATTATATTTAATTCTAAATTTTACAACTATAACAATTTTGGTCAGCACATATATCACAGGAGAATCATCTATGGCAAGTTTGTGGAGTGCCACCATTTCTTTCCTATTTACCACTAGGAAAAAAAATTATATTTATTAGCCATGGTTAAAATTAATAGCCGCAATAAATAGTCATTTATCATGGCCAC
Organism: Sesamum alatum; assembly: GCA_034509735.1. Lineage (NCBI taxonomy): Eukaryota > Viridiplantae > Streptophyta > Magnoliopsida > Lamiales > Pedaliaceae > Sesamum > Sesamum alatum. The sequence goes on along the minus strand of JACGWO010000001.1, from coordinate 48,604,071 downwards.
AAAATGATTATTAATCGTAGTTTTGCGAGTGTGGCTAAATCATTTGTCACGATTAAAGTCATGACAAAAACATTTACTATGGCTCATAACATGACAAAAATAGTTTTCATGATGGATAATTTAAGTTTTTACTTAACCATAAATAAATAATAATTATTTACCATTATTTTAGTTCATAACCAATAAAATTATAGTCAATAATAAATTTTCTTCTAGGTACCTCCACAAATTTTTCTTTAATAAATTGCATTCTCTTTATGCCAAATAGGATAAAAATCATACCGAAAGTTTGATTAAGTCATAGTTTAGTGAAAATCGATCACGTAATAAATATAATTTATTTATGGTATATTTAGTTGCATTATAGTTATTGTTGACATTAAAATTTTGAAATAAAATTGTCAATTAAAAGTTCAAAATAAATTAACTAATAATTGGGTTCTATATTAAAGTTCATAATAAATTTAGGTCTTACATAAATTCAAGATGACAAATTCACATGAGTGTTCATACCAAATTTGGGCCTTATACATTTTAATGGATCAGCCCAACATAAATTATAAAGTTATTATTTTATTTTGGATTTGCTAAATTGAGCTGAAATATGTTCAAATACAGCTTGTAGAAGACTGATCCACATCAAAGTTCGTGGTATTCAAATTCAATAGAAGTGAGTCCAAACTACAAGTCAAAGTCTGCTCATTCCTATAAACAAGGGTCTTCACCACACAACACGGGAGGACATCCAACATTTCATTCCATACTACACAACACAATTCACTACATACAACAAATCAAAATGACTCAAGTCCAAAAGCTCTCTATCACGACAAAGCTCTGCAATCACGAAGGTTCCACGTCTTCCTTGGCATCAAATACTTTAAGTATTTTTACCAAATTTCAAGGTGACACGTAATTTGCTCTAGAAATTTGGAAGAAATTACATCCACATTCAAAAACAAGTTTCAAGCCCTTGGACCGACATTCAAATCAAAAAATCAGGAATTATCTTTTTACAAATTAAGATTATATCCACTTTTTATTTAAATTAATAAAATTCTTTGAAGAAAAGAGCGATATATATTCATTGCAAACCAAACCAACCAAACAAAGCAACACCCAAGTCCAACACACCCCACAACCTGCTCTTGTGCACCAACAAACACAATACAGATCGCCAAAAAAACTCCACCAACCAGCCGACTCTCAAAACTACTAAACAACACACAAAGTATACAAAACAACTCCTAGAGGCAAGTACGACAAGTACTCTAACTATCTGACCACTGCTACTCAACCTGCAACCTAGAAACGAGCTAAAAAGACCAGAATAAACGTCAAAAGAGACATAGATACTAGCACCACAACCTCAAGTAATCTGCCCCCCAGACCATCCTCCGTTCCTATAAGCATCACATACCACTGGGGTTCGGTTTATCCCATACGCAGCTTACCTCTAGCCTGCTGATACTGCGCCAGAAGGAGCATCGCTTCTTGCACCACTCTTAGCGGCTCCCAAACTATCCCATCCATCTTTCGCCGATTTCTGTTTCGCCAAAGTGCCCAACATGGAGTGAGGAAACGAGGGCCCTCCGTCCGTCTGAGCCGGGTAAGGACACCATCTAACCACTCAGCCGCCCCTTCAGTCTAGCTACACATAGTGCCCCAAGGTAAGTTAGAGACTGCCCAAGTCACCCGGGCGAACGGGCACTCTAACAAGATGTGTTTCATTGTTTCTATCGCTGAACCACAGAGGACGCATGTTGTCTCTACCCCTGGATTCCGTCGAGCCAACCTGTCTATCGATGGGATCGCCTCATAGCAGAATTTCCAAATTTGAAGCAAAATAACCACTTCCAGAACCTACCGCACTCGTCTGGTAGCATCGGAAACTCCCTCGAGGAGGACGGGGCTAGACGAGTTACCATCCCCACCCCAACCTCATATGCACTCCGTACAGAAAATACGCCCTTCTTGCTAGGACTCCATACCACCATTGCCCCTGTCAGGGCCGAAGAATCAGGCTCCTCACGACACCCAACCCTCAGAATCCCCCAGGCCAACAATATACTCTGCCACGTTAGTGACGGGCGGGTTCCTACCGGAGCCTCCCAAAAAGTGCACTGTGGGAAGTACCTGGCTTGCAATACACGGCTAAGCAATGAATCCGGGTTAGTGAGTAAGCGCCATCCCTGTTTTGCTAGGAGAGCCAAGTTGAATGCCTTTAGATCCCGAAACTCGAGCCCCCCCGCCGATATTGGGCGACACATCTTATGCCAAGCCACCCAATGTACCCTCTTCTTCCCCCGACTATGCCACCAAAAGTTTTTCATTGCTGATTCAAGGTCCCTTAACAGATGATCGGGCAGGCGAAAACACGACATGGCATAGGTAGGAAGGGATTGTAGGACAGATTTGATAAACACGCCTTTACCTGCTTGAGATAATAGCTTGCTATCCCAACCCGTTATACGTCCCCAGAATCGGTCTCTGATGTTATGAAATAGCACCCGTTTGGACCGGTCAGCTCCTGCCAGAAGCCCCAAGTATCGATCGTGGGCACTCACCAACCAGACTCCCAAACAGCTCAACAATCTCCATTTCTCCTCTTGTCGGATTCCACCACTCACCACCATGCTGGACTTAGTGAAGTTCACGACCTGGCCCGAAGCCTTCTCATATAGCTCTAGCACCCTCCGAATTTCCTGCACCTGATCAATAGTAGCCTTACTGAACAGCAGGGTATCATCGGCTAACAGTAGGTGAGATACCCGTGGCGCCGTTGTCCCAACCTGCACTCTAGTCAACCTGCCCCTCTGCTCCGAATCCTGTACCATACAAGAGAAAGCTTCCGCACAAAATATGAAAAGGTAAGGGGACAATGGGTCCCCCTGTCTGATGCCACGTTCCGAGTGAAAGTATCCAAACTGTGTACCATTTAAAGTAAGCGAGTATGAAATAGAGGTAACCAGGAGCATAATTAAGTTCACAAACCTACTCTCAAAACCTACCCTAGGCAAAACCCGTCTAAAAAATGGCCACTCAACCCTATCATAGGCTTTGCTCATATCTAACTTCAAAGCGGTGTAACCTTGCTTAGCCTGAAAGGATACCTTTAAACAGTGATTTATTTCGAAAGCTAATAGAATATTGTCCGTTATCAAACGGCCCGGAATAAAGGCCGACTGGGTAGGGGAAATAATGGAGTTCATCGGCTTTTAGAGGCAATTTTGACAACGACATTACATAAACTAATAGGACTCAATTGGGACACAACTTCCGGGTTGCTACATTTAGGAATAAGGACAACATGCTTGTAATTCATTTTATGTAACAAGGAGCGACCATTAAGAATGAGAAGCACAAATTTAGTGACATCAAAACCTACAAATCCCAAAACTTTTGAAAGAAAACAGGGGACATATCATCGGGACCGGGGGATTTGAAAGGGAACATACCAAAGGCGGCTTGTTTTACCTCCATGTCCGTGAATGGCTACATCAGAGAGACTTTCATTTCCGGGGATACTCGTGAATGCACCGGTGCCCCACCTCATCAATATTCTCAACCAAGGGCCGAGTAGAAGTGAAGATCGACCGAAAGTGCTGCAGGAGAATCTCCTGTATATCCTCCGTTCTCTCCCTCCAAACCCCTGCGTCGTACTTAATCCGATGGATGGTGTTATGCCGCTTCCTTGCCGAGGCTCTGGCATGGAAAAACCTGGTATTCCCATCCCCATTGGCCAACCAATGCTCCTTTCCCCGCTGTTGCCATCTCAACAACTGTCTCGCTTCATACTCTGCCAACCTCGTCCTGATCCCCTGTATTTCCTGATACACTCCAGCTGTAAGTTGTTCCCCCTCTAGCCTAGCATGCCTCTCCTCTAGTCGCTGAATCTCCCACTAGGGTTGAACAAACTCCATTCTGTTCCATTGTAGGAGCCGGACCGTGCAATGCTGAATTTTCTTCCATAAGACCTGATGAGCATCCCTCTCCACTGCCTCCCCCCATGTCGCAGCGATAACCTTCCTGCAATCCTCCGACTGAAGCCACCGTGCATTGAAACAGAACGAGACCTTACCCTTGTTCTGTTGTACAGTGTCCCCCAGCCTCAAATCCACTAACACAATCTGATGGTCCGACTGCCAAGCCGGTATATGCGTGACTGTACTCTGTGCATACTTTGCCACCCAAACCGGATTCGCGCATGTCCGATCCGGCCTTGCTCTAACCGTGTTCGGCGCTTGTCGTCGATTGCACCATGTGAATTTCCCCCTCGAGTACCCTAAGTCTTCTAAGTCGCACTCATCCAATGCTTGCCTGAATTCTGCCATTTGTCGCAACGATCTACCAGCTCCTGTCTTCTCGTGTTGGAACAAGATCTCATTATAGTCCCCTAGGCATATCCATGGTGCAGACATCTGTTTGCTAAGTACCCTGAGAGTATCCCATCCTTCTTTCCGCTGTGAAGCCTCCGCCGCCCCATATAACCCCGTACACCGCATAGATAACATACTGCTCGACAGAAAAACTTCTACATCAATGTGGAAATGAGAACAGGACCGTAGCTGTACCGTTAATTCCTTATTCCATAACATAGCTAACCCCCCGGAACGCCCTACTGCTGATACACACACCCCAAACAACTCTAAACGCTACTTTACCACCTCAACACGATGATACCCACACTTCGTTTCAGACAGAAAAACCACCACTGGACCACACCCTCGGAGCACTTCCCCGAGTCTACGAACTGTCGAGGCTGATCCAAGACCCCGACAGTTCCAAGCTAAGAGTATCATGGCGCTTGGCGGGGCTGCCCCGCAGCCGTCACCGGATCAAACTCAGTAACAAATTCGTTCGACACCTCAAACCCCGAAACAGAATTAGAATCAAAGTAGAACGTACCTTTATCCGTCATAAGCCTCTTAACTGCGCCTTGTTCCCGTGTCGGCCCCATTTTCCATTTCAAGGTCCCTCTGCCCTGTAGTCCGTTGTTACCACGCCGTCCTCGACCTCGACCTCCTCGACCGACCTGGCGACCCCTGGCATATATGATCGGAACCGCCACCAACTGAATCCCCTGCAGCCCCTCCGACTGTGATGAGTCCGGGGAGGAAATAGAGGAGACGGTGCCGCCCCTGCGTCCACCCTCCCTGCCCCAATTTCCTAACACCCTCTGCTCATCCTTCCTCACACAGTCGCGGCCCCTCAAAACCGGCAGTAATTTGCTAGTCTGCGCCGGTGACGATTGCGACGAGTCTCCCAGGTTGATCGGTACCTTTTCCCCAGAAGAGGGATTCACAGTCACGGTTAGGTTGTTCGGGTCAAAGGTACTTGGGTCATCCAATGCCTGGGGCGGGTTATGAGGAACTGGGTCCTTAGACGGGTTGGGGATGATTGGGTTGCAAGCAGCCCTGATGTGAAGCGGGCATTGATTGTAAGAGGGTCAAAAGTGGGCGGGTTTGGGCTTGAAGGGAGCTCAGGGCTCGGGCTTGCACTCTGCTGAGATGCCGCGGTTGGGCTTGAGTGTAGCTTAGGGCCTTGGGCCAATGTTAAGTTCAGCCCAGGACTCTGCCTTGGCCTAGGTAGTAAACAATGGTCTGCAGATGGGCCCAAAATTTGCTGTGGCCCAGAAGGTGGCCTGGATGTTTTGTGGTGTAGCAGGGCCCGACCTACCAATCTTCCTTATCCATCACCCACGAACTCCCCTACGTGATCAGCAGGCTTACTCCCCCAACTCCCCACGTTCGGCCACGCCCCCCCCCTCCCCACGATCGCGCCCCCTCCGATGAACCTTCACGTCGGACTCCTACCACCGACGTCCCACGGCCTCCCTCTGTCTCCACCGACAACCCTCCCTCTGGCGAGCCCCTTTCTCGGTTCAATGTGTTGCGATCCGCAGGCGTGAAGTCGAAGATTCCTACGCACCTTCTTACCGCCGGTTGTCCCCAAGGGCTACTGCTCTCGCTATAGCGTCTTCCCAACCCTGACCCCTGACCTTCATCCCTATGAGCCGACGAGTGCACTGAGACCCTGATCGATCTAGACTCCCGTAGCCATGCCCCATATTGGAGATCCGCACCAGCACCTTCTTCCCGTTCCTCTAGCAATGTCGGGCAATCACGAAGAATGTGTCCTAGCACGCCGCACCCATAGCAGAAATTAGGCAACCGCTCATACGTGAACGAGACTGTTAACTGACCTGCCGGCGCCCTCAAGCGCAGCACCCGTGTCAAGGGACGACGAACGTCTAAAGGTACTCGGATCCTTAGCGACTCACCCCATGCTTGTGCGCTATCAAATTCTACAAACCTGCCTATTCGATTCCCTACTGATTCCGCAATCCCTTTTGTCATCATTCGAATAGGCAAACCATGAACGTGTACAAAGAACGAGCACCAATTTAGCTCCACCGCTACCGGGATATAGTCGTCTCATACCATATTCAGTACAATTAGGTTCCGATCAAAGGTCCACGGACACCCTTGCAAAATGCTATCCCTGTTTGCCGCATGACGAAAGTGAAGCAGAAGACGGTGATTAGCGAGCACCTTGACCTCCATCTCCCGTAAAGGTCTGATTACCGATAACAACATACTCGTGAGAACATCATATCGATAAGCTCACGGCGTGAAAAGCCGCCCCACCAACAGAAATTTCCCCTGCTCTTGTCCTCCTGCCAACTCCGACGGTTCTATATCCAATCCCCCCGCCTCATCCTCCGTCAGCACTAACGACCGACCCAAACGTTCCACAGTCGGGTCCATGGTGTCAAATACCTCTGACCGGTGAAGTGGCCCTCCACTGTATATATCCCCCAAAGAACCTCTCCGAGCCCCACTCACCTGGACAAAACAACAAAACAAAGCCAAAACAGCAACCCAGAATTAGTTGAGAAAAGAAAACGAGAACCTACGCTATCAAGACGACAGGGACAAGGAAACAACGAGACAGCATAAAACAAGAAAAGGAAACAACTAAGCTAGCACTCGGCAGAAGTCTCCCCTCAGTCAACAACAAGAACAGCCAACGTCCGGTACTGCAAAGCCCATGATACAGTGACGACACAAATCTGAAGACGATAATCTATCAGCTAAAAACCTCACTAAAAAATCTTCCTTCTCATACGAGATACTTTTCCACCAAATTAATAAAATTTATTTGTCCATATCTTTTTTGTCTTCTAATTTATTTTTACAACACAAAATTTTATGAAAACAAATCACACCTACAAAATAATTGAAATGTAATTTAAATTATAGCAGTCGGCGTTCAATACTCTCTAAACCTCATCTTTGGAAATTGAGGCATGAATTTCCTCATTTCGCAGTAAAAATATAAACTTTTATACATACCCTCAAAGAAACGTCATGAATTCAATCAAAGATAATATTAAAAAGCGCTGTTGCGATTCTCACCACGACACATATAACGCTACACTAACTACCATGACTTGTATATACATTAGACGTGGCACAATGCGTTTCTTGATTTACCTTCAAACCTTAAAAATAAATTGACAACACTTGTTCAATATTAATATACATAAAAAATAAAAAATAAAAAATAAATAGACATTCATACATAAGTAGGACTTTGAACCTAATAATTCTTTATCTCACATGAAAATTTAGGTTGTAGCTTCTAGAAAGCACATGCAAAAAATGAAGACAATACAAAAACTACATAAAGTTTGGGTTTAACGCAATTTACCCATATTGTAAATGAGCAAACTATCCTTCAATGAAAAAGAAATAATAATTTACCTCCCTAAATTTTTAAAAATGAAGCATTACTTCCCTGTCTAAAGAGATAAATTACTTCATTTTAAAAATACGAGAAGATAAATTGTTTCATTTTAAAAAATACATAGAGATAAATTGCTATTTTATTTTTTACAGGGGAATAAATTATTCATTTATAATATCACATGAAAGTAAATTGTAATTTTCCCCATAAAGTTTAGAAGAAATGAAAATAGAAGATAGTGTAATTTGTAAGTTAAGCAAGTGAAGATAATTTGATAGTCGATCCATTATATAATCATAGAACAAGATACATACGTTACAACGAGCTTACTTTAATTGAGTTTATTTTTGAAAATTTCAAATCAACTATAGGGTGACAATATTAAAATTAGTGACAATATTAAAATTATTAGTGACAATATTAGATATATATAATTAGTGACAATATTAAAATTATCACTTGATTTTTTTGTCGTTAATTTTTTATTTTTTTTAGTGATATAATACCCAACAATAATAAGAGATGATAACTCTTATCTAGATTTTGCTGGATTGGATAATTACATTCACAATCAATATTATTAGTCATGGTCTTGTTATAGTTAGAGTATTCGTATGGATCTATAACTAAAGCATTTATCATGAGTTTTAACTGCGACAAATGCTTTATTCACACATGTTGATCAAACGACGCTATTAGTCATTGTACAACTACAGTAATTATCATTCTTCACCATGATATTTTCATTTTTTTTCATGATAATTAGGCATGATAAAACGTTATATTTCTTGTAGTGAACGTTTTGCAAGTTCAAACGCAATCTTCTAAGACGTAACATGTGTGATCTACGTTTTTCCATTTTTAACCCTTTTTTTATACAAAAAGGTTTGGGTGAAAAATAGGTTAATTAAAATTTGGGATAATTACATTTACACCCCCTAATCTATGGTTCGTTTACACAAATCACTCATATCTTTTGAATAACTATTCATACACCCACTAGAATGTAAGCATTATTTACACAAACCATTCCTATTTTTTTCGAAAATTACATTTACACCCATCAAAAGTATTGACATTATCACACAAACTATCCTATTTTTTTAGCTATCAAGGATGATTTATATAATTATGCAAAAAGCAAGACTAATTTGTGTAAATAGACTATAAATCAGGGGTGTAAATATAATTATTCCTTAAAATTTTACTCTTACCTATATATATAGGGAGCCAAGTGGACATCCCACAAACCTCAATAACAAGTACCAAACACAAACAATAGATATGGGCACAGAAAAGCAAGATGCTTTTCAGATTGCAGGAGATAAGTATAGGTCTTTCTTGCATGATGAAGCTCAGAACACAGAGTGGAGACACGGTGGCCCTCCTATCTTCGACGCCGTCAACCACCTCTTTGAACAAGGCCGGACCAAAGCATGTCTATCCCACCACACACTCACACATGTGTGTGTGTGTGTTTAGTTCTGTGTATATATATATATATCTGTTGCATACATGTATAATTCGGATTTCTTAATGATGTTTGTTTTGTGTACATGTTATGTAGGAATGGGCTAAGGGATCTCTAGAAGAGGTGGTTCAAAATGCCATCAAGTCATGGGAGATGGAGCTGTCCCACAAGACTCGGATCCAAGACTTCAGGACTATAAATCCAGATAAATTCAAGCTCATCGTTAATGGTAATTTTGATGATCAAACCAGTTATCCTAAACCCTTTTCTTAATTACCTTTAATTATCCTTTTATGTCGGATTTTCTGTTTCGAATCCTGTTGCATCTTCTTCTGCGGTGTGTAATAGGAAGAGAGGGGCTATCTGCGGAAGAAACACTTAGGCTGGGGAGCTACAATGCGCTGTTGAAGAGTTCAATGCCGGAGAAGTTCAAGTATTATAAAGCTGAAGAAGAGAGCTTTGAGTCGTCGCACGACACTTTCCGGGAGGCCCTTCCCCGTGGATTTGCGTGGGAGGTGCTGGCCGTCTACTCCGGCCCGCCGGTGATTGCCTTCAAGTTCAGGCACTGGGGTTACTTTGAAGGCCCCTTCAAAGGGCATGCCCCCACCGGAGAAATGGTCCAGTTCTCCGGCGTAGGAGTTCTTAAAGTAAGCTTCTATCTAAAATATTCATATACTAGCGATTAAAACACACTCAGTACATGTATGTAATTTAAATTTTTATTATATTTATTTAATTAAATATATAAATGGAATAGATTTTGGGATATTTATGAATGAGTTGATGTGTCGAAACGAGTATTGGTGCACATGTTATCATTTATCACCGTTCGTACAATGAGACAACTTTTCGAGTTAGAATTCATATTTCAATAAGAGAGATTGAGTTAAATATAACTTGGATAAGAAAAGCGTGGATATTAGCCAATTCAACTAATATATATCGTGATTTCTTGTGGGCATGTTTATCATTTCAGAAAAATTTCCATTTTAGTCGGAAAATTCTTGCTCATACCTGATTTGATCGAATCAAACCAGTCATAGAGTAAGTATGATACACTTGCTACGCGATTGCTCACTTTCCTTGAACTGTACACCAATCACACAATAAGTATATTACACTTGACATTTGATTGATTCAGACTTGATCGACTCGGGTCCGGACTAGAATTTTCTATCTTAGTTATGAAATCTAATGTACTTGTACAGGTGGACGAGGCGATGAGGGCAGAGGAAGTGGAGATATACTATGATCCCGCTGAGCTCTTTGGTCCACTACTTACAAGCCCTCTGATTTCAGCTGGATCCAACACAGAGCAACAGGAGACGGCTTCTTCCACATCTCCTAAAAAATGTCCTTTCATTAACTAGGATCAAGTCGTGCCTGGTTAATTACTTTATGTAGCACAGCTAGTGTTATTTGCTATGGACTTGGACTTTTACCTGTACGTATGAATGAATATAATCAGAGGTAATTTTCAAATTGTTGATGATCATTTCTGGCTATTTTTATCTTTCTTGTTGGGTAATATTTAATGAATTTTCTTATACCATTTAAAGAAATTTAGTCCTGTACATTTTTTAATATCCTGTAGTACGACGTATGGTGCACATGTCACCGTTAAGATAGCAAGGTAGTCATGTACGTTTTTTATTTTCGCAATTTTAGGTTAAAATTGGCGAGAAAGTAATGAAAATTGGCCATAAGTCTAATTTTATCTTGAAATCGTGAAAAAAATAAAACATACATAACTAAATTACTGCTTTAGTAAGTTATAAAACAAAAACACCAAAAAATCATATATAATTATATAATAAAAAATGGGATAAAGCAATATACCCCACGTGTTACCATAAATGAACAATTTGTCCCTGTGTGAATTGAAAATAGGTGCACACTGCCTCCTTGGACTAACTTAATGTATATTTTTTTCGTGCAAAGACAATCTGCCCCTCCTTTTATACATATGTGATGCATGACTCTGTTGACCAACAAATCTGGTGTTAGAAAATTAGGGCTTTCTGGAGAAGAAATTCGTTCGTGTTTGTGCCCTAGATCCAGGAAAGAAAAACGCAAATTTGGCCGATCATTCAAAGAAGATTGTGTTTAAACTTGCAAACACTAGTATTACGAAGGTATGTGAATTTATTTTACATGTTTTTTGACCCATTTTTTTTATTTGGTTACATATTTATTGTTCTGAAATGGTATTCTTTTCATTGGAGGGTCATCCAACTATTAGAGACGGACCGAGAAAAATGTAAAAATGTTAAGAGTTTATAGTGAGATAATACATGTACCTGGTGCAAAAGATTACATGAAAACTAGTTTTGAACCCTTCAAACCAACCCACATGAAAAAGAAAAGAGGCAAGCCCAAGAAGCTAAGGAGGAAGGGTCCTGATGAGTTACAATCAACATAAACACGAAAAGGATTGACCCATACTTGCAGCAGGTGCCTTGAAACACGCCACAAGGGAGGTTGCAAGAATCCCATTCACCCCAAATCTAAGTTTTTCAAGGTATCTTAATTTCTTGAATTATTTATACCTATCTTATTACACTGCATAATTTAATTCATCACATTTATGTGGCAGAGAAGTATTCCAGAAGAAATACCTCATGGGTCTCAAGCACCACCTGTGAGCCAAGAACCTGAGACAATACCACCAGCAAAGGTATACAAACATTAGTCTTTCACCTATATCCTGTTTTGCATTGTATTCATCTAATCATTTTCTTGGTACATTTCAGAAGCAAGTAAAGGTACTGCAAAAACAAAGCAGTCAACAATCTGCATTAGGCACTGCATCAGTGGTAAGTTGGTCACCTTTTGGGAAAAGAATCTCAATTTTCTTTTTTTTTTTTTTTTTTGTTCCAGAATCATTAGCAAGTTGGTTAATTTCTGGGAATTTATTTGTAGGAACACATGAGCTATCAAGGCCTCAGGAATGCAACACTATTAGGAAGAAATGCATCAAATAGGACATACTAGAAAAAGCCTACAATATCACAAGTTTTGGACATAATTAAAGATTGGTCCGAGAGAAGACAACAAAATTAGTTCTAGAATATGTGATGGATTGTATTTTGAAGTGGGGAATGAAATATTTTTGTACAGAATTATGAAGAATCTGAGTTTAATTTTGGATGGTTCATGTGAACCTGGGTGTTGAATGTTTTATTTTGGATTCTGAAATATTTTGGCAAAAACCAATAGTTGCTGCATTTTGTATGGATTTGCTCTGGTGCAATGTTTATATCAATTTCATTTTTCTGCATGTTTCAAATTTATGAAGTTTTCATTTTCTGCATTTGTACCAATTTGGTTTATTGCAATATTTTTCTTAAATTGACACATGTCAAACATACCATATTACACAATGTTAATTTTTAAACATGAATCACTTAAACATCAAGATGCTACAAGCATCATTTCATTAACAAAACCGCCACGAACAATAACAATCCAGTACTAACTCCTATCCAAAAGCTAACATTTTTTATTATTTTTTCTTCTGTGACAACAGCAACAAAAGAACCCCTTCGAACACCCTTGAAACAACTTCTTGAATTTCGTCTTTTGGATTGCCATGATCACAATGCTCCTCCAAGCCATGAAAAAAATTATCACCCATGTCTTTTCCAATATGAAAATTTATGAGAATCCCACTTAGTGCCCATGTTGCTCTCTCAACTTCAACCAAGCAAAAAAAGTTACAATTTTCAAATCTGCAACAATAATATTGATATGAGAAGAAATATAAAATAGACCAAAAAATAAAAACACTATATACACCCAAAAATAAAAACGAAGGAGGCCACCTCTAAAAAAATATCATCTATGAAGTCACCTCTAAAAACATTACATATGAGGTCATCTAAAAAGAACCTCCTCTATGAGGCCATCTCTCCAAAAGGATCTACGAGGCCATCTCTCCAAAGATAATCTACGAAGCTATTTCACAAAATTCTTCGAAATAATCCTGAAAGGAACAGAAGAGATCCAGATGAAGATCCTCTCTCAGGACATCCCCCCTAACCTGAGCCCCTTTTGCTTAAGACCCCTATAAAAACCCCCCATAGCCAGAGCATTAAATGAGAAGAAAAAGATACAAAAAAAAGCATAAAACCTTTTCACCTTTTCACTATTTACTTGAGTTTATTCGAATTCCCACCACATCAAATATAATTTACCATCGGGGTTTTTTTTTCGAATCCACTACTTTAATTTCAGCCTTGGAATCACACCCACAAAATGGTGTATTTGCAAATGTCAGATCGAGCCATTGCTTGCACGGTCGAGCTGCACTCTTACGGAACGAAATAGACATTTTCTTCTCTTTTCTTAGAAAAGGATGAGTGGAAATAAAAGGGGAGGGTTGGTGCAATTTTAACTGAACGCAGAGGGCAAATTTGTCAAAAAAAAATGTGTAAAAAGGATGCCCAAATCGCAATCGGCATGCATGTGTCACACCTGGAAGGCTGATGGGAGCCTATTGCTCCATTTCACAAAACGTGTTGGGGTAAATTACTTTTTATTTTTTTACATGAAGATAAATCACACATTCCGTATATTACAAGGGTGACTGCATTTTTTCCAATAAAAAATACATCTAAGCCCCTCAATTAATGTGAGCAAAGGGGCCAACCGGCAAGAGAATAACATCATAGAAAAGTGATAGCATCTGACTTTTCATAATTCATTTAAGACATTACAGTTCAAATAATTAAGATGTCAGTTAATGCTGATGGACCAATTCAGACAGCTCATGAATCCAACAAGTACTCTTATAATTCGTACTAGAGCCTTAGAAGGGCCAAGGAATTCAATTATATCATGTTGAAGCGATAAGTCAATCAGCTAATTGATTTCCTTACAAAGAGGATCAATAAATACTTTAACAAGAATTAGCTAATTCATCAAGTAACACTACAAAAAAAAAAAAAAATAGTGACTTAAAAATGATAATTTTAATATTGTCATGGACTATATATATTTAGTGATAAGAATTTTTATTTTATTATAATAATAAATTTTACAATTATAATAGTGACAATTATTTTGTAAAACTTATCATTACAAGAATTGTGCATAAAGTTATCTTTAATTATCTATAGTGACAACTTTATATACAACTCTTGTTGCTAATAGTACTTAATTAAATTGCGATAAGATTAAAATTATTGTTACCTAATATATATTTATATTGACAATTTTAAAATTATTACTTAATATCTTGTCACTAATATCACATTTTGTTACAATATATATGATTTTTGGAATGTCTCTAAGTCTGAAATTTGTTATAATTAAATCATTCATATATAGCGTATAAATGATTGTAATTTCCTGTTACTCAAAGTTCCAGAGCCACTAACAATAATATGGTCAAACCTAACTAATCACATAATAAGTATTATTGATAATTATCACTCTTTTATTATTGAAGACCACCGTTTTGGTATTTTTAATTTTTTGGTATTTTATTTGTTTTTTATTTTTTTAAATAATTCACCAACGTTTTGATTCTCTTCTCTCCCTCTCATCAACTTCCATTTTCCTTTCTTCTCTAGTTTAAAATTATTTTACTGGTTTTTTTTCTTTTCTCTCTCTTCTCAATTTTCACGTTTTATTTTTTCTCCACAATATATGAATTTTCATAACTTTTTTATTTACTCTATTTAATCCATTAAAATAAAAATAATAATTATTTTAATTAATTGTGAACACACACTAGTCATATATATATATATATAATTAACAACTTTTTCTAAACCATGCATACAACATTACATAATATATAATTTCTTCTTTGGATTTCCAATAATCCGTGCTATAGCAAGCTCTTCATGGCTTAAAGTAATATGGTTAAGAGGGTGTTTGGTTAAACTTATTTAAAATAATTTATAAGATATTTATGGAACTTTTATATAAAATGTTAGGTCGTATTTTAAGAATAATCACTTGAAATATTTGAATGGAACAAGATTATGTTTATAAGATTTTAACTAGTTATGATAATTAATTTGTAACTAGCTAATATAAGATAAAAACAGAAGAAGTTTGTTAAAATTTTAATAATAAGTTAATTAAGAACGTCTTTTTATTTTTTAAAAAAAGGTATTTTATATATTAGTTCTTAATATCTTATTTTATGATTTTATAAGCTCTTCTCTAAAAAAGTTTATCAAACATTTTTTAATATATTTGAACAACTTATAAGCTCATCCAAAAAACTATCTTAGTTATATGAATGTATTGATAGAATATTGCTATATTGTTTGTAATGATATATTGCTCAATTTCTTGACATATTAATGTAATCATTTAATTATGAAAAACTCTAAAGGGGCCAACATATTTATATCATAATCAGTTGACACCAGCCGACTTTACTTATATATTCAAATAATTAAGATACCACATATAATTAATACTAATGGACCAATTCAGACAGCTCAATCTAATCAGAATTACATAGGGTTTAATGCAATTTACCTTATGTGATATTGTGAATGAATAAATTACCCCTTATGAAAAAAAAATAACAATTTATCTCTTTGTGTTTGTCAAAATGAAGCAATTTACCTCCCTGCCTAGGGACAGGGAGGTAAATTGCTTTATTTTGGAAAACACAAGGGAGTAAATTGCTTCATTTTAAAAAATACAAAGGGATAAATTGTTATTTATTTTTACATAGGAGGTAATTTGCACATTTACAATATCACAGGGAGGTTGCTTGCATTTTTCCCGAACTACATACATAGTATGTTCTAAAGGGCACAAACGATTTATACCATATGTACAAACCAAGTGATAGCACATGAGTGTTTTATCATAGTTTTGAAAAAATTAATTTTCAGCTTCTTGCTTAAAAAATTAGTTTTGAGGTGTTTGGTGGAATGTCAATTTCCATTTCTAAAATTATTACAAGAAGTACTTTTACACAAAAAAACTAGAAGTACCTGCAGGGTTTTTTCTTTTTTTTTGAATCGTAAGTAATGAACTTTATTAATTGAAGTAAAATAATTACAATCAGTCCTGACGAATATCCATATCAAACAGAGACAATTACGACAATCATATCAATAATTTCACATAAAATAACACCTAACTATTACAATTATAAATAATACCTACTATACAGTAGCAACATCATTCCACGCACGGTTCAAAGCCATGACCTCTAAGATCATAGGATCTCAGCTTCGCCAACTAAGCTAGGCCTCATCGGCACCTGGGAGTGCTTTTAGCTGTTTTGATTTTTTTGTAAATAAACTCAACTTTCTTTGGGACTACTTTAGACTATAATAATCTTAATTCAAGTTTCCCTTTTTAATTTATTTTTCAGATTGTTCATCTAACATTAATAAGAGTTTTCAAATAATATGAATATTTTAACACTAATAAAATTTATAATTTCACATATTTAGTACTTTAAAATTTTTATATTTTATTTTCTATATTGTATGATATTATTCCTATATATATCATAGAAAAATATAAATTAAACTGCTATGATTAATTAAAAGATATACTTTTTGGCACTCATGCAAGTTTAATTATTGTGTATGATTAATGGACAACTATATTACTTATTGGGAGCATTATTAGTTAAACATTCAATTTTTCTATTGGTATTCGATATTTTGATAATATAAATGAAAAATATTTGTAAAAAGTTAAATATGAGGTATACTAATTGAAATAAAATTTATTATTTTCTGAGAAAAATAACTATTATTAACAGAGACAAGTCTAAATATTAAACAAAATTAGTTATATCTTTTTATGACAAAATAGTCTTTAATTAATTAAGTTTGTTTTAGAAGTATTTTTTTTTTCCAAACACTACCCTATTTAGCTTTATCCATTTTTTACTTTTTTTTAAAAAAATACTACCCATTTTTTATTCTACTACAACTTCCAACTTTTTCCACAAAAATCAATTCTCTAATAACAAATTTTTTTGGCAAACACTCCCTGCATCAGCTAACTCATTTCTTACAAAGAGAAGTACTAAGTACTTTAGCCATTAAGACAGAGCTCAAAATTCATGCATACAATTAGGCACCACCTAATACTGATCATGGACCATCACCTGATGATCATCAGTTCTAATAGGTAATTACTTAACTAATTAATTAATTTAAGAAATAATTACATTGTCCTCTCATAAGGTTTGATATAATTATACATAGACCCCATGTGGTTTGAAAATTTATATCTAGTAAAGTACCCCCAAGGTTTGTTTCCGTCCAACAAATAGATTACTCTGTTGATTGAAATTCACCAATTTTGTTAATAATAACAAAAAAAATTGAATGAAAATTTATATTTTCTCTCAATTAACTTATTACTAACTTATTACAGCACTACAAAAAAATGCGGTAACAGGAACGGTAAGGCTCGACCGTTCCTGTTACCGTTCCACGTAGGAACGGTCATAGGAACTGTTGTGGAACGGTAAACCGTTGATGACGTTAGGGTCGGTGTAATAGAAACACAAATTAATAGGAACGGCGGGACCGTTCCTATTAGAGTGCCAACAGTCGGGTGCCAATTTGTAAACCTAAGACCGTTCCTAAAAGGGACCTTATATATTTTGGACCTCAATTTGGAACACATGTGTGAGATTTGGAACGGTTGGAGGACCGGGAAAGCGTACCGTTACTGACTGTGTTCCAAAGACCGTATGAATTTTGGACCGGTAGGGCCACCGTTCCAACATGTAGTCCTACAAGAGGCCCTTTTACGCCATGGGAAAAAATGTGATGCAATTACCGTTCCAAATTACGGGTATAAAGTAAGTGAATCTGTGTTACAAGGACCAGTCCAAAATGTAATCCAAGTAGGAACGGTGAGGATTTGTTGTGCCTGCTACCGTTCCTAATATGCTTTAACGACTATATTACAACGGTAACTTTACCGTTCCTGATACCTTTCCTGAGACCATTCCTTAAGCTGAAACAACGGCTATATTTTAACGGCTAGTTTTGTGTTCCAAATAGTACTCCAATGACCGTTCCAATGTTTTCTATATATATGTCCCCCTTCTTTGTCATTGTTCTTATACTTACTCTCCAACTCATTTTGTATTTGTAACTCCCCCCCTTGATTCTTTATACGAAAAATCGAACATATCATTTACCGAGCGCGAATTTTGCATTGATATTGATAGGTGTTTTGCTTAGGTAAGTATGCAAAATTCTGTTATTTTTGCATATATATATATATATATATAATTTACTCTCGTCATTTAATTGTTGTTGTGAATTATACGTAGGACCAATCATGTTAAGACAGTTGAGGAAATGGATGTATGATCGAGACATCCTGGGTGTGACGCCGGAGTTTGAGGATGGTGTTACAACATTTTTAGAATGAGCCCAATCTCAGCGTGCATATATGGACGGGGACAAGATTAAGTGTCCCTGCCGGAAGTGCAAAAACGAACGGTTCAAAACACCAGACGAGGTAAATTTTGATTTGTGTATGAAAGGGTTTATGCCAGAGTATTACAATTGGACTTCGCATGGTAAGGAGAGGGTGCAGGAATACTTTGAAGCAATGACAGCGCCCCCTGTGCAGCATCAGCAAACGCCACCCGTTCAGGAGGAGGGTAGTTCGCATGGGGGTGATGCGGCTCAGATGGATTGGGCGCAGAGGATGGTATTCGATGCCGCCGGGCCGTCATTCTAGTCTTCGTACAACCAGGAGGGACCGACTGATGATGGTACTCGGTATTGTCCATCTGATGTGGGTCCTAGTTCATATTACGATTCGGGGCCCTATGATTATGTGTCTGGCTTGTCAGACCGCTTTTTTGATGTAGTTCATGCTGCGGACCAACCTTTGTGGAATGGCTGCACCACCTCTCAGTTGGCCTCAATTTCCTCTTTGGTGAATATCAAGGCCGAAGGGGGTTTTTCCGAGCATACATATGATCGTATATGCCAGTGGGCTGATACTGTAATGCCCCGCGATCACACTTTCCTCGCTGATTATTACAATACGAAGAAATTGATAAGAGAATTGGGTTTACCAGTTCAGAAGATTGATGCTTGCAAAAATGGTTGCATGTTGTACTGGAAGGAAGATATTGATTTGGAATATTGCAAGTTCTGTGGAGACGCTAGGTACAACCCCACCAGGGACAGAAATCCTAAATGCAAGAAGTCCCCGTATGCAATTCTTAGGTATCTACCGATTACCCCTCGGTTGCAGAGGTTGTATGCGTCGGAGGTCACAGCAGAGCATATGACTTGGCTTGCGAGCCATCAGACAGAGGAAGGATCCATGTGTCATCCGTCGGATGCAGATGCTTGGAAGCATTTTGACCGGACGTATCCTGATTTTACAGCTGAACCGAGGAATGTTAGACTTGGGTTGTGCACGGATGGGTTTGCACCGCACGGTTGGTAAAACTTACTCATGTTGGCCCGTGATACTTACACCGTACAATCTCCCACCGAGAATGTGCATGAAGTCTGAGTATATGTTCCTAACGATAGTGATCCCTGGCCCATCGAATCCCAAACGTCTTATCGATGTCTACTAGGAGCCGTTGATCGAGGAGTTGTAGAATTTATGGCATGTGGGTGTACGTACGCACGATACTGCGACAAACCAGGCATTCATGATGCATGCCGCATTGATGTGGACAGTGAACGACCTTCCTGCTTATGTTATGGCGTCTGGATGGAGTACCGCCGGTGTTATGGGGTGTCCAGTTTGTATGGAGGACGCACGGGCATTCTATTTACAGCACGGTCGGAAGGCATGCTATTTTTACTGCCACAGGCAATTCCTACCACCGAGTCATCCTTATCGCAGGAACAAGAAAGCTTTCACTAAAAACTGAATGGAGAGGAAGGTTGCACGTCCGAGGCTGACTGGAGAACAGATCCGAACCCGTGTCGATGTATTTAGTGTTGCTGTCGAACAACCGTTGAGTGAACCAGAAGGCTACGGCGTCGACCATAAGTGGACGAAGAAAAGCATATTCTGGGAGCTTGAATACTGGGGGGCGCATCTGATACGACACAATCTTGATGTCATGCATATTGAGAAGAATGTGTTCGATAATATATTCAATACTGTGATGGACATCAAGGGAAAACCGAAGGACAATCTGAATTCACGGAAGGATCTGAAGATCATATGTAATCGGCCGGAGCTTGAGGTGGACGAAAGGAGACCGAACGTGATGCCCAAGGCGGTATATACACTGACGAAGGAGCAAAAGAAGAAGATATATGAGTGGATTCGTTGTCTTAGGTTTCCTGATGGGTATGCCTCTAACTTGGCCCGTTGCGTCGACCTGAAGGAGTTGAGGATGCACGGCATGAAGAGCCATGATTGTCATGTTTTCATGCAGAAATTGATTCTGGTTGCTTTCCGTGAAATACTTCTAGAGCACGTGTGGGGGCCCTTGACGGAAGTCAGTCTTCTATTCCAGATCCTATGCTCAACAACACTAAACGTGGCCAAGGTAAAAGAATTGGAAGATAGTGTAGCCGTCATCATGTGCAATCTCGAAAAAAAATTTCCTCCTTCTTTTTTCGACTCAATGGAGCATCTAATTGTTCACCTTCCATATGAGGCGCGCGTTAGGGGCCCCGTGCAATACAGGTGGATGTATCCATTTGAAAGGTAATTAAATAATTAATACTGTTAAACATATACTTATTATTTACATTTTAATAAATTGTCATATATATATATGAATAGATTCCTTCGCGATTTGAAGAAAAAGGTGAAAAACAAAGCACACGTCGAGGAGTCAATTGTAGAGGCTTATATTGTCGAAGAAATCGGACTTTTCTCCTCGCACTACTTCGAACCGCACATTCTGTGCAAGCGAAACAGACCCGGCCGGAACGATGATCTCACGAGCAACGACGATCGAATTGTTCGGTCCATTTTCAATTACCCAGGCCGAGCAAGTGGAGCCTCGAAGAAGAGATGGCTGAGCGGGGAGGAACTTCATGCTATCGAGACATACGTCTTGTGCAACTGTGAAGTAGTTGCACTGTACTACGAGTAAGTGTCTATACAAACGTAATTATCTCGTACGAATCATTTCAATTTCAATTACATGTATATTTATAACAATCAGTTTTACTATAACAGGTCATTCCTGAATGAACTATTCGAGCAACACAATTCGGAGGACCCGATAATTGATCAACTAGTGGTGACACAATTCAAGGATTGGTTCAAGGCTCGTGTAAGTATCATCGATTTGTTGTAATACCGCGATATGGTCATGAATTTGTAATCAATTATTTGAATTGCTATATATATCATTAATTGCAGGTGAGACCCGAATTGAATCACACAAACGAGGATTTGTTGAAGTTGCATTATTGGGGGCCAAGAGCAGAAGTCACGACATACCCATCTTACTTCGTCAATGGCTTCAATTTCCACACTGAACGTCACAATGTCGGGAAGTCAACAATGAATTGTGGTATTTGTGTCAAAAGCTCATCATATACAGACACGGATTCTGACTTCTATGGAATTTTGGAAGAGATAATTCAGCTAGATTACCCACTAATTCCGAACATGCACATTGTGCTGTTTAATTGTCGTTGGGTCGATCCGGTTAGAGGCATGAAGATACACCCTCGTTATCACGTCGTTGATGTCAACTTCAAAAAGCTCTACCAAAAGAATGAACCATTCATACTGGCACAACAAGCAGTACAAGTATACTACGGGGATTACCCGAGCATAAAGAAGGACAAAGTCGACTGGAAAGCTGTTTGCAAAATCAAGGCTCGAAGAGTTATCGATGACTCGCGATGGACCGAGGTCGCCTATCAGATGGGTGAAGTCGTACCTAATCCAGATGTTGTAATAGATAACCAAACATTTGAACTGCATGACCCAACGGGGTTACAATTGGTCGTTGATCATGGAGCACGGCCATCGCGCTCGCCAGACAGTGAATCCGAAGATGAAGATGAAGATAGCTTTGACGAGGCTGAGTCCAATGAAGAGACTTTTTGAATTTTCCAATTCAAAAATTTCTGTAATTTTTTATCACAGTTATTATTAAAATTGTATTTGATGAATATTTTTGAATCGACTCGTTCCTATTTGAGGTACAATATTTCAAATATATAACTACCGTTCCTATTTGAGGTACAATATTTCAAATATGGCGGCTAATTAAAAAAAAATTAGAAAATTTGAATTATGAACGGTCCAATTATATATTCACCGTTCCTATTTGAGGCACAATATTTCAAATATGGCGGCTAATTAAAAAAATGAGGAAATTTGAATTAGGAACGGTCCAATTATATATTCACCGTTCCTAGTTGAGGTACAATATTTCAAATTATGGCGGCTAATCAAAAAAAAAATGAGAGAAATTTGAATTAGGAATGGTACCAATACATACACGACCGTTCCTATTTGAGGTACAATATTTCAAATATGATGGCTAATTAAAAAAATGAGGGAAATATGAATTAGGAACGGTAGGTATAAAATACTACCGTTCCTAAATGGAGCCCAATATTTCGTTTTGGTGCCCAATGAAAAATTAGTGGGAAATTCAACTATTGGAACGGTAAGTCTACAAATAACCGTTCCAGATTTCAATAGGAACGGTAAGTATGTGAGTGCATTAAAACGACATCGTTCTTTACACTAGGAACGGTAATGGGAATACTGTATATATTAGGTAACCGTTCCTAGTATTACAACTCCAACCAATTCGTTCGATATCTCAACATCCGTCAGCCGGATCGACACCATTTTTTAACACGTACAAGGTTATGGATATGAATTGATGTCCAACGGTTGGATTTCCAATCAGTAACCCGGATTTAAGGATGCATCTGTTTTTGTTTCGATGAATATTGATCGGATACGATAACTCGAGATCCGCACACTGAAATATTTCAAAACGATATATAATGTATTCTTTTGTGTGTTATATCATATCTAACGGTCTGATTATGCCGTGCAGTACAACAATATAGGATGCTAGTTACATCTGTGAAACACTAACAAAAAAATGTTTACAAATATACTTCATATTGTGAACGTGTGTCTGTTTATTGGAAATTATTATAGATTTTTATAATCTTTAAACATCCAATTGCATACATTTATTTAATAAAATAAGTGTTCAGAACGTGTTTTTCTTAATTTATATTTATTATCTAAGAAGATAAAAAAAAAAAAAAACAATTGCAATACACATAGGAACGGTAATGTATGAAACTAGGAACGATAAATAATGCATGTCTACAAACGACGTCGTTTCTTTAGTTAGGAACGGGGTCGGGAACACCTGTTTTATTATGTTACCGTTCCTATTAGTACAATTCCAAGTAATAAGTATTTGGAATTGATATGGGAACGGTAGTTGTTTCTTTAGGAACGGTTATGGGAATGGTTGTACTACTAAGTCACCGTTCCTATTTAGGTCAACATCATCAAAACGACATCGTATTGTGGCTAATACGACGTCGTTTTCTTTATTAGGATCGGTAACAGGAATGGTGATGGAAAAAAAGACCGTTCCAAAATGTTATATAAATTAAACCCTTGGCTGAATTTTTCTCACTTTCTCCTCTCTCACTCTCTCTCTCTCTCTCTCTCTCAGAATTCTCTCTGACTCTTCGCCTCTCTCATTCTCTTCGTTGCCGCCGTCGCCTCCGCCTCCGTCATCTCGGCCATACACCATCTCTGTAATTTTGAATTTTTTAAAAATTTGAAATTTTTAATTTTTTAAAAATCTGGAAATTCAAAATACTTAAAATTTGGAATTTTTTATAAATCTGGAAATTTAAAATATTTAAAATCTGTAATTTTGAATTTTTTAAAAATCTGAAATTTTTAATTTTTTAAAAATCTGGAATTTTTAATTTTTTAAAAATCTGGAAATTCAAAATATTTAAAATCTGGAATTTTGAATTTTTTAAAAATCTGAAATTTTTAATTTTTTAAAAATCTGGAATTTTTATTTTTATAATAATCTGGAGATTTTAATTTTTCAATAAATTCAATAATTAAAAATATGATAATTTGAAGGAATTAGTGCAATTTTAGGGTAAAATTATGGTATTTAGTATAAATATGTACAGTTGTAGAATTTATTTGCATATATATTAAATATATTAGAAAATCTTCATTATTGAAATAAATTGATACTTATGTGTTTTTTTTAGATAATGTCTGGTCAGGATTTTCCACCCCGAGGAGGTGGCCGTGGCCGCGGTCGCGGCGAACCGGCTATACCGCCTCCCGGTGTTGCTTCCCAGGATGGGGAAGCAGTTTTCCGACCACCATCACCACCGGCAGAGCAGGCACCCGCACCACCTGCGCCGGATCAGCAGCCCGGTGCGTCTACTGCTGCACCGGATCAGGAGCCCGGACCATCCACTACCGCACCGGCGGTCAATCCGGCCCGTCCATGGGCTGCCCCACCCCCACCAGCCCCACCACTCCCACCACCATCCGCGCGCCAATACATCACACTCGCCGATACGAGGTACAATTTATGTTTTTAATTTTGTTTTTGTAATTTAAATTAATATTTTTATGTTTATACTAATTATTTTATAATTTCAGTTCTGATCGGAAGATCCACGAGCGCATGTACGTGATCGTGCGAGGACACTATCCCCACCCTTGGGGCTGTTTGCGCCAGGTGCCGCTAGAGCACCAGTATTTTTGGTTCGAGAGCTTGAAGGTAACATGAATTAATTTTTTTTAAAAATATTTTAACAATCGAAGTTAAATAATAATTTAATATATTTTTTCTAATACAGATGACGTACTGGTGGGACGCCGACGACGAGTCGATGTTCAAGATCTTCCATGTCTGGGTGGGGAAGTTCTTGAGGAAGAAGTTCGTCCTCGCCAGACAGTCGCTGCAGAAGCCTCTATGGCTGGCGAACGAGGTGTGGCGGCAGCTCCTCCTGTACTGGGCTTCCCCGGAGTTCCAGAAGGAGTTCGAGAAGAACAAGGCGAACCGAAACGCCAACCCAGCCGCATCTACTGTGTACCGCGGGGGATCTGTCTCCGTCGGTATGTACAAGCGGAAAATGGTAAGATATCTAATGTAATTTCAATTATTTATTACTATTTAATTTAAATTGTAATAACTGTTTCCCATTGATGTTGTACAGGAGGAGCAGCTCGGCCGGCCAGTGAAGCAGATGGAGTTATTCTCCAGATGCTACAAGAAGAAGACCGACGGCGGCTGGAGCGGGTCGAGGGCAGCGGAGGTGGCGGTAAGTTTTAATTAATATTTTCTATAGTATTTTTCTAAATATTTTTAAATTTTCTAATTCATTGTAATTATTTTTGCAGGAGATGTTCCAGAAGATGATGGAGGATCATCAGTCTCAGGCCCCTGAGGATCCTGCTTCCGAATCAGAGGCCTCGGTGGCGCAACAGACCGAGCAGCAGATGTGGCTGAGTTGCGTCGGGGGCAAGAACAAGGGCCGGGTATTTGGTCTTGGTTTCTGAGGCCCTGTCGCTCAGCCAGGCCGTTACCTCGCCATCGCCACCGCCACCGCCACCGCCACCGCCACCGCCCGCGCCTCCGTCAAACATGGAGGGTCGGTTGGGCCGCCTCGAGGAGATAATGGCGGACCTGATGTGCATGGTCTAGGACATGCAGACCAGTCGCTCCGGCGCCGGCCCGTCACGGCCTCCTAGAGACCCCACCATGCCAGACATTGACGAGTCCGATGGGGACGAATAGTACATTATGTATTTTTTTTTTTTTTTGTAATCAAATCGGATAATATTCGTATTTAATATAATTTTTTTTAAATTATGCATTTTTTCATATTTAAATATTATTTATATAATCAAAATATTATTATTAATTTAAATGATAAAAACTATTAATTAAAAAAAAATCATTAATTAGGAACGGTACTTTAGACGCAACATATTCGCACTGTACCGTTCCTATTTTTGACTTTTTAAAAAGACTCACCGTTCCCACGGCCGATGCAAAAACCATTCCCATTATACATGTTAACCGTTCCTAAATACCGTACCTACCGTGCCTAATTCTATTCCAAAATCAATCCTTTCGTGGTAAACCTTTCATTCTAAAGACAATACCAAACACCGGTCCAAAACTTTATTCCAAAGGTTGAGTGCAAAGACCGTTCCTACGTGTCGCAATAAAATGTATTTCAGCTACCGATCCTAATCTCTACAACGTACCGTTCCTACATGTATTCCAGACCCCATGCCAAATTCTATCTACAACAGAAACGGACTGTTCCAAATAGAGTTCTAACCACCATTCCTAAAACCGAGATTTGTTTTCGACATTACCGTTCCAAGGTAAGTAGGAACGGTAGAACATAGTAGTACCAACCACCGTTCCCAAATAGGAACGGTAACTTGGTTCCCGTTCCTAATAATTAGGATCGCCTCTTATTGCCACGGATGGCCTCCCGTTCCTCAACCGTTCCTAATACCAGTCCAAAATGTTAAAATGAAGTACGTACCGTTCCAAATATTAAAAAAACCGTTCCTGTTACCGTCCCAATCAGCGCTTTTTTTTGTAGTGCAGATCAAACAAATATTTTATTTTATTTTTACTAAACTACCTTTAGAATGATGAAGATATACCTCCTCACATGCATTAACGTATGAATATCTATAAGGGAAATTTGGTTATAAAAAGATTTGTTTGACCTACAATAAATCAGTAATAAGTCAATCGAGGGTAAATATGAATTTTCATCCAAATTTTTTGTTAAGGCTTAATTGCATTTACTGCCCCGTATATTAAGGGGGGTGGCAAAATAAGGACATTAAATATAGGGGTAGCAAATAGTGCCCCAAAATTATTTTTTTTTTTTTTTTTTTTTGCAATTTCAGGACTCCGGCCACCGGATTTTTAAAAGTGGCCAAAATTTGCTGATGTGAACAAAAATTAGAGCTTTTTTTGGGGCTTTTGCTGACATGAATTTGTAATTAAAAAAACAATTGCCAAAACTAAGTTATTTTATTATTATTTTTTCTGTCACATAAATACTTACTTGGAAAATACTTGCCACAAGGACTGGCATGGAAAAAAAAGGAAAAAAATACTTTTTTATCTGGGTGTTCTTTTAATGATTGGATATATTTTACTATCTCTCATCTACCACAAAACAAACTTTGAATTTATATTTTATTCTAACTGTCGTGACACAACTCTATGCGGATATAATAAATTATCTTACACACTTTAAAACATATTATAAATTAGAATTAAATATAAAAAAATAATATAATGTATTATCGATACAAAAAAATACATAAAATTTATAAAAAAATAAAAATAGTATTTTATAATTATAAAAAAATAAAATTATTATTTTTATATAATATAACTTAAAAACAAAAAACAAAACCCCTAGCCCCACCACACCTGCCCCCTCCACCGCCACCGCCAGAAAGAGGCGACGACGACCAGCAGACGGGGCCGAGCGGCGTCGCCCCCGAATCAGCTGGGCGGCGTCACCCTCGAATCAGCTGGGCGACTGTCGCGCCTAACTGTGCGCTAGGTGACGACGCCATTCGCCCCCCTCTGTTGGGTTAGGGCCCTTCTATGGGTAGACGGGGGCGGCGAAGGGGAAGAATTAGGCGGGGGTGCGGAGGGGAAGGATGGGGGGTGTTTAATCTTTTTTTTTTTAATTTATATTATATACTAATTTTATTTTTATAATTTATAATTATATACCTCATGTAAATTTAAAATTTATTTTATACATTATTTTCTATATCAGCACTTATGTGCCAGGGTATTTTTAAAATATGTCTAGTCAGCTTTTTTCTAATTTAAAAAGCTCTAAATTTGTCCACATCAGCAAATTCTGATCACTTTTAAAAATCGGTGGCCGAAGTCTTGCAATTGCCAAAAAAAAGTAAAAAGAAAATCTGGGGCAGTATTTGCCACCCCTATATTTAAGGTCCTTATTTTGCCAGCCCCCTAATATACGGGCAGTAAATGCACTTAAGCCTTTTGTTAATATAAGCAAATCCAGTGAATTTTAACTAACGAATAAATTTATTTGTTAAATGGAAGCAAACCTCATGGATACCAGATCTAATTTTTTAAATCATAAGAATTTACGTATAACTACACCAAATTACATGAAAGTACAACGTAATTATCCCTATCTTTAGTTAAACTTTGCCTATATATATGATCATACCTGCAAGCTTTTGTAATATCCACTTCAAAATCATCCCACGTATTACATCTGAAACAAAGCAATATAGACATGGATATGGCCGAACAAACATTACAAAGTGGTCTTAAGATCGCAAAAGATAAGTACAGGCCGTTCTTGCACCATGAAGACGCACACAACACACAGTGGAGACGCGGTGCCCCTCCTACATACCATAACGTCAACAAGCTCTTTGAAGAAGGCCGGACCAAGGCATGTCTGTGTGTGTGCCTGTTGTGTTTTAGTTCGCATAACGTAATTTAGATCATTTTGTGTTTTCGTCCTTTAACTTTTTAAGTTAGCATTTTGGTCTTAGATCTTTTTACGCGATCTCAATTATTTTTCAGGCGGAGTTCATCGTTCTTACTGGTGGAGTGAACTGGGGGAGAAAATGATCGAAATCGCGAAAATTAAAATGCTTTAGGACCATAATGTTATCATAGAAAATTAAAGTACGAAAATGTCGAATGAGTTAAGTTGTGGGATAAAAATGCATTTTAACCCGTTTTAGTTCTGTGCATATGCAGTATGTCTGATTAATTTGAATTTATTTACATGATTTTGATAGTTTTGTCTACGTGCGTACGTGTGTTGTATAATTTGCAGGAATGGGCTGAAGGATCTCTAGAAGAGATGGTCCAAAATACGATGAAGTCATGGCAGATGGAGTTTACTCACAAGACTCGACTTCAAGACTTCAGGACTATACATCCAGAAAAGTTCAAGCTCATCGTTAATGGTACCTAACAATTAGCATAAATTACAGCTACAGTTTCTGAATTTTATCGTAATTATGAATACTCTTTCCAAATAAAAAATAACTATGTGAAAAAAAACAAAACAAAACTGAGAGCTGGTAAAGTAAATAATGCACATATATAAGGCATATTAGTCCATTAAAAATTGGATGAAACAGACGTTAAAATAAAAGGGTATTTGTAATTATGTTAAACCTAAAGAGAGGTGGCTGTAATTTGCCAAAACAACT
Source organism: Sesamum alatum (assembly GCA_034509735.1). Classification (NCBI taxonomy): domain Eukaryota; kingdom Viridiplantae; phylum Streptophyta; class Magnoliopsida; order Lamiales; family Pedaliaceae; genus Sesamum; species Sesamum alatum. The sequence continues at coordinate 48,574,634 of JACGWO010000001.1, read as the reverse complement.
GTACATGAACTATGTATGATCAGGAGAATAACTGGTGATAAGTTGGTTTGATAACAGGAAAAGAGGCACTATCTGCTGAAGAAACAGTTAGTCTGGGAAGCTATAATTCTGTGTTGAAGAGTTCAATGCCAGATGAGTACAAATATTACAAAGCACACGAAGAGACCTTCGATTCGGCTGACGACGCTTTCCGCATGGCGCTTCCCCGTGGGTTTGCGTGTGAAGTGGTGGCTGTTTACTCAGGCCCGCCGGTGATTACCTTCAAGTTCAGGCACTGGGGTTACTTTGAAGGCCCCTTTAAGGGCCATGCCCCCACTGGAGAAATGGTCCAGCTCTTTGGAGTCGTAATTCTCAAAGTAAGCTTTCTATATAATAAGTGCACGTATGTATCTAGTGTGTGTTCACTAACATATGAGAAATTTTAATTCAGATTGGGTTTGACCGATTCTGAATCACCCACTGGACAAGTACAATATACTTATCTTGCGATTGATGTACAGTCTAAAGAAAATGACCAATCAAACACTAATAGTTGAAGAGCTAAACATCAAGCATAATAAGTGTTTCCTTCATCTTAAGTACTAAATAAAGAACCGTTTGGACTAGGCTTAATAGTTGAAGAGCTAAACATCAAGCATAATTAGTATCGTACCGGCCTAGATCCAGTACAGACCGATTTGAAAAAACCTAATCAATAATAAACCCAATATTGTTTACGACCGATATTAAACTTTGAAATGAGCTCCTATTGGATTTTTTTGGAATTCAAGCACAACCCATGAACCCGCATCTCAATTGAGGCCCAAACCAAGACCGGTCCTGGCCTAGCACCAATCTCAATCTATTTACATTGTTTTCAGAAAATGGTTGGGGTCAGTTGGACCAGCCCAACACACTGTGCAACTTGATAAATCAAATTCGGCCAATATCATGAGTTTATGAGGGCATTTACAACATTTTCCCACATGATTGAATCATAGTCGTCATGAAAATGCAATGTGCTTATTATACCTTAAAACTTGACAGGTAGATGAGTTGATGAGGACTGAGGAAGTGGAGATATACTATGATCCTGCTGAGCTCTTTGGTCCACTACTCAAAGGCCCTCTGATTTCTGGTTCCAACACAGATCAGCAGCAACAGGAGACGGCTTCTTCGCCATCTCCTCAAAAATGCCCTTTGCACAACTAGATCATCATATGCTTCCAGATCAACGATCATCTTCATAATTACTAGAATAAAGTCGTGCTTGGTTGATTACTCATGTAGTATAAATAGTGTCATTTGCTCAATTCCACCACTTCTATTGAGACTAGCACTTTTATTACGTCTACATATCCATAATAATAGTGGTTGATCTGATGTATGTTACTAGCAAAACTTTTACTGTGAAGTAAAATAAATTGTACCAGCTGGTTTTAATATAGTATAAATAACGTGGTTTGCTCAGTTCCACCACTTCTGCTGAAACTATAGCACTTTCACCTTTATTTTTTATTTATTATTTAATGATTGTGATTATTAAAATATTTTTAGATTTTTTTAGAATTAAGATTTAGCATCTTTTAAACTCCAAAAATAGTTTATAAAATGTACTTAATTATTATTTATTGGTTATTATGAATTTAAGTATAATGCCTACACTACAAAAAAATCTGGGATTTAGAACGGATTTTATGCCCGTTCCAATTAGGAACGGTCATTGGAACTATTGAGGAATGGAGTCACGCTGTTGACGTCGCATTCCTCCCATATTCGGTCCTTTGTGTTTGGAACGGTCGGACCGTTACAAAAACCGTTCCAATTCTTGTGTTACAAGTTGTGTTCCTACGGCCGTGTCAAAAATAGAATAGTAAAATATTGTAACACAGTTTGGAACGCTTTTATAACCATTGGAATGGCCTACCAATGACAGATGTGTACTGTTCCAAAATGAGGTCCAACTTCCGTTGAAATATGGACAGTTGCAAAAACCGTTTCAAAATGAGGTACAATTTGAGACGGTTTAAGTACTTAGAAATACTTGTATTACAATACCCGTTTCTAAATATGATATTTTTAGAAAATAATATGCGTTCCAAGGATCGTTCCAAAGTGAGTTTTTAATTTGACACAATTTTAATAGATAAAAAATATTATATTACAATACCCGTTTCAACTATGTTACAGTTATATGTTATAAAACCGTTCCTAATTATATTTTTAAATAATTGTTCCTAACTCTATAGAACCGTTCCAAATGTTACCAAAAACCGTTCCAAAATATGTATAAAATATATCTAGTGTACGCTCCGATTACGATATCTCAACATCCGCTAGCCGGATTAATTCCAAACTTAACCACATATAAGATTCTGTCTATTTGAATATATCTAACGGTCTGATTTAAAATCACATGGTCTGATTGAAGGCTGCACCATTTTCAATCTCGCTTGTTACGAACCAGATACGATATCTCAATATCCGTATACCAAAAATGTCCAAAACTTCATCGAACATAGTCTTTTGTCTATTTAATCATATCTAACGGTCTGATCAAAATTTTAACGGTCTGATTAAGCGATGCAGTACAATAATATAAGATGCTAGTTACATCTCTGTAATACTAATAAATTAAAATATACAAATATTCTTCATATAATGAACATATATATATCAATCTCATATAAGTATATGAAATTAAATATTATTGGAATATTGTTGAGATATTTTTGAAATATTGCTGCTATTTTTTTCAGAATTTTTTTATATTTTTTCAGATTTCTTTTTGTAATTTTTAAGAATTTCCTGTACTTTTTCATATTTTCTCTATAATTTATAAGAATTTTCTAAAAATTATGTAATTTTAAAAAATCTGAAAATTTTCAGAATTTTTCTATATTTTTTCAGAATTTTTCTGAATTTAGGACTTTATGAAAATTTTGTAATTTAAAAAAATTAAAATTATTCAGAATTCATTGTATAAATTTCTGAAAATTCTAATTTATGAAAATAATATTTTTTTTCTTAAATTTTGGGAATTTTATGTAATTTTCTGCAAATTTTGAAAATTTGGGAATTTTGGGAATTCATTTTTGCAATTTTTGGAAATGGGAATTCATTTTTTGCAAATTTTGGAAATTATAATATTAAAATATTTTCTGAAATTTCAGAATAATTTCTAAAATTTTCTATTTTAGAAATATTCTGAAATATTTTCTAAAATGCTGAAATTTTCTGAAATGTATTTTTTTTCTTTTTGCAATTTTTTGATATTTTTCTACAGCTTTTTTGTTTATTTTGTTTACAATTCTCTGATTGTTGGGTTAATTAGTGTCGATATGAAATATTAAAAATGCATTTATGATATGAATTGTTGGGTTAATTAGTATCGATATAGTAATTGGTTAATTGTATGTTTAATTGTTGGTTAATTGTTGATGAAATTAGTGTAGAATTCATTGTATAAAATTTTGAAAATAATAATTTTCCTTAATTTTTGGGAATTTTATGTAATTTTCTGCAAATTTTGGGAATTCGTTTATGCAAATTTTGGGAACTTGGAAATAATTTTTCTCGCTGTAATTTTGGGAATTTTATGTAAATTTCTGAAAATTTTATGCAATTTTAATTATGTAATTTTCTAAAAGTTTTATGTCAATTTCATATTATTTAGGATCGGATAGTTCGGTCGGAGACGATGATGGTCGACGTGATGAGTATGATAAAGTCGATGCAGGACCATGCTGATGAGGGGGGTTGGGTGTAGATTTGGAATTTTTTTTTATATTTGTAAATGTAAATTTTTTATATTAATATAATAATTTTCCCTAATTTTCTATTTTTATGTTAATTGCAGTCCATTATTCAATATTTATTTAATTAATCAAATTAAAAAAATTAATTTTACTAATTATTTATAATTATAAAATTATTATTTCAAAATTAACAAAAATATTTTTTTAGTAAATATATAACTTAGGAACGGGCTTTTGAACGGTTTGTGAATAATAAATGTTGTTTCAAATTTAATGACTAAATATCGTAGGAACCGTTCCAAAATATATCCTACAACCATCCCAAATATGTATTCCAAACAATGGGTACAATCGTTCCAAAGTATATTCCAATGGAAGGAATGCCCGTTCCAAAATAGTGTTACAATGACCGTTCCAAATAGAAACAAAAGTGTTTCAAAAAATAATTTACATTTTTAGATAGTCAAACGTATTTAGGAACGATTTATGAACAAGTGGTACAAAAATCCGTTACTAATTAGGAACGGTCTATCCGTTCCAAATAATTAGGAACGGCGTCTATTACAAAGGAAGGACTCTCGTTCCATGCCCGTTCCAAATGCCGGTCCAATAGTGTCCAACTACTAAAAATCGTTCCTAAACCCGCTCCAAATCCCGACATTTTTTTTTTTGTAGTACTAATATATAGGTACAAACTCGTTCCACTGATATATATATACTAACTAATGATGAATATTGTTTTGCCGCAATGATAATTATAATAAAAAAGTATAATGTTTAAAAATAATTACATTTATACCATTGATTTATAGTTAAATTACACAAATTATTCTTATCTTTTTTATGATTATAGATACAATCACAAAAAATATGAACATCATTACACCGTTCCGAAAAAAACCGATCTCAGCCAAAAATACTCTTGGAAACCCCCAAAATGCCCGTGTTGACCTAGTTAAATATTTATATGATTTTTCATGAATCATAATGCCATTATGGCGTATTTTTGTAATTACCAAATTTTAGGGGGTGTCAAACTAAAATATTTGGGGAAGAGCAATATAATATGAAAACATAACTCAGACAACCCTTCTAAGGTTTGATAATTACAAAAACACTCCTTAAGGGCAACTTTGTCACACAACAAAAAGCACTTTCATCATATTTTCTTTTCAAATATTTATAAGGATAGGGATTACTTTAATTATTCAAAAAGTCGAAATAATTTATATAATTACACCAAATATAAGAGAATGTTGTTGGGGTTTTAACCCCTCTAGTGAGCCCCCCAAAAAATATGGGATCACAATATACATCCTAAACTAAACAACTATTACAAGATATGCAAAGGTAAAAATATGTAAATATTTTAATCGTAAAACGAAAAGAAGTAAGAACGCCGAACACGGCTCAGATCCTCCGATCTGACGGGAGGAGGTCCCAAAATTTTCACCAAGAAAATTCTGGCAACCACACAACACGATTGCTCCAACACCAACTCGCCACACAGGCTCAAATCCACAAAGGCCATGGTCCACAAAAGATCCAACACCACTAAGCAATTCCACAAAGGACTTACAACTACAAAGCGAATCCACTAAGGATGTATGATGTTCACAGAGAATGATTGACTATTTTTTTGGTCTTATTCACCACAACCATGGGAAGGATATATATAGTGAGGAGGGTGAGATAATCGGGAGAGAAGAACCATTTCCCAACGACATGGGGAAATAGTGGCAACGGAACCCAAGAGAAAAAGGGGGGAGAGACGAGGAGACACTTTGGGAAGACAAATGAGTAATTAGGGTTTCAGCAAGTGGAAGACGAGAAGACCCTTTGAAGGGATAGTGGAGCAAATCGGGTCGGGTCGGGCAGACGAGTTGGGCCAGAGCCGTCCAAGTGTTTTGGGCCGAAAAATCTTGGGGACATGGGCCACAAATTACCAACATCCCTACCATGGACCATGGACCATGTACCCAAAGAAGTAACCAGGTCCAAGGGCGGATCCGATTCTCATCATCGCCATTCGCCGGGGTACCAATGGTTCCTGCAAAACAAATAAAATCACAAAGCAGAATATATATAGCATAAGGCAGAAAATTGCACTAAGCAATAAACAGCACAAAAAAAAAAAAATATCACAAAGTACTAAGGATTAACAATTTTTTGCACAGAGCAAGAAAATATTCACTAAGCATAAATGATTTGCACTAAGCCGAAATAGCAGTCAACATAATATTTAGCACGAAGTCAAAATAATAGTCAACAGAATATTTATCACTAAGCCGAAAAATAACAATAATAAACAGAAGATTTTCTAGCACTGAGAAAATATAGCGCAAAGCAGTAATAGCAGGGGGATCCAGAAAGCTCTTACCAAACCATCGTCAGCCAGAAAGAGCATAAAGGCTCTGATACCACTGTTGGGATTTTAACCCCTCTAGTGAGCCCCAAAAATATGGGATCACAATACACATCCTAAACCAAACAACTATTACAAGATCTGCAAAGGTAAAAATATGTAAATATTTTAACAGTAAAAAGAAAAGATGTAAGAACACCGAACACAACTCAGATCCTTCGATCCAACGGGAGGAGGTCCCAAAATTTCCACCAAGGAAATTCCGGCAACCACACAACACGGTTGCTCCAACACCAACTCGCCACACAGGCTCAAATCCACAAAGGCCACAGTCCACAAAGGATCCAACACCACTAAGCAATTTCACAAAGAACTTACAACCACAAAGCGAACCCACTAAGGATGTATGATGTTCATTGAGAACGATTAACTATTTTTTTGGTCTTATTCACCACAACCATGTGAAGGATATATAGTGAGTAGGGTGAGATAATCGGCGGAGATGAACAATTTCCCAACGACATGGGAAAATGGCGGCAACGGAACCCAAAAAAAGAAGAGGGGAGAGACGAAGAGACACTTGGGGAAGACAAATGAGTGATTAAGGTTTCAGCAAGTGGAAGACGAGAAGACCCTCTGAAGGGATAGTGGAGCAGACCGGGTCGAGTCGGGCGGACGAGTTGGGCCATAACCGTCCAAGTGTTTTGGACTGAAAAATCTTGGGGACATGGGCCACAAATTACCAACAAATGTAAATATAATCATCCCTAATGTTTTTAAGTTGTTTCTCTTAATAATTAGGGACATATCACATATGTATTATTATCACTGAACTTGTACAAATAAGTGATTACCATTAATAACCGGATCAAAATTCTTTACTTCAATTTTTCTTGTAACTTTTATTATATGGTAAATTATATCTGTCTCCTCTGAGATTTGGCATAATTATAAATACTCCCTCATTGTTTAAAAAATTCCAAATACCCCCCTGAGGTTTGTAATATTCAACCAAAGGCCTGAAATTTACCATTTTGCCCTTGATTTTTTAGTTAAATTGCAGAAAAATTAGCCGAGGTAAATTGTATTATTAACTCTTCTCTGTAAAAAATTTTAAGAACATTTCCATGTGCATTGTAGTAAAAAAAAAAATCAAAGAATTTTAAAAATTAAATATAATACATAAGGGTATTTTGGTTAGTTTACCCATAAAAATGGATAGAAATGGGTTATTTGTTAGACATTTACAACTTCAGGTGGGTATTTGTAATTTTTCAAACAACGAGGGAATATTTGTAATTATTCCAAGCCTCTAGGGGAGATAGATATAATTTACCCTTAATTATATTTATATATAGGGTAAATTACAATCACCTCCCCTAAAGCTTGACATAACTATAAATATCTTCTCGTTATTTGAAAAATTATAAATACTCCCTAACTTCAACATCCGTTTAACAACGGGCTCATTTCGTTAGGTTTCCATTCAACTTTTGTAGTGAATTGCCCAAAATGCCTTTTTGAATTATAAGTTAAATTTATATAATTTTTACAATTTTCTAAAATATTTTATGGATTAATATTCTCAATGAGTTATTTATTTTACTCACCTTTATCTTTTTTTATATTTTTTCAAATATTTTTTGCAATAAAAAATTCAGTAAGAGTAAAGTAGTAATTTTTACACTTCCATCTAGGAACTACATAATTATTTTCAATTTGAGGGGGTATTTGTAATTTTTCCAACAATGAGGGATATTTGTAATTACGCCAAACCTCATGAGAAGTAGTTGTAATTTATCCTTTATATACACGTATTAATATATAAATTTATATTATTAATTTTAGTTTAAAGAAATTATACACGTAACTTGTGGATATTAAATGTAAGGGTGAATTGCAATGACCTCCATTAAGGTTTGGCATATTTATGAATACCTCCTCGTATATTAAATGCAAGGGTGAATTGCAATGACCTCCATTAAGGTTTGGCATAATTATGAATACATCCTCATTGTTTCAAAAATTACAAATACCCCCTTAGGTTTGTAATTTTTAACCAATGACCTGAAATGGTCCATTTTGCCCTTGATTTTGTTTTTAAAATTGTAGAAAAATCAGCTGAGACAAATTACATTATTGCTCCTCTATGTAAAAAACGTAAGAAACCTCTCTTTGCGCATTTTTGTCCCATTTTTTTTTAAAAATTCTAGAAATTAATTCAATTTGCATAAGGGCATTTTGGTTAATTCACCATAAAAATAGATAGAAATAAATTATTTATTAGATGATTACAAACCTCAGAAATATTTATAATTTTTAAAACAACAAAAAAATATTGTAATTATGTCAAACTTCACCGCACATTATTGTAATTCTCTCTAAATGCAATGTACCATACAACAAAATTTGGAATAAAGAATTCAATTTAGATTACTACTTAATGCATAATGGGCCGGCCTTATTCTCTCTCTCACACACACGCGCGCGCGCACACACATATATATATATATATATACACACATGGATTGGTGAATATGGCGTGCCGTCCTCCATGTCTGGAAGCATCTCATCATCACCAGTATCATCGGAAACCTCCTCCTCCGGCAGCCCCGCCCGGAGCTCCGTTCAACTGGTCTCCAAAACGATGTCGGACAGGCTTCTCGGAAAATACTTTGATGCTTCGGAATTCGACTTCGACTACGACGAAAGCAGCTTGTGGTCTCCCTTCGTTCCCAGAACAGCTTATTTGGCCTCACCGCCGGACACCTTCCGCTCCGGCGCCGACAAGTTTTTGAAGAAACTGAGAATTACGAGCAAGCTAAATTGGCTTTCTACTCTCATCGCCCGCCGTAAGGTAATTATTGATGTACTTAATTATTATTAATATTTAAATGTCTTAAATAAAAATTAGTATATAAATATACTAAAAAAAAAAAATAAGCAGTGAGTTTTTACTTTTTCTACATAAAAAAAGAAGGTTTTATTTACTCACAACAATTACCTGTCGTTTATGCAATATTGCTTATTAATGGGAAAAAAATGCAATTTTAGTCGTGTAATTTAGGGAACGTGACATTTTTAGTTTGCGTGAATTGATTTTCGCAATTTAGTCAAGTAACTTATAAATTTTAGCAATTTTAGTCTTTTACCAGCAAAATAAAAATATAATTTTAGTCTAATAATTTAGGAAAAGTGATATCTTTTATCCTGCATGAATTAATTTTCGCAATTTAATCCAATTACTTTTAAATTTTAGCAATTTTAGTCTTTTCTTCCAGCCAAATAAAAATACAATTTTAGTCTTGTAACTTAGGGGAAGTGACATTTTTGGTCCTACATGAATTAATCTTCACAATTTAGTCCTACAACTTTAATTTTATGGTTTTAGTCTTTTTTTCGACCAATTTGACCGAAAAATTGCATGTGACTTGCACATAACACAATTAAATTACACTTTTAGTCCTGTAATTTAGGGAGTAAATTGACATATTTTGGTCTTGTGTTAATGATTTACAGAACTAAAATTACAATTTAACTAGATCATGTGCAAGCCACATGCAATTCTCCTGTCCAATCGGCCAAAAAATAACTAAAATTGTTAAATTTTAAAAATTACATGACTAAATGGTGAAAATCAATTTGTGCAAGATAAAAAATGTCACCCCTCCTAAATTACAGCATTATTAGAATTACATTTTTTTTTTCTTCTTATTATGTACACCATATATTTAAATATTTACACACCAACATCAAATGGCAATAATTTTATTTAATCGTCATGACAATGTTTCCTAGATCATTTTAACTGCAAATTGAAAACAATAGTAGTGATAAGAATATTTAATATTATCATTATGGGTATTAACAAATTAAATCTCTTCTCACACTTTGAACGGTCACTATATACATACATATTAAAATAGTATAAATTATTATTATGATCAAATTAAAATTAATAATAGTTTTCTTGTACTGGTCTTGCAGGGCTTTTGTTGATGATAATAAATAAATAATTCCTTGCATGCCTTGGAAGTGATTCCTACGAGGGATGTCTTGTTTATGTTTAAGTACAAGTACGTACTTTAATGTTGTATTAGTGCGAGAAATATTAGTTTTAAACGAAAAAAGAAGTTTAGAGGACAACTAAAGCATTTTGGGATACGAAATTCGTACGATACGTATGTATGGATGTGCATGAATATATCTTGGAATGAATAAAAAAGAATTATGTATTCAATACACCAAACAATTAAATAAAATATATAGTATTTTTTAAAATAATAAAAATTATTTGATAATCATTTATACACTCAACTCACAAACTACTTTTGCAATAAAATTTTAATGGACTACATGCAAGCAACCCTATGTGATATTGTAAATGTGCAATTTACACCCCTATGAAAAAATAAATAACAATTTACTTTTTTGTATTTTTTTAAATGAAACATTAATTTACCCCCCGATGGTTTCCAAATTAAAAAGCGATTTACCTCTCTAGGCAGGGAGGTAAATTGTTTCATTTTGAAAAATACAGAGGGGTAAATTGTTATTTTTTTATTCATAGGGGGTAATTTGCTCATTTACAATATTAGAGGGGGTAATTGCATTAAACCCTAATTTTAATTCTATTTATGTCGTTAAAAAGTGAGATCGACTATATTCCTTTCAAATGAGAGAATAAGGGGGTATTTATACAAGTAGGGATTTACGCTATTTAGCATAGGTCGAGGTAAATTACTTCTTCGTCCCTCACCGACCCCCATTACATGGTTGTAATTTGTTGACTATGATTATTTTAGTAATTTATTGTGTTACTCTAACTTGGTAAGTCTGACCTTGAACTGGGTATGTTAAATATTTATTAGAATAAATTTATTAGAATCATGTTAAATATTTATATCTAATATGTTGGTGGGATTCAAACTCATTACCTTGGAATCAAATAAATCATGTCTGTGTATGTCTACACATTATTTAACTCACACCATGAATTACTCTATCCACTATGTTAAATTCTCTCTCGGTTCATCAACATAATTAAGAAAATCTAATAGATGATCAAGCTCTCAAATAATAGCAACAAACACAATAATTCATGGATATGTGAAAATAACAACTAGATTAATCCGGAAAATATTCAACACATTGTATCAATTAGGCTTTTCATAAGCCTTAGCACAAAAGGAAAGGGACAAATGCAATTTACCCCCCCTGTGTTATCATAATTAAATGTGCAATTTACTCCTATGTGAAAAATAAAACAACAATTTACTCCCTTGTGTTATCAGAAATAGAGCAAAATACCCCCTCAGCTCAACGGTGCATTACACGCACTCCCTCTGCGTCTGGGCTAATTTTTATCCAATAAAAACATTATTATATATATATATATTTAATTTACTATATTAATAAATATATATTTAGAAAAATAATATTTAATATATTAATTATTATATGTTATTAAGAAAAATAATATATATATATACATATATATATATATTTCTCCCTTTCTTCTCCATTCTCACCGCCGGACCGCGGCCGCCACTGCCGCCGCTATCTTTTCTTCTCCACTCTCACCGCCGGACTGCCGCCGTTGCCGCTATCTCGTTCCCCTTGCGCCGGCGACGACCCCAACCCCCTCCCCTTACGTTGATGTTGCCTCCTCCCGCTTCCCTCGTCTTCCCCGTCGCCACCCACTTCAGCGCCCCCCGCCCCCGCCTCCTCCTCCTCCTCCGCCCTCCCCCTGGCCGCGTGTCACGGGCGGACTCTTTTGTCGCAGCGGAATATTTCATTTTTGCCCGTGATGCCTCTCAGGTTGCTCACAACCTTCGACCGGCCTTCCTCCATTCGAGTCCTCTCGGTCTCCCGACCATGTGTCTTCGACACTCGCAGCTTACTAGCGCGACATCCGAACGCCTCCCTGTGCGGCGCCTTGCGCCCAAGCACTCGCCTATCCGGAATGCCCATGTTCGCAGAGGGTCGCGGCTCTCACGCCTTGCGCGCCTTCATGTCCGGCCCCAACTAGCTAGCTTGCCATCATGTATCTCGCCCACAATCTCGGGCCCTGCCGATACTTCTCGCAATGGCTCGGAGCATCTTCGTCCCGTCTCGGCACTATGGGCCAACTTACGCCCACAACGCCCATCGCACGCACAACAATCACTCGGTGCATTATCGGCGCATGTCTTCGCCATGCCCGTCTCTCATGCCTCGCCCGAGTAGGGAAGCATCATCCGTCCTTGGCCCAACTCTTATGCCAACATCTCGCATCAGTCTCGCACGGCATGCCCAACATGTCTCCTTGCCTTTCGGCGTGGCCTCATAATTTGCCCACAGCGCGGCGTCGCCCCACGACCGCGTATCTTGGCCAACGGATCGTCGTGCATGGCTAGAACCCAATAGCTCATGACACGAGTAGCTCACGAGGTCTTTCGATCCTTCGCCTCGATCGCTCATTCCGCCCGAGAGGTATTGCCTATGCCCTTCCGTAGCCCGCGGGGCATCCTCGCAATCAAACGGAGCCTCTCGGCGCGTTGCTTGCCCAACGTGTGCCATCCTGGCCCCACGCCGCCCGTTCGGTTCCCATACCGACCGGGGACTTTAGCCCTCCCTTCGAGGTGCCTAAAGCCGGCCCTTGAGGCCCCCATCATGCCCCAAGGGAATCGCCCATTTAGTGCCTCACTGCACGGGGGGGACTGGCTGGAGCTCAGCACTGCTGTCCCCCTTATAATAGTCTTAAAAATAATTTCCCTTGTTCTAGCAGTAGATATTCACAGTCCCTGAAATGGCCGAGGAGCGCACCTTTTTCACAACTCCCTCGTCCGACGTCCGAATCGCGTACTGCTTGAACCATTGCGCTCCTACGTGCCGGGCCGACATCCCCTTATCGCCCGCACGTCCTCCGCAAGTCACAGCCGGCACTCCTAGTTAAAGGACGGCCTGTGACATCGCGTCTTCCTTCCCCTCTCCAGTCGAGAACCTCCCTTCATGGCCGCGTCCTCCTCCACCTTCGCCCAGATCCGCTCCTTCCTCGCTGGCCGGCCGCGTCTTCCTCCGCCTACATCGCATCCACTTCCATCTCCGCCCAGACCCATCTCCTCCCCTCCCCCCACTTCCGCCACCGCCTCCTCCCTCCCCCTCCACTTCTACCGCTGCCTCCTCCCTCCCCTCCGCCAGATCAGCCCCTCTCTCCGCCGGCATCCCCCACCTCTCCCACTCTCTCTCTCTCTCTCTCTCTCTCTCTCTATATATATATATATATATATATATATATAAATACATATATATAAACATATCTTATTATAAAAGTATAAAAATTTATATTCAAATTTAATTATATATAATATATAAATTTAATTATTATTTTATTTTAATTTGAACCGTTGATTTAAATTAGATGAAATCTACACCATTGATTCATTAGTTAAATTTGGACCTTAGATTGATCAAGATCTAACGGCTATTAAATAAAGACATAAATATTATTTTAAATTTTAAAATAAAAAAAATAAAAAATAATAAGAAAATAGCGTGTGTTCTTCACGAAACGCATCAGGGGGTATTTTGCTCTATTTTTGTAAACACATGAGGGTAAATTGTTGTTTTATTTTTCACACGGGGATAAATTGCTCATTTCCCATAACACAGGGAGGTAAATTGCATTTAACCCCAAAAGGAAATTAGTTCATCCTAATTCTACCTAAAGCTAAAGAGAAAGATTGAGAAAAACTCATGGAGTAGTGGATTGGCTTGATGGTCGTCACTCCAACGCCGAATCTCCTTCTTCATGTTTTCCTCATATTTTCCCTTGCTCTCAAAACCTCTAAATCTCAGCGAATTATTGAAAATTGAACCCTCTTTCTCTTTCCATCATCTACTCCTTTTATAATAGGACCTAGCTACGGTAAGAAAGGAAAGTATTCTTCCAACCTTAAACTATTTTCCTTTCCTAACTCTTTCTTTATCAAACGTCTAGTCCTAATTACAAAGGAGATACATAAAAGGAAATAAAATCTCTTTTCAAACAGCCTAAACTCGGAAGTTGAGATTTTCAAGTCAGCACGTCTGTGATTTTCGCCCAGCGAACCTCTGATAACCCGTGGGTCACATGTTATGTGATTTGCATTTCTGAAATCGAATCTCTGATAGCCCGTGGGTCACGGGCTAAATTTGTGCTTGGTTCTGCAGAGTTTTTACTCTTTCCTTCATGTTTGACTCTTTCCTTGAATTCGCCTTTTATTCCACGAAAGCTCCTAAATGTCACTAATGTACCCAAGAACTGATATGGTATTGACCATGGGTGGCCCGATCTTCACGACGTAGGCTTGAAATGGATAAAGAGGTCCGTGACCTGAGGAATGCAAATAGCCAACCAACGTTATATGAACGTGACCTGCTACTTAGAACATTCAACCAACCACGAGCACGAGTAAACCAATCCCCACAACGACACACTTGGGTCAAGAACGAATTGGGGGCTTTGTGAATTTGAATCACCAACCTAATATGCTAGATTGACAAAGCAAGGTTTCACTAAAGCTGAAAATAGGATATAAACTCTCCAAAATATGAGAACTCTCTCAATATTTCTTAAACTTGGGTAAATTCTTGGTTGTTCCCGTTTTCATGGCTGATACATGCCTTTTATAGGCCAAAACACTTCCAAATTGACCACACATATCCCCAAGTGACTCCTTGGTGGATGTACATTCAATAATTAGTCAAAATATGACTAAAAACTATGCATTCTTGGTCAAAAACGAGTAAAAGTTATGGTCTTCCAAGTGAATCCGAAAATTGGTGCATTGTATGTGATAAATGCACTTTAAATGTGACTAATAAGTCTTCTTTGACCACTTGGCTGCACTTGGACGAATTTGGGCTCTTATTATGGGCTTCCTTGGGCTTGAATTATTGAAATTAAGCACTCATGTTAGTCCTCCAATTGTGCCTTGATCCCATTAGCAAATATTAAGTTGGATTGGGCTTGAATTGCTTCTTGCATTCTCTTCAACCTTCCTCTTGTCATTGACCCACCTCCAATGGTTAAGTCATGGTACAGTTGATCTTAATTTCTTTAGCTCGTTGGAAGCCCTCGGTGTTCTCATCAAGAACAAACATCATATCGAGAAAAAATAAAGATATAAACACAAGAATATATTATATAATTTCCCCTAATAAATAGTACTGACTATGCGCTTTTGCATGAGGTATTATAAGTCATGACTTCGACGAGTTTCGATTTTGGCCTGAAAAAACGTTTCACTAAGAAGAAGAGTCCTTGAAACTTATAAACCACTCAAACTCCCCATTTGTAATCGAGATAAGATGCATGACTGCATCAATATTAATTTAGTGTAAGACAAATTTCCATAATTGAAAATTCTTTACTCCATATAATTCAATTGTATAAGTCAGATAGACTAAATTTCCATAATGAAAAATTCTTTACTCCATATAATACGATTGTATAATTCCAATTGCACATCATATACTATAAATGTTTATATACTAAATTTATATAATCCAATTGTACCATATAATCCAATCATATGCCTCCAAATCTAATAAATTTCTATATAGTAGCAATTTTAAATTGCTATGTACTAAGTTTCTATGTAATACTATTTTACACTCTATTAGTGATTTTTTTAACAATAAAAGTGATGTGGGGGTAATTTTATAAAGATCGTTCTTAGACCTTAAACCCAATTATTTCTTGACTTACAACCAAGCTTTTGGGCTTGCACAAATCATTGGAGTCTTTACAACTTCGTTCGGTGCCTCTAAAATTCTAGTATGTATGGATTCATCATGATTATTTGATCAATTTGACGTATGTGGTTCACGTGAAATTATATAATTAGAGAAAACTTATGAATAATCGTCATTTATCCCCTAAGTACAACTTTGATTGCCCTAGCATTTTTACGATCTTAAATACTTTATCTCTATGACCTATTTAATTTAGGAATCGAATGTCTACTACAAGGGTCTTCCCGGTGTGATTGTGACGCTGATTTTATTATGTAGAACTCATACCCGAAAGATTTGAGGCTTTCGTTGCTTACTAAAGGCAACAGATTCAAACTCAATTTACCGGTATGAGCAAGAAAAAATAGTAGCAACCAAAAAGTATGATGAGGGGAAAATAGTATTTTTGGTTCTATAACTTAGGGCCTTTTCACTTTTGATACCATTCGTTACGGAATTAACACTTTTGGTCCCGTAACTTATAAAAATTAGCAGTTTTCGTCCTCCCCCATTTTTCCGTTAGTTTTTTAACGGAAATGGCCATTTGGCTATTAAATTTTTCAAAATGAAGGAAAATTTGACGCCCTTTGTGCTTGGTATCATTTTTTGCGGGAATATAACTACTATTGAGAGCTAAAAAAAAACATTGAAGGAAATTAGAGCAAATAAAGGTGATTTCTATCCTCTCTCACAAAAATAATCTTTCTTTAATTTTATTTGTATTGCAATTTATTATTTTCTACGGACTCTGTAAATATTAGAACAAGTGTTGATCCACAAAAAATTCATGTAACCCAATGTAAGCATATAAATTGCATAAATTATAAAAATTCAATTACATAAATTGCATAAATTACAAAAATCCAATTACATAAATTGCATAAATATTTACTTGAATATTTACAAAAATCAAGTACATATTCAATTACAAGAGCTTGAATCTTTGTAATTTATGCAATTTAATATAATTTATGTGGTTACATTGGGTTACTTGAATTTTTTATGGGTCAACACTTATTCAAATATTTACAAAGTTCGTAGAAAATGATAAATTACAACACAAATAAAATTAAAGAAGGAAAGATTGTTCTTTGCGAGAGAGGATAGAAATCACCTTTATTTGCCCTAATCTCCTTCAATTTTTTATTTTAGCTGTCAATATTAGTTATATTCCCGCCAAATATGATACCGAGCACAAATGGCGCTAATTTTTCCTTCAACTTGAAAAGGTTAACGGCCAAATGACCATTTCCGTTAAAAAAACTAACGGAAAAACAGAGGAGGATGAAAACTGCTAATTTTTGTAAGTTATGGGACCAAAAGTGCTAATCCCATAATGGATGGTACCAAAAATAAAAAGAGCCTAAGTTATGGGACTAAAGATGCTATTTGCCCTATGATGAGAATAAAGATAAGAGTGAAAGATAATGATGATATACAATTAACTTCAAATTTATATTGACACTCTCAATGATGCCGTCCATATAAGTTTATATCTATAACCTTTCATCGTTAGATGACTTATAATATTATCATTATTTGTTAATTCATCAATTCATATTTTATACGGGTATAAATTCATTGTGGGGCAGACATCGAATTTCCGTTAAATGAAAATCATCGAAATGCTAATATATGTGCGGGTAAATTAATTACAACTATTTTTTGAGGTTTGACATAATTACGCATACCCCATCGTTGTTTGAAAAATTACAAGTACTCTCCTAGAGTTTGTACCCGTCTAACAAATAACACATTTTTATCTATTTTTGTGGGTGAACTGACTAAATTTTTTTTTACTACAATGCTCAGAAGGTTTCTTAAGTTTTTTTTACACAGAGAAGCAGTAATGCAATTTGCTCGGCTGATTTTTCTATAATTTTATAAAAATTTCAAGGGCAAAATGATCACTTTCAGACCTTTAGTTAAAAATTACAAATCTTAGGGGGTATTTGAAAATTTTCAATCAACGATGGGGTATTTATAACTATGTCAAACCTCAAGAAATATGATTGTAATTTACCCTATCTGTGCAACACAAATATTTTTATTTTAAAAAAATGAAATGCAAAAATTGAAAATAAAAAAGATTTTTTTAAAAAAAAATATAATGATATTATTAAAACAGGCAATAGACCACTAAAATATTCCGTGCGAAAAAAACAAGAAAGAAGTTGAACATATTAAAGTCGGCTCCTTGCTAATCTATATCTATAGTATTATATAAAGAAAACACCCTCCATACTCACAAACGGCGGTCAATTACACCGCTGTACCATTTTTTGTGAGGTCAAAAATGCCATTTAACCGATAATATAACCAACTTATTTTAACTTCCAAAGTTTTACTAATTGATAAATTAATTTTTTTTCTTTTATTTTTTTTAATGTGATGTAATGGTTTATATTTTGCTCTTATTTATAATAATAATATATTTTAAAGTATAAAAGGATATTTATTATATGTACGCAGGGACGGCGTGCCACAAGAGCTAGTATAAAAGAAATGCCTTTTCCACCCACAAATGGCGGTTAATGACACCGCGACACCAAATTTTAGTTAATGCCAATAATACCCCTAATGTAGTTTTCTTTTCTTTTCTTTCTTTCCTTTTTTTTATATGTAATGTATTAGTTTTTATATATTTTTTTCATATTTGCGATAATTTTAAAACGTGTAATATTATTTTATATGCACATAGGGACGACGTGTCACGACGGCTAGTATATAAAGAACATCATTTTCACTCACAAAAGGCGGTTACTTACACCGCGACACCAATTTTTTGTTATGCCAATAATACCCTTAAGTTAGTTTCTTTTCGTTCTTTATTTCTTTCTCTCTTTTTTTTTAAGTGTATTATAATATATTTTAAAGCATGAAATATTATTTATTATATACACGTTAGGACGGCGTGCCAAACCGACTAGTACTATTATAAAGAAAAGACCTCCTACACTCGCATATTGGTAGTTTTGATACCGCTACACCAATTTTAAATTTACCAATTATACCCTTCAATAAATTATAGATACAATTATATAATTTTAGAATTTAATTATAACTAGCTTATTTTTCAAATATCCACCTGTTTTTACTAACAGATATTATTACGTTTCACCCCCACGTTCAACTCCACTTTCATCCCATGTCAGTTTTTCTTTCTTTTCTTTTCTTTTTCTTTTTTGTTTTTTTAGTAATTTGTATCCTCATATGAAAGACATAAATATCCAGGCTCCATGAGAAGCATATTTTGAATGCTTATTTTCAAGAAAGCTTCCACAAAAATATTGTTCAAAAATCACACCCACTTTCAAAATGCAACACCCAGTTATCCACCGCACCATCTTTTATTTATGCAATTATGAAATAAATTGATTGACTTTGACAATTGTTATTATTTGTATTGGATAAAAATATGGAAATATTTTTCATTTCACGTAATTGTTGTTAGCATTTTACTGTTAGCATTTCATTTCTCTATCTCTATAAGAATATAGAAACATTTTACTATTGTTAGCATTTTGAACAATTTCGATTTAAATTTACAGTGGAAATGTTTAGAATTAATCATGTGAGAATTCTGGATTGAAACCGTTTCATTATTGATGTTCACTTGAGCAGCTTTTTGGAGCAAATCAGTGACAGGTCTCAATCAATAAATAATCGAACTTGATTATTGATAGATTATGTGAATTGAATATTTAACACTTTGTTAATGGTTTTTTCATTTTTTAGGGTATATGTATTATTTTTACACGACCAAACATTAGCATGGCGTCCAATATTGGAGGTACTTGCTAGTTTCAGAGACCGTCTTATATGACACAACACGTGATTCATGCTAGCAAATTTTCATTTATAAGTTTATTTTGTGGCAACTGAAGCGTAGTTTGTAATAATATGCTCATTTTTCATGATTTTGTGTGATTGTCCATGAGATTGTTGTTATCTTTCCCACAATCGGTGTTCCATATTAATTTATTGTAATTATTTAATTATATTAATTATTATTATGTCTTTACTAATATGGGGTTTCTAAAGTTATAATAAATTATTTTTGATGCATTTCTCTTTGATCTAAACTTTATATTCAAACTTTTATTCCATGTTGTAATTGGATGCTTCAATTTACATAAAGTGTCTAATATTTTCAAAATATTTTTTTTAAATGCAATTTCAAATGGAGTGAAATTGAGCACGACAAGGTGAATACATGAATATGAATTTTTTTTTTCATAATGACATTTATATTTTTCTTTGTATTTTTCTAATACCAGTAACATTAGTAATTTTAGTTTTAGTTCAAGATATACATTGATTTCAACTTTTTCAATTTTTAATGGTATTAAGTTTTTATTTTATGATACAACTATTTGAGTTAACGTAAAATCTCATTATTTTGAGATCTATCTCATACATTGCTGATAGGTAATGATAAATTTTGTGTAAAAAATGAATTATTTGCTTTAATATGATACAATAAAAATAAAATCATGCACGCAGGTACTGCGTGCCACTATTATTAGTAATATATAAAGGAACAGCCTTTCTCACTCATAAATGGCGATTTATGATACTGTGGCACTAATTTTTTGGTTTTACCAATAATACCCCTAAAGTTAGTTTTTTTTTTCTTTTGCTTTCTTTCTTTTTTTAAATGTAATGTGTTGGTTTATCTATACTAATATAAAAGAAAGGCCTTTTTCACTCACAGATGGGAGTTAATAACACCGCGACACCAATTTCTTTTTATTTCGATAATACCCCTAAGGTAGTTTTCTTTTATTTCTTTATTTTTTCTTTAAATGCAATGTGTTGATTTATATATATTTTTTTCCTTATTTACAATAATTTTAAAGCGTGCAATATTATTTCATACGCACGCAGGGACGGCGTGCCACGATGGCTAGTATATATATATATATATATATACTAATATATAAAGAAAACACCATTTTCACTCACAAAAAAATGATTACTTACACCGCGACACCAATTTTTTGTTATGCCAAACTCATATAATTGAATTAACTATTCTGTTAATTTTTTTAGAAAATTAATTCCATGCAATTACATGTACTCAAAAATTAAAATTATTAATTGAAATAGAAAAACATATTAGTGTTTGTGTTGCATGGATATATAATCGTTATTATCAATATAACAAATATTCTATAAAATTTTAATTTTTAATTAAATTTAAGTAAAATATTGTATTGATAATTAATATATTAAAAAAATTATTAAACAAGTTTTATACGTGAAATTGTAAAATAATAAGAAATTTTAAAATATATAAATAAATTATGAGCTTCAACCAAAGGTTTCATAAAGCGCGAAGCCGCCAACCAAATTCCTCCCATTTTCTTGAACTCCAAAAGTCCAGAAATGGAGAAAATGAAGAAGATCTCTCCGTTCAGACTCTCCTCACTCCTCCGCCTGCAAAAGGACCCGCGCAAAGCTTTTCAGCTCTTCCTTAATCCCAACCCAAAAGACCCGAACCCGAATGCCAAGCCTTTTCGTTACTCTCTCCTCTCCTACGATCTCATTATCTCCAAGCTCGGGAAAGCCAAAATGTTTCCAGAAATGGAGAAGGTTGTGGAGAAATTAAAGAATGACACACGCATTGTTCCGGAAGAGATAATTTTCTGTAACATTATTGCGTACTATGGCCGAGCCCGCTTGGCGCATAAAGCCCTCCAGGTGTTCGACGAAATTCCGTCTTGTCGATGCCAACGGACGATAAAATCGGTTAATACTCTCTTGAATAGCCTTCTGATGTGTCGGGAATTTGATAAGATAAGGGAAGTGTTTCTTGGGATTGGCAAGTATGCGAGCCCTGATGCTTGTACGTATAACATACTGATAAATGCATGCTGCATGAGGTCTGATTTGGAGAGAGCGTGGGAAGTGTTTGATGAAATGCGGAGGCGAGGGGTTGAGCCCAATGTGGTGACATTTGGGACTTTGATTAACGGGCTTTGTGCAATTTCTGAGGTGGATATGGCTTTCAGTTTGAAGAGAAGGATGGAAATGGATTTTAAGATCAGACCTAATGCGCATATCTATGTGGCATTGGTTAAAAGGCTGTGTAAGGTTGGTTACTTGAATAAAGCCATTAAGTTAAAGGACGAGATGTTAAGAAAGAAAGTGGAACTGGAGCCTGCAGTTTATTCTACCTTGATCAGTGCATTTTTTAAGACTGGTCGAAAGGGAGAGGTTTCTAAATTGCTAGAGGAAATGAGAAGGAATGGATGTGAGCCTGATACTGTAACATACAATGCTATGATATATGGGTTTTGTCAGGAGAAGGAATTTGATTTAGCTTTTGCGGCTTTGAGTGAGATGGAGAAAGAGGGCTGCAACCCAGATGTGATTAGTTATAATGTGATTATTGCTGGGCTGTGTAGGGAGGGGAAAGTGAGAGAAGCAAATAAACTTTTGGAAAATATGCCAAGACAAAAATGTGCCCCAGATGTTGTAACTTACAAGACACTGTTTGATGGGCTTTGTGATGTACAACAGTTCAAGGAAGCAGCTTGCATTTTAGATGAGATGATTTTTATGGGATATGTTCCTCATTCTTCTGGTGTATGCAAACATCTAGATGTATTGGTCCAAGGGAAGGATAAAGAATTGTGGACATGTTTGTTTAATTTGGCCAAAAAAAATTCAATTGATAGATATATATGGAGACTCATAACTTCTTTGGTCTGCAAGGACAAACATTCAAATGCCAGTGAGCTGTTTAATAGGCTAATAAAACATCATGCTCTTTCAGTCCGCTAGAGATACTTTGTATAGTGTGCTTCTATGTGCTGATTTATTCTTGTGCGCTTGAGCGATTGTCTAGAGTTTCATATCATGCTTGGCATTCACATCTCTTCTCCTGATTACTTTTGCTTGCGAGTAAGTTCTTTGCATTGAAATGGTTGATTATTGGTTTCCATAGAAGTTGTGATTTTTTAGAGCCGTGACCATATTTTATAATTCCTAACCTGAAAATTTAATTAGACTGAGACGAAACAAGAGAATTTGGCATTTCACATCTTAATGAGCCATTTTAAGGAACTATTCACATGGTTGAACTTGGACAGGAGTCGTGAACTGTGTCTACTAGATAGACCCAACCCACCGACAACGTATTTGACATGAGATAGGCGTTTCGTATACACTATTTCCCAAGTCTTCCATATTACATCTAATCTTTGACTCTTGACATATTCCCCTCATATAAACATCTAAATTTTGAAGATTTATATTGAAACAAGTTTTCCCTCTGGTTGCAGACTACCTAAATTAGCCTTATCCTTCTAAGTCTATAAATTTAGACATGATGCAGTAAACTTGCACATGCAGAGTTATGTAATAATTGTATCTGAACATAGATAGTTATCCAGAAATCATCGACTATTTTATGCTTCTAATTATTGAAAATAATCTGCCAGTATTCTTTATTCCGCATAATCTTCAAGCATATTTGCCACAGTCCCATTTGCCTGCAGCATCTATACCTTAGCTTTGACTGTTGATGATATGTTCTCAGGAAGGAAATGGATTTATATGCTTATAACGTTATTGCCAGTTATGAATTTGAGTGGTTCTCTTCATGCTCTTTTAGGCTCCCATATATACCAGGAGAAATAGTGACAGCTTCATTGCTGATTAGCCTTCAATAGTCTCCATGCATCATGCATGAATTATGTTATGGTTCTCTATATAGCAGTTTGGAAATTGGCCTGATCCAGGTTTGAAAATGCAATGGAATGGGTTTGTGGCATCTTGAGCATTCCAGGATAGCTATTAAACAGACAATCCAACTCCTGAATTTACCAGCAAGACAAAATATGGACCGTGGGATTTTTGCACCGACCAGATTTTGTGTTTTTCTTGAGCAAAAAGACGTCAGCCACGTGTATATGGAAATTCGGTGATGAATTGCTGGCTTTCTGAATAGAGACAAAAGGTACTCTTCCTAAAGATCCAAATTCTTTTGCTTGTTGCTATAGATTAAGTCAATATCAGATGTAAAAGCTTTATTAGGGGAAAATCTCAGTGCTCCACACCATGCTTAATTTATCAATTAATCCATACCTAACTCCTGCACATCTTATTACTGGACTGTATTTAGGACCAAATCCTTGTCCTGCATGTATCCTTCAATGATGACAGGTCTCCTTAATGCCCTTTTTCCCTTTTGATGCGTGGACTAATTGAATTTCAACCAAATATCCAATCTTTGGAGCTTTCTTCTTTGATTGGTGGTGTTTTTATTGGTTTGTTGTTTACTCTTCCTTGTAATTATTGACTTCTATTTCTGCCTACCTTTTTGTCTTCTTCAGTTGTCATGTCTCTCCAAGTCTAGTTCCTGCTAAATTCATGAACCAATTTGCTCAATTTTCATGTTGGCGTTGAGAACTTTGTCCTCGTTTCAATGATCAACTTTCTAAGTGTTCTTTCTTTGAACACGCTATTTAGGTTACATAAATTGCAGATAGTAAAATGCATTGAAAAAATGTACATTTTTAGTGATCTGGCATCCCATGAATGCATTCTTTAAGATCGCATGAAGACGAAATACAAGGTTGACTTCAGTAGGAGATTTTTTTTTTTTTTTTTTCTTTTCAACAGGAGAAATGTTAGGTTAGGTTAAACCTTATTATAGGTTCCCAACTAAAAGAATTTAGCCTTCACGAAATATTCACTTTGTTAATTGATCCCCACCCATGATTAAGAATTAACAGTTAAATCTTTATTAGACCAAGAATTACAAGCCAGTCATTATCAACTCATAGTATGTCTAATAAATGATGAATTTTTTATATTATCAAGGGATAATTACATTTACACCCTCTGACCATGGTCTATTTACACAAACCACTCTTGTGGCAGCCAAAAAGCAGGGGTAGTTTTGACGTTTTTGGAGGTGTACATGTAATTTTTCAAAAAATATGAGTGATTTGTGTAAATGTTGTTGACGTTTCTGTTGAGTGTATGTAATTTGCCAAAAAACATTGGTGGTTTCTGTAAATAGATGTAAACGAGTGTAAATGTAACTATCCCTTTACTAATGAGGTTCGAGGTAATGGCATTAAAAGAAAAAAGCTAGTCATTTAACTATTAGACCACTGCACAGATAGATAGATAGATAGTAGAAGACTCAATTGACTTTAGGTAGAGAGGTCTGGGTGGACACATGGAGGTTAATCTTGCACCAAGAACGGCATTTATAGGCTTGGAGCCCTCATGTTTGCGTGCACACCAAAAGCTTAGTGACTGTAGATGATATGTGCCCCCAGGGGTGGGTTCCTCAGGACTCAGTTCACTTTTCATTCTTCATCCAAGTGAATTGAACACACTCCCAAAACACCTATTTGCACACACATGGAACTTTCCAAGAAACCTTGGCCGGTGTCGTAGTTCTTCCATACCTAACCAACTTCTTTCCATGCATTCCCAAGTTACACTTGTACAACACAACCAAAATCTTTCCTTCTCAAATTTCAAACCTCTTGACCCAGCCCACCAACTTGGTTCATCTTCTTTATATATAAGCATTGCCACTCCCACTCCAGATGCACATTCCACCTTCTACAAACTTGTGTTTGCTTTCCACATTCTCCCCATTATTCAAGCTCGAAAATGGCTCGTTTCAGCACTGTTTCGGTTGCTCTAACTCTTGTGTTTGTCATTTTAGGTGCAGTCTTGGAAGCTAGAGAACTCCCGAGTGCGGACAGGAATCGGGCTTCGTCTCTAGAGGCAAGTTTAGTGTTAAGTTCCCTTCCCAGAGGCATTGTTCCACCTTCTTCCCCTAGTAATGGAGGTGATGCAGAAGCCATCTCTGAAAAGCTCGTTGCTCGTCGAGTTTTTCGTGTAGAGGGTCGCAGTTTAGAGTCTGTTCCTAGTCCTGGAGTTGGCCACTAAGTTCATCCTGGACGGTAGCTAGACTTGTGCATTGTTTACAGAAGACAATGTTGCGTATTTGTATGTTTGTTGCTAGGTTGATTTGGTTTATATTCTCATGTTATATGATCCATGTATACATGTAAAACGGAGGAAATAGAGTTATTCTATATATTAATGGATTCGAACCTATAATGCACGGACACTCTGAAAAATTACTCGATGCAGTGTCGGACACGTGTCAGACACGGATACAGCTCGGACACGTGTTGGACACGTCTCGGACACGGCAAAGGTGTGTCCGAAAATATAAAAAAAAAAAAAAAAGGACACGGTGTCGGACACACCTGTTGGCATGTCCGACACGTTTAGGATTTTTTTTATAATTTTAAAAAGTTTTGAATTGTCTTTTTAAAAAAAAGAGTTTTGGGCTAAATAAAAAAGAAAAAAAAATAATTTACTTCTCTCAACTAAAAGTTTTGGGATGAAATTACTAACAAATTGGGAGATGATCACAATAATTTAACTAAATATGTGTATTTTAATATAAACCAAAATTGGGATGATTAGAAATATT
This sequence comes from Sesamum alatum, assembly GCA_034509735.1. NCBI lineage: Eukaryota > Viridiplantae > Streptophyta > Magnoliopsida > Lamiales > Pedaliaceae > Sesamum > Sesamum alatum. The sequence goes on along the minus strand of JACGWO010000001.1, from coordinate 48,548,290 downwards.
TTTATTGCGTACTTTTAATATAAATTAATTATGTATATTTTTGAAGTCATGTATTTTGGTTAAAAATTTAAATATAAGACATACTTATAATTTTATGTATTATCTTGATATTTTGTATATTGCATAAATTTTACAAAAAATTTAGAATATATATAAAAATTATATTATATATAGTTGTGTCGGTGCCGTGTCATGTCCTAATATTTTAAAAATTTTCGTGTCGCCGTGTCCGTGTCGTGTCGCCATGTCCGTGTCCATGCATCATAGATTCGGACACTCTATGGATGTGTGTAATTCCTAAATATATAAAGGATAATCTACATTGTAAGGTATGATCACACTCTATGGGGTCAGAATTAATTTGGAGTTAATTTTCAAAGATAATAAGTAATTAGATTATTTATGGAATGGTCCATTGGATGGACAGACCGATATTATATCGGAATCACACTAATTAATAAATAAAATTTATTAATTAAAGGGAGTTATGGGTTTAGGTCATTTAATTGGACTAGCAAGGAACACCTGTGCTGCACGTTATTCCTATAATTTGATGAAAATTAATTATTGTATCTTTTAAGAATACAAAATACTGTTTAAAAAAGTAAAAGCGTAAAGTAAAAAATTCAAAAGTTTGTAATAGATAAAATAAATGGTCTTAACTAAATGTTGTTGAATCTTAATAACATAATACAAAAGCTAACTAAGTATCGAAAAAATAATCTTCATATGAACTCCATCAATTCTTCTCTTGTTTGATCTTCACATACAAAGAATTTTTCTTCTTGTTTGCTTTTGCAAATTGTTTCATACATTTATTTTTGAACTTTCAAGTGTTGCTTCATCATCACTGGAAATTTCGATCTTCATTACACCCTTATTCTTCTTTTGTGGTTGCTTTTTATCATCTTTTAAAGAAACTGCAGTATCGTTATTATAAATTTGAGTTGATGTTCCAATTCTTTCCACTTCATCTTCCTTCTTCGTTTGAGGTACATGATGTAATTGATGTTTTTCTTTTTCTTTGCTTCCTTATCATATGTTGTATCTTTTCAATTGCATCAGCTACGACATTCAATATTCCATTGATCAATTGTGCCTTTTTGTTAAGAGCAATAAGAAAATAAAATCTGTCGATACTTGTGATCTCAATCCCCTATAATATTTTGACTCATGTTCTCTCTGTAAAAAAGAATATATATATACATATATATATAGAGAGAGAGAGAGATCCATAATTTAGGGAAAAAAAGATGAAAAAAATAATTAAGTATAAGTTAAAAATAATTAACATCTATAAATCTTTTAGATAATGAAATGTCTAGCTATATAATGCCTGAAAAATAATATATAAATAAAAGTCTTTTAGGATAAAAAAAAATTACTTGTTCGAATATCAGCTAAGTACTCGTGTATCGAGCATCCGACGTATATAGTTGCCGCTTCCTCAAAAAGTGTAATGCCTGCGCTATAATCTCCTTATGTGACATTAAGCACTATTCTACATCTGTGATTAATTTAGTAATAATTAGTTGTATTCATCAAATGTCCAAAAAAAATTGTATAAGCAATTGTATCCATTATTCCTTGGTATAATTCAGCTCTCATATTTGATTGATTTTGGCGATAGTAATCTAATCTTGTCGTCTTCAATTTTATGTACATGTCTACCACATATTGTTGTAGTAATCTTCCAGCAAAGAGAAGTGCATATTGCTTTGGGTTTCTAATTTGTAGCCTAAAGTAACTATATTCTCTACATGAGATCTTCTTATTGCTTTCTTTACCTAGAACTATAATCAAAATTCAAAAGAAAAATAAAAATATGTATAAAGTTTGAATAGATATAAAAAGATCAATTTTAATTGCATAGTTTGAAAAAAAATACTAACTATATTAGCAAATTTATATTTATCCTAAAAAAACTGGAGGTTTTTTTTTTTTTTTTTTTTGAAGAATACATACCTTTTTGTTCTTTAGCGAGAATATCTGATTGCAAAAATATATACTAGCAAGTGTACTAGCTATCAAGTAGTATAAAGAATGTCGATCCCACGAGGATTTAACGAAACAATTACCACAACTATGACTATTCCTAATTATTTGGACAACCGAAGAGTTTGGATGATTTAGGAATCTACTAAAAACAATAAAATCAACTTTTAGCAAGCAATTATGGTGAGGAAAAACGCAGATTTAGGAAGGAGTGCCACGGCTATAGGTCCACCTAATCAACGCAATGCATTTAATATTAACGGATCAATCACACAAATAATTATCTTCGCATACTGAGGTTTTTCCTAATTTAATCCAATATACTCTCTCGAGCTATATCGAACCTATTACTACCAAGGAATTAGGGGATCTCTCCTCTTCCAAGACTCGTGATAATAACGCATTAAGATTCATGAAAAACCTATAGAACCAGATAGATCATGCCTGTGTATGTCTACACATCATTCAATCCATACCATGAATTACCCTTTCCACTATGCTAAATTCCCTCTCGGTTCATTAACATAATTAAGCAAATCTAAGAGGTGATCAAGCTCTTAAATAATAGCAATAAACACAATAACTCATGGATATGCGAAAATAACGGTGGATTAATCTAGAAAAATATTTAACACATAGTATCAATTAGGCTTTCCATAAGCCTTAGCACAAAAAGAAAATTAGTTCATCCTAATTCTAGCAAAAACACAAAGATGCAGAAAATTGCTGGAAAAACAAGTTTATCTCAGTCTTCTCCTCCCTCCTTCTTTATATAGAGGGACAATCCTAGTTGAGGAAGGAGAGGAATAGGACTCTATTTAGCATAGAAACTCTTTTTCTTTTCTAGTCCTATTCTAACCAAGACTCTAAGGTGGATTACAAGGGAAATAGGACTCCTTTTTGGTTGACCTATAATCAGAATTCTCGATTTTTGTAGGTCAAACTCGTCTGCCAATTTCCGCCCAGCGAATGTCTGATAACCCGTGGGTCACGGGTTATGCTTCATGCGCTTCTGAAACCGGATTTCTGATAGCCCGTGGGTCACGGGCTAACTTGTAGTCATTTCTGCAGGATTTTTGACTCTTCTCTCTATGTTTGGACTCTTGTCTTGCACTTGCCCTTTTTGCCCATCAAAGTTCCTAAAAACCACAAATATACCCAAGAACAAGCATTATATCGTGATAAAATGAGGGTGAAAACATAGGAATAAGTTGTATAATTTCCCCTAATCAAATACCCCCACACTTAGATCATGCTTGTCCTCAAGCATATAGCAATGTAGTGAAATCATTCTCAAAGGAATATACCTTTCTACATAACACCTCATTTCAACTATTGCCAACACTTCAAAATGAATTCACTGTCAAATTGCAACAGAGAAACGATAGACTACATAGTACCAATTCACACAGGCCACACGATATGACAACCATCTCAACAATCCATTCGGAATCAAAAAACGCAAAGTGAGTGAACACTCTCGCTTCGGATACACTCAATGCGCTCAAAGTGTTTAAGGGTGAACAACAACTCTCAAGTCAAGCTTTTAACGAGATTTTGCCATAGGCTTGCTCTTATATCACATCTCCACCGCTTGAAGTGAGTTTGGAGTGAGAATCAAAGGGTCTTTTCCGGGTTGTAATGGGGCTTTAGGTGAGGGTAGGAGACAAAAAGAAAAAGAAGAAGGGGTTGTAGGGTTAAAGAAATTAGATGACATTACTTGGATAGGCTTCCAAAGGCGGGAATTTTCTAGTTCAAGTGCACTCTATTCCTTCTCCATCTTTTTCTTCTTTCTTTACTTTTCCCTTCACTTTGCATCATACTTTCTCCACTGTTTCTCTTTTTCCCTTCTTTTTCTCCATTTTTTTTTTTGTTTTTGTTTTTTTTTCGATTTTTGATTTTTTTTTCTTTTTTTCTTTTTTTTTTCTTTGGAGATATTTGATTTCTCTCTTTTCTTTTTCTTCTACAATTTCCTTTCTTTAGACACATCTTCATGGGATGGTTGAGACTTGCACTTGAAGTATATACTAATGAGGGAAGAGTATCACAAGCAGTCATTCCAATCCTTTAACAGTGGGGTTCAAAGGTTTAGGACAAAGAAACGGTTGTTCATGGCTTGTATTGTGCTTAATATAACAACAAAATCAGGCTCAGGCTCGATTGGGCTCCTAGGGGTGGATATTTATGCAGGCTTAGCAGCAAGAAACTTTGGTTCAATCCTAATGCCCTTATCACTTTTCAAACACACCAACTCGACATTGCGGTCTCGACATGTATAACCGAGCAAGTTCTAGAAAATCAAGCCAAAGATGACAATCACACAGCCAAACAAAATGTGAGAGCAATAAGATGTGTGCTCATAGGCTCAAAAGCTCACCAAAAGGGCTTATGTGTGTTACTCACAAGCATTTTTTTCATCAAAACAAGATTGTTAAGATATTCATCATACATGTGGCAAGTTTGAATTTTCCTACGCATGTCAAGTGTTCTATTGCAATCCTAACAGTGTATGCATAAATCATATTGGCATGAGTGGAATGGGGATGCAATGTATCAAGGTTCATCAACATATTGCCCAACAAATCTCCAATTTGCAGAAAATGTCACAGAATTATAGCAAATAAGTGTCAGCATGCTTCAGCCACATTCATCAATATGCATGTAATCAAAGGACATCAACCACCCCCACACATAAACCCGACAGTGTCCTCAATGTCGGAGCCCCAAGGAAAGAGAAAAGGTAAAGAGAAAGAGAGACATCCCTGAGGGTGTGGGGCGCCGAACGGCTACTGCGGCGGAGGGTATGGAGGTTGGAAGTGCATGAATTCGAAATATGCGTGTAAGTTCAGCTCCATGCGGCGCAACCGCCCATCAACGTCGTCCAACCGGTCATGAAGGGTCTCGGTGGCAAGGGGTGTAGGATCTTCATCGGGGCGAGGACTAGCCTCGCGCTGGCGGCGGCCAAGGCGCGGACCTGTAGAACCTGCAGGGCAAAGCGAATAACGCCGCCTTGGCGAACGATTAGACCCATATGATCCAAAGCCTCAACATCTAGGGGTTGGGGAATGCATGCAATGTGAAGAGTGGTGTGGGTGAGATCGAGTAAGCCGGCATTTACAGCAATCTGCGTAACTAAAGACCCTAGAATTAATGGTCGCTGTTTAGAGACAATAGTTTGGAATTGGGAAGCGACCCAAAAACCCACATTAACCCTAGTATGAGTGAGCATGCTCCATAAGAAAAACAATTCAGTTTTATTTAGCACAGCAGCCGAATCCTTGCGTCCGGAGAAGGTGAAAGCAAGGAAACGGTGCAGGTACCGAAGAGCAGGGTCAAGGAGGTAGGTGTCTTTAGTCTTGCTAGAATCATAGAAACAGTTGTCAGGTGCCAAATTGCCGGCTAGTTCCGAATAGACACATTGAGGGATGAAAGAATCAGGAAAATCACATGCACTAGACAAATAGGCATCACTTGTGGCCAAAACGGGATCAATAAAACCAAGTGCCAAGTTAAAGTCAGTGACAGACAGATTAAAAGTACGACCACACAGACGAAACTTGATGGCACCCGGCGTGCTTAAGTGTGCGGGTGGTGCAAATTCATAAGTAGCATAGAACTCACGCATCATCTCAATGTAAACAGGATGTTGAATAGAGCAAAAACAGTCCCAACATGAGTTTCGAACCAGTCCATCAACAGTATCAACGAGTTGTAATTCAATGAGCGTTGGGCGATGGATAGACTTACCTGGGAGAATACGGAGCGCAGAAACTGTTAGCATACCTCTCCCGATGACGCTGAGAGCGGAACGTAAGGTGACCGCCAAGATCGCTGTCGGCCGGTGGTAATGTGACACTGGAGCGGCTGAGGCGGCGCCGAGAACGGGACGAGCCTGGAGTGTCCATGGGAACCTGTAGCAGAAGGAGCACGTCAGACACAAGTGGGAGAAACAAGAGGAAAAAAAACGGGAGTTAAAAAAAATGCAGAGTAAGAAAATGTGGTAAAAAGAAAAAACGAAAGAAAAAAAAAACGTGTTTTTGGAGGGAGTGAAGGAGAAAAGAAAAAAACAAAAAACAAAAAACAAAGGGGAAGATCAGAAAAAATGAGAGGAAGAGAGAAAAAAAAAGAGAAAGAAAAAAATAAAAAAGAAACAAAAGGAAAACGAAAAAAAAAAAAAGGGGTGCGCGGCGGGGACGCAGCAGCCGGAATACGGCGGTGGGCGGCAGTTGGGACGCGGCGGCGGACTGCGGTTGAGTCGCGGCGCTGCTGCGTGGCGAGTCGCGGCCTGACCAGGGGCGACGGTGGGGTTCCAGTGGTGGGGCGGAGCTGACGTCAGACGGAGGCTGGGACGCGGCGGCGGACTGCGGTGGAGTCGCGGCGGCGAGCGGCGGGATGGCTGAGACACGGCGCTGTTGAGAAGGAGAGAGAGGTGAGTGCTTGGTGTGAATTGTAGTGCCCTAATTTCCCAAGTTTAGGGATTTCTATTTCTGCTGAAATTTGGATTTATTTAGTTTTATTTTATTTATTATTTTTTTTTATTTTTATTTTTTTCGGAAAAGAAGATAAAAAAAACGTATGAAAAACAACTGCAGCCGCGGACAGAAGCGCATTCTAAATAACCCGTGGGTCACGGGCTATCAGAAATTCGCTTGGCAGAAACGTACCAGGGATAGTCCGTGGGTCACGGGTTATCAGGAATCCGTTACCTGTGCTGAAACTGAAAGAATGGAAATACACACGCATGGGTTGCCTCCCATGTAGCGCTTGTTTAACGTCGTTAGCTCGACCATATAGGCTCATGGTGTGGAAAGTTGGAGAGGTGGGTCGACGTGAGTTGGTGGCATGCCTCCGAGGTAGTGTTTGAGCCGTTGGCCATTAACCTTAAAGGGCCCCTTCTCTCCGTGGAGCTCGACGGCTCCGTGGGGGAAAACATTCGTCACCACGAATGGCCCACTCCACTTGGATCGTAGTTTGCCCGGAAATAACCGCAACCTAGAATTGTAGAGTAGCACTGTGTCGCCTCTTGTGAACTCCTTTGGCCTAATGCGGGCGTCATGCCAAGCTTTTGTGCGTTCTTTGAATATACGAGCATTCTCATAGGCGTGGTACCTCAGTTCATCCAACTCATTGAGTTGAAGCTTGCGATTGTCCCCTGCACATTGAAGATCAAAGTTTAGGAATTTAGTGGCCCAATAAGCCTTATGCTCTAATTCCACCGGGAGATGACAGTGTTTACCAAAAATTAGGCGAAAGGGAGACATACCGATCGGGGCTTTGAATGCAGTGCGATATGCCCATAGGGCATCATCTAATTTCAAAAACCAATCCTTCCTAGCGGTATTTACCGTTTTCTCCAAAATTTGTTTAAGCTCCCTATTAGAAACCTCGACCTGGCCACTCGTTTGGGGTGGTAAGGGGTAGCTATGCGGTGAGTGACACCAAACTTCGTAAGTAAGGCTTCAAACTGTTTATTGCAAAAATGTTTCCCACCATCACTAATAATGGCCCGAGGGGTGCCAAAACGAGTGAAAATATGCTTTTTAAGGAATTTGAGGACCACTCGGGAATCATTAGTGGGTGTACCAATAGCCTCGACCCACTTACTCACATAGTCTACCGCAACAAGGATGTAGGTGTTATTATATGATTTAGGGAAAGGCCCCATAAAATCAATCCCCCACACATCAAAAATTTCACATACTAAGATATTAGAGAGAGGCATCTCATGACGACGCGAGATATTACCTGTGCGTTGGCATTGATCACAAAGCACTTACATAGGCGTGGGCATCCTTGAACAATGATGGCCAAACGAATCGCTTTGGAGGACTTTGGCCGCTGTTTTGGATGCACCATGGTGTCCCCCACTTTCTCGGTCGTGGCAAAATTTGAGGATACTATGCATCTCCTCCTCGGGCACACAACGCCGTATTCATCCCATCCCCGCATTGCTTGTACACATAAGGTTCATCCCATAGGTAGTACTTGACATCGAAAAGAACTTCTTCTTTCGTTGGTACGACATGTGGGTTGGTACCACATTTCCTGCAAGAAAAATTCGCAAAGTCAGCGAACCATGGTTCGCCTTTTGTGTTGATAGCGTGCAATTGTTCATCGGGAACTCATCACGAAGGGTGAAATCTTGCATGGTTTCTACATAATCCCTATCTAGTCTAGATAGGTGATCGGCCACTGTGTTTTCCGAGCCCTTGCGGTCTTTTATCTCCACGTCAAATTCCTGCAGTAAGAGGATCCACCGCAAATAACCGAGGTTTAGCATCACGTTTAGACAAAAGGTATCGAAGAGCTGCATGATCAGTAAAGATAATCACTTTGGATAGCAACAAGTAAGGTCGAAATTTCTCAATAGCAAAGATGACTGCGAGCAGTTCTTTTTCTGTGGTGGCGTAATTGCATTGAGCTTCATTCATCGTTCTACTTGCATAATAAATAGTATGAAATTTTCTTTCTACTCGTTGTCCCAAAACAGCCCCTAGAGTGTCGTTACTAGCATCAACACATGATTTCAAAAGGCAAATCCCATAAAGGTGCAGACACAATAGGCGCAGTGGTGAGTCTTTCTTTGAGCAAACGAAATGCATGCACACACTCATCATTGAATTCAAAGGGTACATCCTTACTCAAGAGATGGGTCAAAGGTCTAGCCACTTTTGAGAAATCCTTAATGAACCGCCTATAGAAGCCGGCGTGACCTAGGAAACCTCTTACATCCTTTACAGACTGAGGGATCGGAAGTTTTGCAATTAGTTCGACTTTTGCTCTATCGACCTCTATACCACGAGAAGAGACTTTATGTCCTAGAACAATCCCTTCACTCACCATGAAATGACATTTTTCCCAATTTAACACAAGATTTGTTTCTTCACACCTTTGCAAGACTTTGTCCAAGTTAACTAAACATGTGTCAAAAGATTGTGCATAAACAGAGAAATCATCCATAAAGACTTCCATAAAATGATCAATGAAATCACCAAACACAGAAATCATGCAACGTTGAAAGGTAGCTGGTGCATTGCACAATCCAAATGGCATTCTCCTAAATGCAAACGTACCAAAGGGACATGTGAAGGTGGTTTTCTCTTGATCCTCAGGGGCGATGGCCACCTGGTGGTATCCGGAGTAACCATCTAAGAAACAGTAAAACGCATGTCCCGCGAGTTTTTCAACCATTTGGTCAATGAAGGGGAGGGGAAATGGTCTTTCCTAGTGGCCTCATTAAGCGCCCTATAATCAATACACACCCTCCATCCCGTGACTGTTCTAGTAGGGATGAGTTCATTATTGTCATTGGCTACTACCGTCATCCCACCTTTCTTGGGAACACATTGAACAGGACTTACCCATGCAGAATCAGAAATGGGATAGATAATACCTGCCGCGAGCCATTTGAGGATTTCCTTTTTTACTACCTCTTGCATGTTCGGATTCAACCGACGTTGTGGTTGTGCCTTCGGCTTGTGCCCATCCTCCATCAAAATTTTGTGTGTACACGTCACCGGGCTGATTCCCTTAATATCGGCAATGCTCCAACCGATAGCCGCCAAGTGTTCCTTGAGCACTCGTTGCAACTTTTCCTCTTGTAAACCTGTCAAATTGGATGAAACAATAACCGGTAAGGATGATTCTTTCCCAAGAAAAACATACTTAAGATGGGGAGGAAGAGGCTTGAGTTCGAGAGTAGGGGCATTTCGGTGGATGGCTTCAATACTGGAGCCGGAGGACCACCCAAAGGAAGGAACCGACGTGGTCGTGGTGTGGTCTCATCCTGGTTGGCCTCCAAATGGCATAGTGCTTCGACGCGCTCACCTAAACCTTCCTGCAAAAAACACTCTTTAGAGTTGAGAATACACACATCAAAAGAGTCTTTTTCGTTACTCAACATGGTACAATCGTCTGTTAATGCCTCAATGCAATCAATGGAAAAAACTTCATGCTCCACATGTTTTGGGTGTTTTGATAGCTTTGAACACATTAAAAACGACCTCCTCATTATTGATTCTAAGTGTAAGTTGCCCCTTTTGCACATCAATTAAAGCTTTTCCCGTAGCAAGGAAAGGTCTACCTAAAATCAATGGAGTATTCACATCCTCTTCCATGTCAAGAACGACAAAATCAACGGGGATGACAAACTTTCCTACTTTGACCAATACATCCTCAACTATCCCTCTAGGGTATTTAATACTCCTATCGGCTAGTTGTAATGTGATTATAGTTGGTGAGAGCTCATGCATTCCTAATCTAGCAAATATAGAATATGGCATCAAATTAATGCTAGCACCTAGATCACATAAAGCTTTGTCAAAATTTACTTCCCCGATAGTGCAAGGTATTGAAAAAACTCCCCGGATCTTTGAGCTTTGGTGGAAGTTTATTTTGCAGGATCGCTGAGCATTCCTCGTTGAGTTTCACCGTTTCTCCATTCGCCCACTTTTTCTTGTTGGATATTACCTCTTTCAAAAACTTGGCGTAGCTTGGCATCTGTGAGAGAGCATCAAGGAGAGGGATGTTAACATGAATTTTCTTGAATATCTCTAGAAATTTACCAAACTGTTTATCCAAATTTTCCTTCAAAACGCGCTTGGGATATGGGATATATGGAGGAACTTCATCAAGATTAAGTTTAGGAGTACTCCCTTTTTCTTCCTCTTGAGGTTCCACATCCTCCGTTGGTTGAGGCTCCTCTACCCGCTCGTGGGGCGAGTCCTTCCCAAGAATTTTCCCGTTCTTGAGAGTGATTGCATTGACTTGTTCCTTAGGATTCTTCTCGGTGTTACTCGGAAGTTGCCCCTCCGTTTTGCTGGTGAGCATGCTCGCGAGTTGCCCCATTTGGACCTCGAGATTTCGGATTGAAGCCTCTTGATTCTGAAAACGAGTGTTGGCGGCGGAGATGAAGGAGGAGAGCATTTCTTCAAGGTTATTCTTCTTCTCTTGCGGCGGCTGCTGCTGGCGTGGTTGTTGTTGGTACCCCGGTGGTCCTTGTTGTTGGTTGTTACTCCACGAAAAATTGGGGTGGCTACGCCATCCCGGATTGTAGGTGTTGGAGTATGGATTAAAGTTGGACCTGCCACCATGAGAAACAAAATTAGCATCTTCATAAACAGCACTTACGTTTCCTACCTTGCAGTCTTGACTTAAATGACCCATTTGGCCACATGCGCCGCAAGGTCCTAAGGGTGGAGCGTTCCACATCGTGGCTCCAAAGTTATTCAGTTGTTGCGTTAGTGCAGCCATTTGTGCAGATAGTGCCGTCGTTGCGTCAACTTGATGGATACCGGCTACTCGTCGGTCCTGGTTATATGAGTAGAAATTCGATGCTATCTCATCAATGATTGTGAATGCCTCTGATGGCAGTTTCTTCATGATAGTACCACCTGCAGCTGCATCGATGGTGGCTCGGTTGGCCAACGTGAGACCATTGTAGAATGTCTGGACCTGCCTCCATACTGGGAGCTCATGATGAGGGCACTTTTTAAGCATCTCCCTAAAACGTTCCCACGCATCATATAGTGATTCCCTATCTGACTGCACAAAAGAAGTGATGTCATTGAGCAATTTAGAAGTTTTAGGGGGAAAGTATTTAGCAAGAAATTTTTGTGTCAGGTCTTGCCAAGTTGTAATACTACCGGCAGGCAACGACTGCAGCCAATCCTTGGCCTTATCACACAAGGAAAACGGAAATAATCTAAGCCTAACAGCATCATCACTAACACCATTAAACTTAAAAGTATCACAAATTTCAAGAAAGTTAGAGAGATGTTGATTCGGATTTTCATCACGCAAACCAGAAAACTGCACACGTGTTTGGATCATCTGAATGATGGCTGGCTTGATCTCAAAATTGTTGGCTTGGATCGAAGGTTTGGCAATGCTAGATGTCACCCATCTGCTGTTGGGAACGCATACTCCATCATTGGCCTCTCCACGACCCCTAAAGCATTTTGCCATGGCCGGTTCTATGAGAATAGGTTGATCCTCGGTGTTGGAATTTCCACTCCCTTCACCCCTCTCGATGGTGTTTCTTTGTTGGCGAAAAGTTCTCTCAATTTCAGGGTCGAATCGTGCTAACTCTCCACCACCACTTCGTGTCATTAAACTGTGCACCAAAGGAAGAAGAGAAGTGAGGTAGAAAAGTAAAGATAAAAATAAAGCAAGGAAAAATCCAAATTAATTAAGTCCAGCGAGTTATGATATTCTTTCGAATTAAATCCCCGGCAACGGCGCCAAAAACTTGATTGCAAAAATATATACTAGCAAGTGTACTAGCTATCAAGTAGTATAAAGAATGTCGATCCCACGAGGATTTAACGAAACAATTACCACAACTATGACTATTCCTAATTATTTGGACAACCGAAGAGTTTGGATGATTTAGGAATCTACTAAAAACAATAAAATCAACTTTTAGCAAGCAATTATGGTGAGGAAAAACGCAGATTTAGGAAGGAGTGCCACGGCTATAGGTCCACCTAATCAACGCAATGCATTTAATATTAACGGATCAATCACACAAATAATTATCTTCGCATACTGAGGTTTTTCCTAATTTAATCCAATATACTCTCTCGAGCTATATCGAACCTATTACTACCAAGGAATTAGGGGATCTCTCCTCTTCCAAGACTCGTGATAATAACGCATTAAGATTCATGAAAAACCTATGGAACCAGATAGATCATGCCTGTGTATGTCTACACATCATTCAATCCATACCATGAATTACCCTTTCCACTATGCTAAATTCCCTCTCGGTTCATTAACATAATTAAGCAAATCTAAGAGGTGATCAAGCTCTTAAATAATAGCAATAAACACAATAACTCATGGATATGCGAAAATAACGGTGGATTAATCCAGAAAAATATTTAACACATAGTATCAATTAGGCTTTCCATAAGCCTTAGCACAAAAAGAAAATTAGTTCATCCTAATTCTAGCAAAAACACAAAGATGCAGAAAATTGCTGGAAAAACAAGTTTATCTCAGTCTTCTCCTCCCTCCTTCTTTATATAGAGGGACAATCCTAGTTGAGGAAGGAGAGGAATAGGACTCTATTTAGCATAGAAACTCTTTTTCTTTTCTAGTCCTATTCTAACCAAGACTCTAAGGTGGATTACAAGGGAAATAGGACTCCTTTTTGGTTGACCTATAATCAGAATTCTCGATTTTTGTAGGTCAACTCGTCTGCCAATTTCCGCCCAGCGAATGTCTGATAACCCGTGGGTCACGGGTTATGCTTCCTGCGCTTCTGAAACCGGATTTCTGATAGCCCGTGGGTCACGGGCTAACTTGTAGTCATTTCTGCAGGATTTTTGACTCTTCTCTCTATGTTTGGACTCTTGTCTTGCACTTGCCCTTTTTGCCCATCAAAGTTCCTAAAAACCACAAATATACCCAAGAACAAGCATTATATCGAGATAAAATGAGGGTGAAAACATAGGAATAAGTTGTATAATTTCCCCTAATCAATATCGTTGGCAGAAGAAAATGTTGGTAATATAAGAGCAGTTTGTACATTTTGATTATTCACTGAACATCACAAATTTGAGAAAATAGAGCGATATTTTAAAAATATAGAATAACATAAGTATGTGATTGGAGTTTTTCATGCTTGTAGGTTTATTTTATTACTTACTTTCTTGCTCTTGTGATAAAATATTCACATCAATAGGAAGTCTTGAACGGCCTAAAATATAAAAAAAATATTAGTAATTAAAAACTGAAACATGATTGTAAACTATATAATAATAAATATAATTATAGGAAATATGGACTTTTTTTCGCAAAAGCAAATATAATTAAACGACTGACCCAACTATTTGCTTTTTGTTTTTGTTTTTTTTTTCTCTTTTTGTCTTTCTCTTCTGCCAGGTACTAATAAAACGATTTTGGGATCCTTTATTGAGTAACTTGACTTGCTTCTATTTACTTTGCTTTATTCTAGTTTTTGAGTTTTTTCCTCAAGAAAATAAGAATAATAATTGGGTTTGGAGAATATACAATTACAATAATTAAATTATATAATTATATTTTTGTAAACATGAGGAGAGAGATTTATAATCCATATAAAGTGATGTGTACGAAAAGAGAAAATAAAATTAACCTTTACTTACTTTCTTGCTCTTGTGATAAAATATTTTGATCCATAGAAAGTCTTGAGCGGCCTGAAGTATATAAAAAAAATATTATTATTTAAAAACTGAAACATGATTATAAACTATATAATAATAAATATAATTATAGGTAATATGGACATTTTTTCGCAAAAACAAATACAATATCAAGAAAGTTCAGTCGAATAAACTATTTTTCCTCCAAAATTCTTGTCTACGTCATTAAATTTAATTTACTAATTTATTAAATTAGTGATATGTTGAATGCGGTTGGATGTACGCGGGTTATAGCACGCAACCTGATTCGAATTGCGCCAAGAATGTTCTTATAAAATCATCTTATCTTAATAGCAATATTTTGATTATTTACTGAAATATTATTAAATTTAAAAAAATTGAAAAGTGAAGAAATAGTTTAATACTTTTAATATAAGTATATTAAAAACATCACAAGTATATCTATATATAAAGAATAGAAAAAAAATTATTTTATTACTTACTTTCTTGCTCTTGTGATAAAATATTCTCCGTAGAAGAAAGTCTTGAGTGACCTGATACATAAAAGAATAATTAGAAATTGAAATATGTTTAAAAATTATAAACAATAAATACAATTATATTATAAGGCCCTAATATTTGTGGGTGAGATTGGATATGAAGTGTACTTAGAAATAATGATGATATAAAATCTATAATGTTCTGCTCTTCTTTAAGGATTAATCTTTCGCAAAGACCTCCTTCGAAGTATTAAAATTGGATCACCACATTAATTATTTCAGATTGTATAATTAAATATTCTCGAATCCTACGACATTGTACAGAAGGTACGGCCCAAATTTGAGTAGTATCACATGCACCCTTATCGAATATCATAGCATCTTTTGGGTTGTCATATCTAAAAAAACTTATAACTTTTCATATATATAGATATTTTCTTTTTCAAAAATAATTATTGAGTAAAAGTAGTAGTGCATACCTTTTTCTTGTAAAATTTCTACTTCTCCTTGAGAATGGCTAGATGGAATAGAATCAATAGTATAATGTACATCATTATCTGAAAAATGATAAAGAGATTATACTGATTAATTTTCTATATTTATTGCTCAATTAATAAAAACATATATTAAAATAAATATGAAAAATATACCTGTTTGTTGTTTGGCATTACTTTCATTGATTGTAGTGTTTTGAGTACTAAATTTCTTAGTGTCAAGTTTTCTAATATTTTGATGCCATCCTGTCTCACCCTTTGAAAAAAGTATTAAGTATTGCAATGGGTCATAACATCCATAATAATGTTTTATTCTATGTCTACGGCCTGAATGAGCATGGACCACAACGTCTCGTTCAAAAGGAATGTTAACATTATTTCCTTACACCCATATAACTGCAACTTGATCAGCTGTTGGAGAGTTATAGACTCGTTGATCTAATTTCACATCTTTTGAGATATGAAGCTGAACATCATCCATTTGTCGGATAATCTTTTAATCTTCTAAAGGTTTTTGCATATGGATTTACCTCAAGAAGTCTCATGAGTCTCTTCACAGTACCTTCAGATAAAACTGAACTCTCTAGTATTTTCATTCTATTCTCAACCTCATTTGCAGTTTCAACAAAATATAATTGAAAATAACCAAGGCCACTTTCATCAGGTGTTAACCCAGAAAGGTCATGGTAAACCATTCCCTGTGCTAAAAAAGTATAAATTCCTTGCCTGAAAATGCAAGTTCTTTATCTAATTTCACATCAAATGATGTAAAAGAGAATATGCAGTTGAATAGACGGATATTCTTTCGAAATTCAATGGCTTCTTCTTATTGAGAAGTAAACAATTCATATAATTCATCTGGAACTTCAATTGGTGCAAGTTTAATTCTTCCATTATCACAACAAAAGGTTGGTAGTTCGTATTCAAATTTTACCGCACCATAATGACTGCAATTGGATACTTTTTCAATTCATGCATCTTTGAGCATATCGTATCATATGATGTTATACCTGCAAATAAAATAGGAATATATGAATTAGAACTTAATTAGTCCAACAACAAATATTAATTAAAATTATACTTTCAATTGATCTTTTGTTCTTCAAGAAAAGATTAATGTGCTCACCGTTTGATTCCTGTGGACATATCTGAGCTCTGAGGATCCAAGTAACCAAATTTTGCTTGTTATAATCTGAAGAAATTGACTCCCTTGTATTTAAGACGTAACTTGAGGAGGATGAAGCAATCTTCCTTCGCTTACGAGCTTCACTAATACATTGAATATACTTACGTTTTTCTTCTTCATTCAAGTTTTGGCATTGACTGGTATTTCTTCTTAGCTTCCCTACGCTCCCTGACTTTTCAATGTATTCTTACCTCTCTGTTGTAGATAGGTTAGCATATTTTCGTTTCATGGTATCTAATTTTCTTTGTCTTGATATATCTGCATATTTTAAATATAAACAATCAAATTTTGGATAAAGTATCATATATAAATTTAAATAACTAAATTAGTCATCAATATTACACAAATTTTACGGAACAAAATCCAAACGATCAATATTATACTGTCCTTACCTGAATTAGAATTCAAAGCAACAGTTGCTTGACGCATCACCATCTTAACAAACTTATCCTATATTGCACAAGAAGAAATTCTAATAAATGGTAGGAATAAAATAATTTTATATAATTTGAAAACTGAAGGCAACATTAATAACACAAGAATAGATAAGCAAGAATATTTTTGTCTAAATTGGGTGCTATAGATTATATAAATTTCAAAATAAAATATAATAGAAATTTATAGGAATCAAATATGTTCTATAGCATGTTTTACATTTATATTTATCCCTATACAACTCAAATAAATCAAGAAACTATACATGCTCGGTATTACATTTACATTATATTTTTATTTATATTTATAAAAAGTTTCATGATATAATTATTGTAAATTAGATAATAAAACTTGCATTAGCCCAAATTATTGAATATAATGATGATTTTATGGCTAAGGAGCTAGTGGCATCCGAAAAAAATAAAAAACAAAAGAAACATAAGAAAAGAAATTTACAAACCTGGAGAAGTAGTTAGCGGCAATAGCGAAGTAGAACTAAACCCCAAATCTTTGCTATATCGAAATTGAGAATCCAGAATAATTGGTGTTCTTTTGAATTTTTTGATTTGACAATAATTGAGTTTTAACAATAATATAGCATGTAGATATATAGGTATATGTACATATAATTAATTAGACTTTAAGTATAATTAGGATTTTAATTATAATGTATATAGGACTATCTTTTTATTCGTAGATTTTTAGTATGATTAGGATTTCTTTCACAATTACTTATTTGTATACATAACTTTATAATCTATAATTATATGAAAAGGATATAATTGGAATCACAAAAAGAAAGAAACAAAAAACATGGCAAAACATTCACACATTTATAATATACATAGATTAAAAGTATATTAGGCATAATTTATTTGAACATTGAATTAAATTGGATTTAATTCATAGGATGTGACACCCCCTCCGTGATTACAATCAATCTTATGAGAAATTCATCTTTAAGCCCAATATGACAACTCATATTCTCACCAATATATTACATAGGCATCACGTAATACATACGTCATGAAAATATGTTTAATTCCTAACCTTAGCATTTGTAAATATAAGAAGAAGAGAAAAGTACAGTTTCTAGTTATTACAGAACTTAAAATACAAATCTACTGAAAGTCTAATATATATGTTATTATGTAACTAGGGCTCCCGCTCAATATATCCCTACTGCCCCACCTAGTAATACGGATGATCGGCTTATGATTCACCATTCGGCTAGTCATTGTGACTTATATCCTGAAAAATACGTGGTAAGGGATGAGCTGCCTACTCAATAAGTATAGCTAATTAGTATATATATATATATATATATATACATACACATGCGCACTAGAAGAAATTCCATGCAGTTAACACTAACCAACAATCATTCACCATGCAATTATCACGGAATCACAAAATAACCAATACTAATAATCATAAATTGATACACAACATGATATACTCGAAATTATAGTTTATTTTTTTAGGGCCCTGCTTACTCTAATTGGAGTACATCAGTCAATAGTTCTATCGGCTATCATCATCTCAATCCATGTCACATCATATACAGCACAGGATACCCGTCGAATGTGATGTCCCCACACTATCTGAGTGTGTAGCAATATCAGCACAAAACATCACAACGAACATGACATCCCCACACCACCCCAGTGTGTAGCTATGAGCACAGGATATTCCCTGCTACCTGGAATATCCCAGTACCCTACGCACCATGGTACCTAGCTTATATTCATTTTTCTCATATCATATCGCCGAGCACATCTCCATCAATCACATCATCACAAACCATTGACTATGCTCCCCAATTAGGTAAGTCGTCTCTTTATCACAATTTAATGACATACTCATAATTGGCTTCTTCGTTCAACTCCATGCAACAATCGAATGTAATATAAAGCTATCATCCCTCAATCTTTATAATACATAAGTAATCACAAATAAACATATAACGCCAACTTCATAAAATAACCACTTAATCCAAATAAGCATTTACAAGTACCAATGAGGTTTACAACCAACAAGTACACCCATATAGACTTATATATATATATATATATCCAATTAACTATACTTACCTCAAATCTCAAAACGATTATATTAGTAAGTGGGGCTAATCAACCCTCTATTTTATCTCCGCATCCTAGAATAAATTATAATATATATAATCAATATATCAAAAATATTGTAAATGCTAACTAAAATATTAAATAATATTCTTATATTTTCTTTCACGAATCTTTTAATATTTTATTATATCAAAATTTAAACCTCCGTTCCATTTTTTCTAATTAATATAAAGCTCCAATTTACCCGGTTTAAATTTTAATATGACCAGAATTTGAATCTATAATTTATTTAGTAGTTAACAAAATTTTTAGATAATTATCAATTAATCCAACAATTATGTGTAAAAATTTGTGGATGTTACATTCCCCCCCCCCCCCCCCCAATAAAAATTTCGTCCTCAAAATTTGATTAACTTATTCACTCGAGAAATGAATAAGTATCTCACTTTTATATTCTCCTCAACCTCTAAAATTGAATCTTTTGAATAGTGATAACTCTTTTTTTCTTTTACCTATGGTATCTCTTTATTTCTCAACTTCTTTACGCTCCTACCATAACCTCTTTTGACTTTTCTACATATGTTAATTTCTCTAAAGTATCTATCTTGATTCATACCCAACATGATTAGGATCGTATCTCTATCGTCATGGCATAAAAATATGCAACACGTCATGTATTTGTGAAAAATCTACTAGTAATGCTAGTAGATACACTATTGGTTCCATTCTCTCTATAATTTCGTATGGGCCAATATACCTCTGACACAACCATTCGTTTTTTTTTTTTTTTCTACATCTCGAGATTCCTTCATATAAAGATAGTCCCAAAAAGATTTCCTCACCTATCTCATATTCTACCTCTCTTCAGTGTTTTGCCAAATAACATTTCTACCGATATTATGTTGTTTCCAAAGACTTCTTAACTATTTATATCTCGTTTTTCGCTTCTCAAATTAATTCAGGATCTTCAAGTTTTGTAATCCTTTGACATCCCACCATATTAGACATCGCTAGTCATAAAAGACTTCCTATACGGCGCAATTGATGCTAGAATAGACAACTATCTTTATATGTAAATTCCATCAGTGGTAGGCGATCACCCTAATTTTCTCTTAAACTCCATACAAGCTCTAGCCATATCTTTCAGGGTCTGAATTGTCCTTTCCAATTGTCCACCTGTTTGAAAATGAAATGTTATATTGAAATGTAACTCTGTACCTAATGCCTTTTGTACAATCTCAAAAGTATGAAATAATTCAAGGATTTCTATCAGGCACTATAGAAATAGGCACGCCTTGCAATCTTATAATCAGTGAAAATCTGAAATCTTTCCCAAACAAATAGTGTCTTCCAGTCTTCAATGCCTGTATAATTATTGTTAACTCCAATCAAGCTTATGTAATTTTACTAGTGGTTCCTTAATTGACGAGATGCATACAAAATTACCTTCCTATTTCGCATTGGTACACACCCTAAACCTCATTTGAAAGCATCTGCATACCCTATGTATCCACCACTACAAGAGAATTGAACTAAAATCAGAGCTAACATCAACCTCTTCGTTAATTCATCAAAACTTTGTTGGCACTACTCAGTCTAGCAAACAAAACAATCTATTTCCTTAATAACTTTGTCAAAGATCAACAATTATGGAGAACACTTAACAAATATCCTATAATATCCACGGCTAATTCCAAGAAACTTTGAACTTCAATCCCATATTTTTGTATCCTCCATTCCCTAATAGTTTTTACCTTTGGCAAAATTAGAAATTTAGACATAACACCATCTCCAAATATCGCATATCCTAGAAAGACTACCTAATTCACCCAAAATCATATTTACTCAACTTAGAATACAACTCTTTCTCTTTTGAGATCTACAACCCTATTTTTAAATGTTGCTCACACTCCTCCATACTCCTCGAATACACTAAGATGTATCTGTAAACACTATCACAAATTGGTATAAGTATTCTTCAAATTAGTTTTCAATTTATCCATCCCATGAACTTATCCTATACATTTCTTAATCCCAATGGCATTACTAAAACTCATAAATGACCCTAACGAGTGCAAAAGGCTGTTTTAGGTATATCCTTATTTGCTATCCTCAATTGCCATAACTAGACCCCAAATCAATCTTTGAAAAGATTATAGCTCCCTTCAACTAGTCTAATAAACCATGAATTCATGGTAATGAATATTCAGCTTTCATTATCACCCAATTCAAACGCATGTAATTAGTACACCATCTCATACTGTCATTCTTGTTTCTCACAAACAACACTAGTACTCCCTACAGTAAAGTACTCCATCTAATGAGTTCATCTCTAATAATTTTTCAATTTGTTTCTTAAACTCTTATATTTTTAGTAGAACTATTTTATATGGCACAGTCGAAAAAGGTGATGTCCTAAAAATAGTCTCTATTTCAGAATCTATTTTTCAATAAGGAGGTAGCCCAAGTAATTCCTTTGGAAGTATCAGGGATTCGTCTAACTATTGGAACATCTAATACAACAGAACTCACTATCATAGTATCATGTACATTAGCTAGATACACCTCACGCCCTTCTTTAATTAAATTTAAGATAGTCACACATATATTAAACAATTGGGTATAACTTTACCTTATCCCATAATTATCGTACTCGTTTCCCTATTTACTTCTATTGCCCCTTTCTTTGTTTAACTGTCAAAATAGCGTGTATACGAGATACTAATTTCATTCCCAAAATAACGTCAAAAACTCTCTAAGGTTTATCACAACTAACTCGCACATAGTATAACATTGGCCACTACACTAGACCATATCTTACTACAGTATTAACTAGCACAACCCCACCAAACAGGCACGTATACACATATATCAGAACTTAGGGGTTCTATTTCACCATATACAAACTCTAACGACTCTTTCGAGTTAACGGTTCAGCAGATGCCTACATGAAACTCACATTTACTCTTAGGTTCATAATATATGTTTAAAGTATTCCGTAACACTACTATTCACCAAATATCCTCAAAGAATCTAATCCCTGCTCTGATACCACCCAATGTGACATCCCCTCCGTGATTACAATCAATTTTATAAGAAATTCATCTTTAAGCCCAATATGACAACTCAAATTTCACCAATATATTGCATAGGCATCACGTAATACATACGTCATCAAAATAGTGTGTTTAATTCCTAACCTTAGCATTTGTAAATAAGAAGAAGAGAAAAGTACAGTTTCTAGTTATTACAGAACTTAAAATACAAATCTACTGAAAGTCTAATATATATGTTATTATGCAACTAGGGCTCCCGCTCAATATATCCCTACTGCCCCACCTAGTAACACAGATGATCGGCTTATGATTCACCATTCGGCTAGTCATTGTGACTTATATCCTGAAAAATACGTGGTAAGGGATGAGCTACCTACTCAATAAGTATAGCTAATTAGTATATATATATACATACACATGCAGTTAACACTAATCAACAATCATTCACCATGCAATTATCACGGAATCACAAAATAACCAATACTAATAATTATAAATTAACATGATATACTCGAAATTATAGTTTATTCTTTTAGGGCCCTGCTTACTCTAATTAGAGTACATCAGTCAATGGTTCTGTCGGCTCATCATCTCAATCCATGTCACATCATATACAACAGATGATACCTATCGAATGTGCTATCCCCACACTATCTGAGTGTGTAGCAATATCAGCACAGAACATCACAACGAACATGACATCCCCACACCACCCCAGTGTGTAGCTATCAGCACAGGATATTCCCCGCTACCTGGAATATCCCAGTACACTACGCGCCATGGTACCTAGCTTATATTCATTTTTCTCATATCATATCGCCAAGCACATCTCCATCAATGACATCATCACAAATCATTGACTATGCTCCCCAATTAGGTAAGTCGTCTCTTTATCACAATTTAATGATACACTCATAATTGGCTTCTTCGTTCAACTTCATGCAACAATTGAATGTAATATAAGGCTATCATCCCTCAATCTTTATAATACATAAATAATCACAAATAAACACATAACGCCAACTTCATAAAATAACTACTTAATCCAAATAAGCATTTACAAGTACCAATGAGGTTTACAACCAACAAGTACACCCATATAGACTTATATATATATATATATATATATATCCAATTAACTATACTTACCTCAAATCTCAAAACGATTACATTAGTAAGTGGGGCTGATCAACCCTCTACTTTATCTCCGCGTCCTAGAATAAATTATAATATATATAATCAATATATCAAAAATATTATAAATGCTAACTAAAATATTAAATAATATTCTTATATTTTTTTTCGCGAATCTTTTGATATTTTATTATATCAAAATTTAAACCTCTGTTCCATTTTTTCTAATTAATGGACATTCTAAGCCTCCCAAATATATATATCTAATTTATCTATTAACTCATGAGTTTATTTTATCAAACTCCTCATATTTTTATAACTATCGTTCTCTATAACATCCCTAAATGAAATAACTACAAACATCCCATATTTCATTTTAACCCATATAATATTTCTCAAATACAATTCCCTAATATTTCTCAAACATAATTTTTTTGCTAATCCTATTAATTTCTGTCAATTTTTCACTATAATAACAATTATTTAAACATTAGTACATACACTTATGTATTTAGCTAATAAACCCGACCAACTTGAGTAAACCAATTATAACAATGGTTAAATCTAATTGATTAAATAGTTTTAATTATTAGTAATGATATCCCCGTTCCAATTAAACATATACCCGAACATTAATTTATATAAATGCTCAACTTCATTAAATTTTTTGGTTAAATAATAAATCAGATAGTATCAATCATATTTAATAAATACACTAATCAAATAATGTAATTATATAAATTAATAAAAAATTTCAAATTTAAATTCATACCTGATTTCTTCCGTCAGTGTGCGTGAATAAGTGTGTGTATCTGTGTATGGTATGTGTGTGTGTGTGTGAATTTGTTTGGAGTGTGTGCATGTGTATGTTTTTTATGAGGATGGGTGCCAGCACACCCATCATTATCATATATATATCCATTTAATTTTTATTATTATTTTTTCTTTACTTTTTTTTAATATTTATTATGTCCTTTATAATTTTTTTAATTCATATAATTTGTTTTAAAATATTATATAAAGCTCCAATTTACCCGATTTAAATTTTAATATGACCAGAATTTGAATCTATAATTTATTTAGTAGTTAACAAAATTTTGTAGATAATTATCAATTAATCCAACAATTATGTATAAAAATTTATGGATGTTACATAGGATCTATTGGGTTTATTATAATTGTATTAAAATGAGGCCCGTTTTATTAAATTGTGACCCGAGAGACAAGTTGATTTTCACTTTTGGAAGGAGAAGAGTTGGACTCTTCCCAAAAGTGGATGGCCGATTATGCTCTGTTCAAGAGCAAAAATCGGCCATGTTCCTATTTTTGGATGAATGAGATTTGTTCCTTTTAGTTAGAAATAAGTCAATTCCAATCAAGCTCTAACCATTTGGTATAATTTGATCATACCTTGTGAATGAGATGCTTAATTCCTAATTATAAGGCATGATCACACTCTATGGATCATACCTTATAATTTTATTTATTTTTTAAATTATTTTTTGAAATTTTTTATGGACGAAGTGGATCATTTTTGTGTAATATTTTATTCTTTCATCCACCTCGTCCAATTTTTTATAATTTTTTAAAAAAAATGATACATTAATCGCAAAGTTAACAATTTTAAACCTTCATCCAAATATTACATAATTTCATCAAACATCATAGATGTATTGGTAATTTTCCAAACGAAGAGTATCCGTAATTATGTCAAACTTTAAGAAAACTCGTTGTAATTTACTCATATATAAAATAGTAAAAAGAAAAAATATAGTAAGAATGTTTTATTTAATGATATATGCAAATGATTATAAAACAAATTGTGGGGAAAACTTTATTATACATTTGTTTCTCCGTCTGTTACTTGTCTAACCATGATATATAAATTTATTAAAAAAAAAAAAAAACATTAGCCTTCAGCATCTGAAAAAGAGGCAAAAATAGAGTTAAAAGAAAAAACGTCCCCCACATGAGAAAATTTACATTGAAAACATTAATTAAATACTTATTATGGAGTATATAAAGTCAGAGTTACGATTCAAAACACACGATTTTGGGTCAAACCCAAGCCCAAGAATAATAAAATCGCACTTCCTTTCATCAACTTGAAGGGCCCTTTGTCTTTTAATCATCAAAGATGCTGCTCATACAATTGCAAGATTGTGTTTGGCCTCATCATTGATGCCACGGTCCTGACAAACTATGAGAATTGAATTTTTTCACTTTAAATTTTATTGTATTTTTGACATTATATTTACAAAATATCTATTTAAATAAAACAAATATTACAAATTTATATACATGATGCATGTTTATCATATGAAATAGTAAATACAATATAATTTAAAATAAAAAATTCGATTGTAAATCATATGCTTGATTTTGACATCGATTGGTCATATGCTAAGTTGATTGCAAGTAAAGTCGACTTGCATTGAACCAATCAAAATGAAAGCGTACCAAAGTGGAGATACTGTAATTTAGAATTAAATGAAAAATAATCTGAATGTCTAGCTTTTGAATTAATTGAAAATAGAGAAAACATATTTTTGACAAAAGAATTGTAGATGTGATATCATGTTTCATACGTCAAAATTTTCATATTTATGTATTAATCTCATATTTGAGTTGAGAATGATACATACACATACTTATATGTGTGTGAGAGTAATGATTGGCATTCACATACATTGGTGAAAAGAGAAAATACATTAGTAAAATATGACACGTTATATGTATATGCATACTTTTTAAAAAATATTTAAAATAAAATATTTTGTAAATTATATTATTTATTATTTTTAAAATTACCTAAAACATAAATAAAATAAAATAAGATAATATGTAGAAGATAAAAAGGCATAAAAAAAAAAGTACGAAAATGTAGTTATGAAAAGATCATGATTGGTGGAGAAGTTAAAAATAATTAATTAATTCACAAATTAAAAAAATAAAATTATCTTGGATAGCATAGGGCCCTCTCCAATAATCTATAACTAGTATATGTGGCACATTCAAATGTATGTGTAAATTTAAATTTAAATTTAAATTTTAAAAATTATTTTGTTTTAAAAGTATATATTAATTGGATAAATATAAAATATTAAAAAATAGAAGAGATTATGAGATATTATTGGGAGAATATTGAGAGAAGAAAAAGAGTTTCGGAAGTTGGGAGGAGCAAAAATAAAAAATTAGAGAGAGAGAGAGAAGTAATTAAAAAAAAAAAAAACGGACACATCATAAAAATTGAAGACACCAAAATGGTGTTTTTCAATTATACTAGCCGTCGTGGCACGCCGTTACTGCATGTATATAATAAATAATTTTTTATATTTTAAAATATATTATAAATAAGAGTAAAATATATAAATTAACACACCACATATAAAAAAAAAAGAAGAAAAAAAGAAAAAATTAATTTATCAATTAATACAAAATTTGAAATGTTGAATAAGGTAGTTATTTAATCAGTTGAGGATTATTTTTGGCATTACAAAAAAGTGGTGCATCGGTATCATTAACCATCATTTATAAGTAAATTAAGGGTTTCTTTTATATAATAGTATAGATAAAAGTATGGATACTGGTGTGTGTGACACACCCAAACGTATGTGCAATTAATTTAAGACTTAAATAAATTGTTGTTTTTTCAAAATATATATGTTAGTCAAATAAACAAAAATGGTAAAAGATAAAATTGTAGGAAGTTATCGAGAGAAGAGTCTGGAAAAGAAGAGAATTGAAAATTGAGAAAAGAAAAATAATATTAAAATAATTTAAAAAATAAAAGAAATAACAAACTTCAAAAAATAAGGTATCAAAGAGGTACTCTTCATATCATAAACTACCCAAAATTGGGTAAAAATATGCTAACCAAACATTTTAAACGTTTTACTCAACTTCCAATTGAGTTAAAAAGAAATCTAAACATATTGGTAAAAAGTTTGTAAACATTATTACCCTAAAACTTAATGGTGAAAACTTAGTAGCATAATATATCTTACTTTATACAGCAAAAGAAAATCTAATTCAAAAAAATTAAATATTAGTGACAAAATCTAAAATCGGAGTTGAATAATCGACACATACCCAATATTTAAAAAATAAAGAGTATGCGATAATTATTCAAACACTTAATACATACAACACTGAGTGCAGCATGAATTTCACTAAGGAGAATCTAACTAAAAGTAACTTTTCATAATAATTACATCCGTACCCCATGACCTATTATTTATTTACGCAAATCATTCATGCTTTTTGAGAATTACACATACACTCTCAAAAACGTTAACAGAACTACCTTTATTTTTGGGTCGCTAAGGGAGATTTTTATAATTATAAAAAAAATAGAGGTGATTTGTGTAAATAAATAATAGATCACGGAGTGCAAAAATATAATCATCCCAAACAAAAAGGATAAAAAATTAGTACATAAAAGCTACTTGGTAATAGTATAAAAGTACTACAATTTACAGTTACTATCCTTCCCAAAGTATTAACAAAACTGGGGAGCTCTTAAAAGCACAATGCACTATGAAGAATTTCCCTATATAGATCATCAAATATTTTCAGAAAAAAAAAAAACTAGCATAAAGTCCTTGCTCTAGCCAAGCCATATCAATCATTTTGCTCCCCAAGAAAATTTTTAAAAAATCAGTCTAAGTCACATTTAGATTTTAGTCGATCTAACGATTACCGGAGATAAACCTGGCATTGAACGATGGTTGCACCGATCTTGAACCCGGGAACCACCACGAAAGCCACCCGGGGATCAGTCTCCGGGGTGCCATCAGACGACAAGAAAGCCTCGTCGCTCAAGCTCTCCATGTAAACTTCAGAAAACCGGTTTCCTTTGCTCACGTGAAAGATGGTCACCTCTGGGTCAAAAGACAAGGCCAGGCAGTGTAGGAGCCATACGCGCTTCGCCATCTCACTGAACGCTGTGAAGAATGGCGTCTCCGGGAGATCGCCAGAATTGACCAAATTCCTATGGTCCAAGTTGCCAAAGAGGGACGCTTCCATCTTCGGATGGACGAGTCTCAGGTACTTGTTACGGCAAAATGTTGCAAATAGTGACTTAGGCTTCCATGCTAGGTAGTCTGCCGGTCTTGCAGATTTCAGCTCCATGAATCTGTCGAAGAATAGACGGCGTTGGTGACGTCCTCCCTGCTCGGCCGACGTTTTGGGGGAGAAATTGGGGTGGTTGAAGCCATCAAACATTTCTCTGCATACAAACGACTCAAATGCAAAGCATTTATGATTGGGTTGCCAGAAAGAAATACCGGGTTCTATTGAACTGGCCGCTGCGTCCAAATCCCAGTCTGCCGATTCCATCTCACTGATCAGCAGTCGGACAAAGCTCCGGATCGATTTTACTGCCTGCCGGAGGTATGCCATAAAATGACTAGGCTTTAGGTCTGAGAACTGAGTATTTTCAGGCATGGCTAACTGCCCACTTGAGTTGAGCTTCTTTTCAAGTGACCTGTTATCCTTATTGGTATCTGCCAACTTCTCTTCAAGAAAGGTTATTTCAGAGTCTTTAAGCTTCAGCTGAGAATCCAACTTCTTACCCGTGATCTCGTAAGTTTTGAGAAGACTCTTCTGCTCCTGGATTTCGGACAAAAGCAGAGTCATCTCCGGAGACGTCTCGTTCAGCTGTTTTTTCAGGTAACTCTGCTTCAACTCCGACAAATTCTTGAGCTCGGACACAACTATCTGATCTGCAGATTGAATCCCATCGGGATCATAAGGAGATTGCGTGAACTGCAGCTGGGCATACGCGGCTTTAATGGCAGATACGCTGGCAAACAGCTTCGCAAGAAACGCTTCTCTAACTGCCCTATCCCGGAGCTCCTCGTCTTCATCTTCAACGGGAGGAATTCGAGTACTTTTCTTTGACTGATCCTTCTTCGTCTTTTCATGGGACTTCCTCGTTTCTGCTCCATCTTCCGGAGCTACCCCTGTGACGGCCTGAATGTGAAGAACCTTCGCAAAAGTACGCGCCAACCTACTCTTACTTGGGGTGACCGCAGAACGTCTAACCGAGTCCATCTGAATCAAGAAAATCAAGAAAATGAAAACGAAGACGCCTACCGTTGAACAATATTCATATGCAATCAACAGTTAAGGTAATCATTAATATCAGCAACGTCGATAAAGAATAACATAAAAGAGAATCGAATATCGGATACAATGATGATTATGCTAACTTTACATAACAAAGTTGTATGCTTTATCTCTTAAATCGACACCATTAAAGGCGCAGAGAATTTCCTCCGGGCCCGTTCGCCTGCAAAGTTTAAGTCGTCTCCAAGTAAAGCAACTAAGAGAGACGAGCGGAGAAACAAGAAGATCGGAGATGATCAGATAGACGACATACTCAGAAGACGGGAAGAAAAGCTCGATTCTTGTATCCCTATCGCAGAAAGATGACGTATAGCAGCACTGTATTTTATTGCAACAGATACGAATACGAATACGGGGAATGCATAATTGAGGGAATTAAATAAATACTCAAAGTTAGGTAACAATCTTTCTGAATATTCTACTACAACCAGGCAACATTTGACCTCTATAATATTATAACAACTTGCAATGCCACCAAACTCCGATATATGAACAATGGCATGAAACACCCCCTAAACAACTTGGTCGAATTAGTTTTTCGTCGTCGTTCGCAGACAGCTAGAGACAGCAAATGAAGCTAGATATATGTATATATGGTGGGGTGGGTTTATGTGATGATAGATAGTTCAAAATATCACTAAAATATCAGCAAAGAGAACTTACAGATTAGGACAAGAAAAGGAGTCCCACACGGTCTTATTCAGACAAGTTTTGGTCATTTTGGACAAACTTGTCTTCCATTCACAACAACCAACAGGTTGGATCCAGTCAGAAAACCCTTAAATCTACTCAGTTTTCCAAATTTTTTGGTTAAACTAAATTTGCATATGAATAAAGTATGAGTCAACCAACATTATGAAGATTAGTTTAGTCGGAGAGTATCGAGAAAGTTCCTTCGACGACCAATGTGCACGAACAAGCGCAATTACTAGACGACATGCCGCATTAACATTGTTATCAAAAGAAACAAGACATTACTATATTAGACCGGAATATGTGAGGATCAACGATCCGCGCAACGCCAATCCTACCTTAATTTACACAATGTATTGGGTTCCTAGGAAAGGTTTTTATATGTGTGAAAACATCACATAATTGAGGATCATGTCGCGTCAGCAGTGGGACCTACACTATACTTATGTGACATGATTTACAGTATCTAATACTTTTAAACCTGACACGCGCTCAATTATTCAGCACCCAGATGAATTCACGGTCCCAATTAAGGGAAATAATAGCCGAACTAATTATGAACCCAACCAAGTACGCGACAAGCTATTTTAATTGATTTACGGTCCAAAGGACCAATCACGTAACATTTCTAGTACATTTTCCTTAAATATAAAATAAGAATACCTAAGGGATACGAGTTTAAGTGCGACCTATATGGAAAGTAACCCAACTTAAATGCAGACGTTGAGATTATATACGATGATATCAACATTTCATTTTATGATATCATTATAATTTAATCCAACGTGATTCATTTACGGTTCAAAGGATCAATCACTTTTTTTCTTAAATATAAAGCAAGAATACCTAGGGATACGCATCTAACTACGACACATATGGAAAACAACTCGACTTAAATACAGACACTGAGATTACATACGACGATATCCACATTTCATTTTATGATATCATTATATTTTAATCCAATGTAACTCAAACTTCATGAGATTAATAGTGTCAAGCAACAACATGGGATAGCACAAAATCAAGAAAGGATGTGAAAAGCATGATCATCATTAATCTCTTAATTTTTTATTTTTTATTATTTTTCCTTGGCGAATATGATGATTCATTTAATCTCATGTCACCAATCCTACTGCTCAAACAGAAAATCTGAGTGGGCCCAGTAATTACTACAGAGAAAAGACATTTATCATTATCATGGTGTGATGATTCACGACCTTGGTTTCACATCCAACCGTCCAAAAACTTTTGAAAGCCCCACCCACTGTAACTCGCGCCACACCGTATGATTCTACCCCCAACGGATAAAAAACACACACCCCCAGAAATTATCTCGGGCCCCACATTCTTCACTCACGTGACAACAACTCCAGGTGATCATTCTTGGATCACGTGGAAGTCACGTGACCACAAGAATTTTGGAAGGGGTACACGGTAGCTAGTGTAGGGGCGTCCGCAGGGAAAAACAACTCTAATACACAGACAGAGACTAAAACCACTCTGCCCAGAGGGCAAAGACCAAGAATTACCATGATCCTCTACATTAGCGTGCAGGCAGAGAAAAAACCACTAACCAATACCAGGTAAAAAACAACGTCTGAATTTTACCACCACGAAAAATTACCGTTACCTTCCAAGAATCCTTAATCCCAGAGAGAAAAAGCTGCAGATTTAGGCTGATTCTGCTCTCTGCAGCGTGAATTTCAAGAACCCACAAAACACCCTCATCAGTTAATCTCTTCAGCCCCTGATATACACACTCCACGTTAATCTATACAAATAAGTACATGTGAAAATACACACACACGTGCGTGTACTGTGTTTTTTCCGTATGTGTCCGAACAGAACGACAAAGAAAGGTAGAATCTTTAACCGCAGAAGCACGAAAAAAAACACTTCTTTAGATGTCTAAAATCACTTTTTTTTAAAAAAAAATTCTTGCACAGATGTTCGGAAATAAAGAATCTAATGATGTAATCCAACGAGAATAAATGAGCCCATCAATTGTTTTTTCTCAAGAACCCTGAAAAAGCACTCACCTTGTGAAGAAACGTCGTCGCGTTCCTTCAACCGGAGGTCTGGTGTTGAGGAGAGAAGTACGTAGAACTTGGTTTTGACTTGGAATTTTGAGTGTTGAGAGAGTGGAGGAGGTTTAAAACGGGTTGATCTGAATGGGTTTTCGGAGCTCTGAAATGGGTCGGGGCGAGTGAGATTGGCTCTGCCTCTGCGCCTTCAGCAGGAGAATGGCTGTTCTTTGCTTTTAAGAGAGTGGTGGAGGGGGGTGGGTGGGTGAGGGGAAGGGGGGTAGGTCAAAAAGACGAAAATGACCATAGAGCAAACGGGAAATGCTGGTCAGAAGAAGGCATTGGGGAATTAAAAACAGAGCCTCAGCGTGGGGACAATGTCTTATTTTGCTTTTCTTGTTTGGACAGTTTTGCCCTTTTGTTTTTTCTTAATAATGTTGTTGATGAGGAGGAATTAAGCTCTTCTTTTGAGGGTAGGATAGTAAGTTCGCATGCTGTCGGAAAGACGCGGTTTCACAATGGGGGATATACGGGCAAAGTCGTGTTCTTTGTTTTTCATTTTCTGTTAGGATGAATTATAAATATTTTATATTATCTAAGAAATTATAAGTATTTTT
The DNA here is from genome assembly GCA_034509735.1 of Sesamum alatum. Taxonomy (NCBI): domain Eukaryota; kingdom Viridiplantae; phylum Streptophyta; class Magnoliopsida; order Lamiales; family Pedaliaceae; genus Sesamum; species Sesamum alatum. Next base: position 48,515,809 of record JACGWO010000001.1, on the reverse strand, counting down.
TTAATTAATAATCGCTTAATAAATATATTTATAATGGATTATATGAGCAAGTATTTGTTAGACGAACATTAATTTTTTGTATTTGGGGAATATAAATTCTTGCAAATTAATACATTGCTTAGGGCTGTTTGGGGGACGACTTAAAGAAGACCGGCTTTTGAGAATAATACACAGATTGCTTCTTGTGAAAAAAGTCTCAAAGTGTTTAATACGTGCATGCCAAACAAGGAAAATAAGGTTGTATTTGTTAGGCTTGGTTGAAAAGGGATTGATGGTGGTCTATCTAATATCGTATAGGGTACCCTAGGAGATTTTAGTGTTTATTGCTTTTTAAATTGGTCTTTAACTCAATGATAATGTATTATTAATTTAGACTTTATCTATTGTAAAAGGAATAATAATTTGAATTCCAATTTAGGCTGAAGAAAGAAAATCAAATCCCAAATAGAATTATACAAGTATTTCTTGCCTAAGGAATTAATATAAAATCTCATTTATAATGAATATTCGGAGTGATTTATAGCACGAAAACGAGGTTTGTAATAGTTTTGCTCATATTTTTAATATTAGTTATGGTCACGTGTTTGGAGGGCATTTTAGGAATTTGACGAGTTGGGTTGCTTAGTTAAATTTTTTCAAGGTCAGTTGTTGATCACGATCTCTTTATTAATTATCTTTACCATAATTAATTATGATATATCAAGTTAGTTTCCAATAATATAATAGATTACATACTTTTCATTTATGTAGCCTCGAAATTACTTTTACGATGTAAGATATCTTTGATTATAATCGTTTATAGATATAAGATACTTTCGATAGTTGTCGTATTGTACAGAATCTTCGTTTTATCCCATGTGGATAAGATTTAACTCTCGTAAGGCAACTAAGAGTAGATTTATTTACATCATAAAAAAGAATCTAAGTTAAGAAAAAGAACACATGTAAAAAAAAATAAAATAACATTGTTACTGCAATCGACAAGGAGTTTGCATAATGATCGACTTCTCTAAGCTACTATCCCAAATAATATTGCTACAATGTAATACATAAGTTTTAAAAGTGATCCGATCCAACATATCTATACATCGCCGCACTATTTTTTTGTGATGCCAAAAATAACCCTCAAATGATAAGAAACTATTTTGTTCAACTTTTCAAATTTTATATTAATTGATAAATTAGTATTTTCTGTCTTTTCTTCTTCTTTTTTAATGTGATGTGTTAGTTTATATATTTTATTTATATTTATAATATATTTTAAAGTGTAAAAACTTATTTATTATAATTTATATACAGACAACGTGACATGACGGCTGATAAGTATCAATGATAACACGTGTATTATTTCCACATATTTTATGCAAATTGGTGTGTTGTCACAATTGTAGCATTGGGATTGGTGGTGCAAATCCCTTTTACATTGATTTGTGGGGGCTCAAGTCAATTGTAATAAATGAGCTGCTTTTTCTCTTTGCAAAAAAAGAGTGTGTTGATCATAGGCAAGAGGGCAATGTTGCTTCTACTAAGTTATGAAAGTACAAAAAGATATATCTCTCTCTTAGGCTATATATGTACCATGACTTTGCTACTTATAATATAAGAAGAAATATTGTGAAGAATAAAATGTATTTGAATAATAATATTAACATATATGTTTCATACAACATCGATATTAGGTAAATAAATAGTACTGTATATGGACATGTGGATATTCACGAGTCACGAGATGTACCTTGATTTTTTGAATAGACTGAGTGGTCACTTTTTTATTTTTTATTTTTTATTTTTTGAAATAAATGTGATACCCGTCCAAAATTAAGAAAGTGGCCCATTGACCAGCTCGGCAGGTCTGATCTTGCTGGCCTATAAACAATTTATCAAGCCTATAGCCCATCTATTTATACTAATCTGGCAAGCCTAATTCAATAGGATGACTCATCACACAACATGGATGAGACGTTATACGCATTCCTAGTGTCCCGAGACACATCATACTGAAAAATTTCCAACAAACTCCTCTTAGATTCATTATGATCGAAATGGCAACAATAGGTAAAACAGAATCTGCAGAACTCAGGTTTACTGGGCATGACTCATTCAAACGGTTATATCTTCGTCCAGATAAGTCCAAATCTCAATCCATTTTTTTCTTTTATTAGTTAGCTAACTTGTGCAGCTTTCTAATTATATATCACACACTGCAATCACTTATGAATTCTTCTCTCAATCGGCATATAAATTGAGTTTATTGTGTAACAATGAGGTTAACGAGTATCACTCACTCTCATACACTCTTCTCTTCGATTTCATCAAGTTTTCTGCACATTTTTCACACTCCACAGGCTCATTATCACTTCATTATTTCATCATCTCACATTGATTACCACCAATGTTACTTCAAGTTTCTCAATTATTTTATCAGTTGATCAATTATGAACTTAAACATCATAGTGCTAACTCTTATTTTGCAAATTAGTCCTCCCTTGATCTTATGATTTTGTGAAGATTTTTCGACTATTGTGATGCCACTTAACTCCGATATGCATCAAAATAGATGAAAATAGAGAAATTCAATGATTATATATAAATAGAGTTTGTTGAATTCGATCCACTGTGGAAAAAAAAAATCAACTTGTCATTTATTGATCAACAAATTTCTTAAAAATCAATTCATAATATTTTTCATAACGAATTCGCGTTGCAGCTAAGTTCTCACAAGAAAATAATCCTCACACTCCAGTTCCCTCCAAAATATATTTTCTTAAATACTTATGTCAAAACATACATGTTGACTAAAATTTTCAAAGCATTATTTACAATTACATCATAAATATCAATCATTAACAACTAACATCACAATTATCAGTGCCATATATTTATTACTAACAACAACTACTATTAAAGTAGACAAATGTAATACAATATTAGGATTCGTACTCTAGAGCCTCAACTCGTCAACTCAACTGAATTGGGCATAATCGACTACCAAATTCTCCAATTCTTAAAGATATATTTTTTGTCATGTTCGAAGATAGTATTTCTTTACATAACATAATTAAATGAAAATAGACCAAATAGTCTTATATAGTCATAGTGCGTCATGGTTTTTGTCCAGGGTGGAACACCCCAATGATTTTCGACTCAAAATTTTATAAGAGATTTTATGTTCGAATTTGTATGCGTGATTATGTTAGTTTTGTACATAAAAAATATAGGGTAAATTACAGCTATCTTTTCTGAAGTTTGGCATAATTATAAATATACCATCATTGTTTGAAAAATTACAGATACTCCCCTTGAGGTTTGTAAACGTCTAACAAATAACTCAATTCCATCCAATTTTATGGGTGAACTAACCAAAATGCCCTTAGGCAAATTGAAAATTTTCTATTTAATTCTTAATTTTTTTTAAAAAAAATTACATTATAATGCATAGGGAGATGTTTCTTAAATTTTTTACACAGATGAGCAATAATGCAATTTGCCTCGATTAATTTTTTAATATTTTTTTAAAAAAAATCGAGGACAAAATAGACAATTTCACGCGTTTAGTTAAAAATTACAAATCTTATAAAGTATTTATAATTTTTCAAATAATGAAAGAATATTTATAATTATGCGAAACTTTGGGGAGGTGGCCGTAATTTATCAAAAATACCAGAAGAGAAAAGAAATGTGTCATGTCATTAGCATGCATATTAATGATATGGGTCCCAGTAAAACCCCGGATCAAGGTTTTCATCAATCATTAAAGCACATCTGACCTCTCAAAACCAACTCACTGGCTCTGGTTTAAATTTTGATGGAATTGACTGACAAACCAATCAAAATAAGTACTAGAGAATTTGACAGGAATTGCCACTAATTGCCTATTTTTTCCACATTTATCTTCTTTATTTGGTATTTCCACGTGTTAATAGAGTCTTATTTGAAAAATATCAGAATCAAAATATCGTAGATAAAATTATAATATTAATTTCAAGTTATAGAGTTCTTTGTAAGTTTTATCCGGTACTTTTGAAAATAATCGATTTTAATTTCATATTTGTTTTGCTGCAAAGTTCGTCTACTGTTAATTATTTGAGTATAATCTGCTATGCACGTGGCTTTTTTGTCAAATAATTAACGGCAAGACTAATTTGCACAAAAAAAATAAAAATTTGCAATTAAAATTGATTATTTTCAAAAGTATGTAACGAAAAAACTATAATTTAGAACTAATATTACAATTTTCTTAAAAATTATGAGTTTGGTTCCCATAAATATACTTTCATAATAGTGTCTTGTTTCTTAGTTCCATTTGGGTGTATTCGTTGATTTAGAAGTATCAATGCACATATTGGATCGGATTTGTTTTGGAACTATTGTTGCTTGGGATCAATTTAATATATTGCATTCTGTAATAAAAGTAAATAAGAATTAGCATCGCAACATACATATTACCATCCTTTAATTCGAATTAATTAACATTATTACTAAAAAGAAGCCCAACAATCTATAGAACTTTTTCATTGATTACAACATATATAGATTTTCCCAATGTTGTAATGTATGAAAGTTGGAGTTTTTAATTGATTTTCAATTATTCTTTTCCATTTTTTAAATAAATCCAACCCTGCATTCCCACTTATGTACACATAAAACTAAGCTACTAAGATGTGATTTAACATTTAAATAACTTTTGTCTCCTTTAAAAACAATATAACAAATATATATTCCAATTTCCGTCAATGTTGAACGTTTATCATCTCCGAGAACAATATCAAATACTCATCGTATTTTTCAATACATTCAAATTCATTTTTCTAAACCAAATAAAACTTTCTAAAAAAAACTCTAAACATTGCCCTTATTCGGAGATAAATTTTTGCATGGATTTTTATTAATTTCAATAGTTACATTTAATTAGTTTTTGAATAAAACAATGAATGATGCTTTTAATCTTGTTTTTTTAAAAAATAATATACTATTATTAATTTTAAAAACTTAGGTGGAATCAAGGAAACTTTTCTTCTTGCCTTGACAAGTTAGTTGGGAGAAATTGTTTTGCCCCATGAAATAACCAATGCATAGAGCATTTAACCCTTCTAGATCTTTAAGGACACGTTTGGTGGGCAATAATGGCATAATTTCAGGAAATCTAATTACAGGCATCATATTTTTTTGCTGGAAAATTTTAACTCGGATCAGGTTTGACCGAACCAAACCAATCATATAGTAAGTATCACTTGTTACGTGATTGATCACTTTCCCTGAATTGTACACTAATCGCATGAAAAGTGTGTGCACTTATCATATGATTGGTTTATGTTCGATCGAACCAGGTCTGGACTATGATTTCCCTATCTTGATTTTGTATTCATAAAATTAGGGAATCTTGCAAAAAAAAAAAAACAAAACAAAAAAAAAAACAAAAAAAAAAAAACACTAGGAATGCTAAATCTCAATATTCATTAGGGTGTTATATTCAATTTCCTCATGAATCTGTCATAATATTAATTACTAGACATTGTTGCCCTTATATCATGCATTTTTCTAACTCTCTTGCATCTTATAAGTTGTGTTTTTATTTGAATTTAAATATTTTTTATAAACTTATAATATGTATATATAAGTATGTCCAATATATATAAATATATAGTTTACAAATTTTATTTTATTGTAGTAATATAAACTATATATTTACATCTATACTCTATATAAATATGTGAATACTCAAATTGTTTGTTTCCCATTGTCAAAAGACAAATATACCCTTATTTAAATATTAATGTGTGAATACTCAAATTGTTTGTTCTCCATTGTGAAAAGACAAATATACCCTTATTTAAATATTATTAATTATTATATTTTAGATTCTGGAATTTTTAATTATTTAGAATTCTAAATATTCTAAACCTCCTCCATATAAATTTAGGATAAAAAACGTAAATCGTGAGTTATGAATGAATCCAATTACACAAAATTTTAATAACCTGCTTCTAATCGTGAATCATGAATGAGCCCAATTATACAAACCTGCCACGCTTTAAATTTTAATAACATTCGCAGAAAATTATCTACACTCTATATAAATGTGTGAATACTCAAATTGTTTATTCCTCATTGTGAAAACACAAATATATATAAATATGTGAATACTCAAATTGTTTTGTTCCCCATTGTGAAAAGACAAATATACCCTTATTTAAATATTATTAATTATTATATTATAGATTCTAGAATTTTCAATAATTTAGAACTTAATATTCTAAACCTCCTCCATATAAATTTAGGATAAAAAATCTAAATTGTGAATCATGAATGAATCCAATTACACAGAATTTAACCTGCACATTAAAATTTAAAATAAACTACACATGAATAATATATAAAATACTAATCTAAACTTAAATATATATAATAACAAATAAATATCAAAATTTAATTATAATTTAAAATTGATTTATGGATATGATTTTATTAAATTGAAATTGCTTGTGAAAATTGAAGTATTGAGTGAATCTCTTATAATTTGATTTTTTTGGTATTAGATAATCCTGAATGCTTTACTTTTAATTACATCTATTGTTTTGTTATATTAATTAATAGAATACAAGTATTACAACAACAAATGTAACATGAAAAATTAAGTTGTAACATAATAGATTATTGAATAAGAAATAACTTATTCCAATCGGTGCATATGAAAATAAGATTAAGAAGTTAAACTAAAAACATATAGAATTAAAAATTGCAATATAAAGGCAAAAAATAAAATTTTATACAATAATATTTCAAAATTTAGAAGGTAATAAAGTATGTAAATAATACTTTGACAATATTTAAAAGTTGATACTGGAATATAATTAACACTAGGTACTTACAAATACAAAATATTGGCAATATTGTCCAATTAAATTATATTTTTATAATAATAGTCAATAAATAATTATTTTTTAATAATTTAGTGTCAATAAATTAATAATCAACGACATTTAAAATACAGTAAAAGAAAACATATTACATACACAGATTTAATGTGGTAAAATCAAACAATAGCAAAGAGACACAATAAAACCTACGAATAAATTTATCAGTTTTATTAAAATGGAATTTCTTCTAATTAAAATGGAATAAAGAATAAGTATCAATATTTAATTACAAATAATAATTATCAATCTGATTAAATTAGAAGTGCTATTGAAAATTTAAAAAAAAAGCTAACTAATTGATTTTATTTCAATATTAATAGGCTAAAAGCACCATGTTCCCCGCTCCCTGCAACTCCAAGACATTGACATTGAAAAAGAGTATAAATAGTAACATAATAAATAATTTAATTTAAAACCTTATCTTATTGAGTAGTAAATTAACTAACATGATTATAGGTCCTAAGACATATATAACTTATTGGGTTAATTACACTTACCTCCCCTACTACTGTGGGAATATACAAATTCCCCCCTCTTAGTATGAAAATTACATAAACTTCCCTTCCAAATATACCCCACCTTACAAATTGCCCCTTCCGTTAGTCAATTTAATGGATTTCGTTGATGTCATAAAAAAAATTGGTCTAAACTTCCTATGATACCCTCAACCTAAATAACTCTATTTTCCATGACTTAAATACTCTTAAGGGATAATTTGTTATATTTAAAGTTAATAAGGGTGTATACTCGTAACTTTTAGTAAATTGTTTAATAATAAATTTTTAATCAAATATTGTGCATGTGTAGGTTGTGACATTAATTTCTACTCCTAACAATCATCAAAGCTTGCAAAATTTGTTGAAATTATATTATTTTATAGCAAGTAATAAAATAGAGTTTATATTACTCAAATGTTAAAAATATTGAGGAAAATTCCATTATTTTAGCCAATTTTACTATGTCGAATTAAAATTAAACAAGTCAATTTTAGTGTATTTTCTTAAAGTTCTATACGTTACAATTCCTATAAAAATGAAGACATACGTATATTTTTAAATTATTTGAAGAAAAACTTTTTTCCTTCTTTATAAAAAATACTTATATTATTAATTTTATTGAATTATTTTTAGTTTTATAAATGAGGGCAAAATGGTCATTTAAACATCTATTATAGCATTATTAAATTTGACTAACACTTGTTAGTTAGAGGGGGCAATTTGTAATTTTCATAGTAAGAGGAAGGAATTTGTATATTCCCATAATAGCAGGGGAGGTGAGTGTAATTAACCCAAACTTATTTTATTCTTTAAAAGGTGCATAAAAGTTGTAACATTTGGTCCCCTTGCATGATTATACACTTTTTTTTTCCCGAAAGGTTGCATTATTATACATGGCATTTTCTTTTGAATATCCAGAGAGAAAGGTGTTATGGAACCAAAATTGCTACTTTTTAATATTTACGGGACCGAAAGTCAAAATTCCAAAATCAATGGACCAAATTAAAGTCGAAAGGACCTAAGCTACGGACTGAAAAATGCTATTTCCCCTTATGAAAATAAGAAAACTCAAATGGTGAGTAAACATAAACACAATAACAATTAAACGTATAAAATTTTAAAATAATTATATACTAACATATTAGTACAATTACATGTTCATATTAAGAAAATTAATAAATTTTGAGAATAAACTTAGCACAATAAAATAATAAATAAAAACTGAGTTAATTATGTTGAAATTTAAAAAAAATAATAAATAAATAAACCAATGAGATTAATATATTTGTCCAGTAATGAATTTATAGAAATAACTTAAGAGTTTAAAAAGCATGAGTACCAAAGAGAATAAAAATTGATATATGAATAGAATATTATTAAATTGAAATTGCTTATGAAAATTCAACTATTGAATGAATCTCTTAGCACTTGATTTTTTTAGTATTAGATAATCCTGAATGTTTTACTTTTACATCTATTGTTTCTTTTATAAAGGTGAAAAATAAAATTTGGGCAAATATCACATTTGGTCCCTAAAATTTTTGTTAAGAATCACTTTAGTCCCTTAAGTTCATTTTTGGATATTAGCATCCCTAAACTTTGGTTTTTGTCCCAATTTGGTCCCTCTGACCATTTTTCGGCGGAAATATGGCCGGATTTTGACTTTTTGGAGGGTAAAATGAGCAAATTAAATTTGATTTTTTCACTTTAGTCCCATAAATTTATAAAATTATCAAAATAGTCCTTTTTTAGCCAAGAAACGATTTTTTTTATATTTTTATATGCTAAAAATGATGTGATTATATTGTATGAATAATTAAAATTTTGAAATCTTGTAAATATAATAATAATATATTAACAAAATAGTCTCTTTTTTTTCCATTTTCCGAAGTTACAACAAAATTAAATTACGAATAAATTTTACAGAACTTATATAATCTGAAAATATAATTAAAAAATTTAAGTTAGTAATTTTTAATCTTAGGACTTAAATAAGTTTAAGAAAATAAATTTTAACAATGTTATGAAATATTAACAGTTGGGGTTTTGAACAAAAAATTGGTGGGATGTACTTGTTAACTAGATTATTTGGTGGATTTCATATATAAGTTTTATAAAATATAGTTCATAATTTTGATGTTTTTTAACTACTGAAAATAAAAAAAAGAAAAAGAAAAAGAAAAAGAAGAGGCCGCTTATTTTAAATTAAGCAATATATCATTATTATTATTATTATTATTATTATTATTATTATTATTTTGCAATATATTATTATTATGTTCACAAGAGTTCAAAGTTTGTATTATTCACATAAAATAATTAAATCATATTAAACATACAAAAATATAAAAGTTATTTTTTCACTTAAAAAAGGACTAATGTGATAATTTTACAAATATAGGGGACTAAAGTGAAAATCAAACTTATATTGACCATTTTACCCTCTAAAAAATCAAAATCCGATTGCATTTTCGTCGAAAATCAGTCAGAAGGACCAAACTGAGACAAAAACTAAAGTTTAAGGATGCTAAAGTCAAGAAATAAACTTGAGTGACTAAAGTGATTCTAAACGAAAACTTAAGGGACCAAATGTAGCATTTACCCAAAAAATTTTATACCATAATATTTCACAATTTAGAAGCTATAAAGCATGTAAATAATGCTTTGCCAATATAAAAAAGTTGATACTGAAATATGATTAACATACATTATAGGATCTTACAATACAAATATTGGTACTATGGTCCAATTTGATTATAGATTTATAACAATACCAATAAATAATTAGTCTGTAATAGTGTCAATAAATTAAAAATAAATGACATTCAAATATAGTAGTAAAAGAAAACATACAACACACACATACAAAATGTAACAAAACATAAAATAAAATTAAACAACAGAAAATAGGCATAATAAAACCTACAAATAAATTTGATCAATTTATTTTGTTAATTTGGAATTTCTTCTATCCAAGATAAGAAATTTTGACTAATTATTTTTATTTTAACATTAATTTTTAATATCATTATTTTATATTTTCATATTAATTGGTTTGATACATAATAATGAAATAATCATTAGTGAATATAAGAAATACAAAATTTTAATTTCGGAGAATATCTTTTTATTCAATAGTACCAATTAAATTTAGAAAGTGGATTGCAAATAATAGAATTGAATAATTTTCTTATCAATTTAAAATAGTTATTATCAATTTGTTTAAAAATATAATTGTATAATACTAATGTTTCAATGAAAAAAAATATGAATAATATCATGAACTTAACATAAATGATATATTTACTTCTAAAAATATATTTGTACATGTGTATCGCACGTCATGATTTATAGTCTATATAAAAGTATGAATAGGGATTTTAGTTTCTTTCTTTTTTTTATTTCAATAAATTAGCCTTGTAATATTATTTTTCTAAGGATAAAAATATAAAATAATATACTTATTGATTCCTATTAATTACTTTTCACATTATACATATTTACTCTTATTAGTTACTTCCACATTATCCATAGTTATTCATATCAATTATTTTTCATATTATACTTATTTACCCATATCATTTTTGTGTATATTATATTCATAATATAATACATTTACTAGATTAAGAATAGCCCAATGATATAACATGAAATGACTAGAAAAAAATCATGAAAATTGAAAGGATTTAATGTTGAGAATTTTTCTAGCATATATATAAATGAGAATTAGTTAGATCACTAGACATATTAAATATAGAGGTTATATGACAAATGAAATCAATTAAATGAATTGTCATGTAAAACAAATATTTTGAAGAGTAAAATAGGTTAAAAGAAAAGTGAGAATTGATAAAATTACTTATCATGTAGAGTGAATACTTTTTGTTGTAAGATAGACTAAAATGTAATTTGAGCATTTGATATGTCATTAATAGGTACGTTATATGATTCTTTAATCATCTCTAATATAATATATAGAAAAAAATGACAGCGTACATATTTAATCTTTCAACAATATACAATAAAAATCGCTGCTTGTAAAAAAAAATATCAAGAGGTGTAAATATTACTCCTAAACCAACACCACACATATCTTTTTTTCTGAAAAAAAATGAAAAAGAAGAAAAATGGGCATAAAACTATAGATAAATATTTCTATATCTCTGTATATTATAAAAGTTTGAACGAGTTGTCATGTTTTATATTTCTTTCTTTTTGTGATGTCAAGTATATCATTTTCATAGAATATTAGATTATAAATTTATGTGTACAAATAAGTAATTTTCTAATAGTTGTTGATTACTTAGATAGTTGAATTGAGATAGGATTATAATAAACATAAATTATAATAAAGAGTTCCATTTATTATACAAAGTTTTATTTATAACTAATTAAATTAAATTAGTTAAAATCTTAATACTAACTAGAGAAAAATATATGGGTTATATAATTAGGAGAAGATACAATTTGGAAACTTGAAAAAGCATCTCTTTGAAAGCAAGGAAAGCAATTCATGGAACAATTTGCTATTAATTTGATGTAAGTTAAATTTTATAATAAGATATTATAAAAATATGAGCAACATGAGATGTTTTATATATTTTTTTAATTTTTTTGTGTTGATTAAAAATATTAAAATTGCATAGAAAGTATAATTTCATATGTCCATAAAAATATTCTGGGGTACCTAACTAAAAGTATTATACGTATAATGCCGCAAGTTCAACAAAAATAAACTTCAATGAGGAACAAGCACATTATATAAGTTTATCTTAAAATCAATTATTTATGAAAAACAAACTTATAATATGATAATTATTTCATAAGTGGTTTTATAATTAACTATTTTTATAATTTTAATTCTAAAATCATAATAATATTATTATAAATTTATTTTATGAATTAAATGAGTCTATGATTTTTTTATTATTATTTAATGCACAGATTACTTGTTTATAAGATTTCTACTACATCATTTTCAATAATAAGTAATTTAATTTATGTACATTTATATTTTTAACTCAACCCTAACTTATAAAATTAGTCAATGATTTTTATGCGTATTCCATTCCATCCATTCCATAAGATACTATTCGTCAATTTAGACTATTTTTCCACCAACGTGAGGAATAAAATAAAAAGTGAAGAGATTATTACAAGAAAATTACATTATAAAGAACTTTATTGATAGTTAGTATAAGAGTTCAAAAATAAAATTAAAAATCAAAAGCTAATTTTTATTTATTTCTTGATTTGCACAACTACAAAAAAGAAAAACAAATTAAAATCTTATTTCATTCGTGAAGTAAATTTAGAATATGGATTAATTTAAATGATAACTTTTTATTACAAATATAGGCATGTAAAAAGTAAAGTAATATTTTATAAGTAAAACAAATATAAAGATGAAAAATTAATGTTATAAAGAGAAATAATTATAAGATCTAAAATTTCAACAGAAGGCAAAAGAATAAAAAGATTAATTATCGATGTTTTCACATAAATAATGGTGCCTTCTTCATCGCAAATATAGAGATGAAAGATAAGTATCATGGAGAGAATTAATTTTACAATCTAAAAGTTTATAAGAGGGAAATATCTAAAATATAAAAATACCTACCTTGTTTTGTAAAATTGAAGATCATAAGTCCAATGAAACATAAGAAAAGATTCAATGGAGCTATTAATTAAGTGACTTTTTTTTAATGAAATTAATCATTTGATTTTGAATGGTTATCAACTAGCGTTATATTTACTGAAATTTTAAATTAAAAGTCCTAATTTTAATCATCATTTGATTACATACAACTTTTATTTTTAAGTATAAGTTCAGATTTGTACATACAAGATGTTTATTTTACATATAAGATTATAATTGATATCTATACCACAAGACTTATGAAATATTCAAAAAGTTTCTTGAAACATATTTTTCTAATACCCAATAATATAATAACTATCATGTACGAAATAATAAAAAGGAAGGATACTTGGGCTTTCTTTTAATGATAATATAGTTTAAATATACTACCAAGGGTACTTTCTATGTTCTAAATTCCTCTATTAAAATTAGCAATGTGATTTCATTCTATTGTAATATTTTGATTACATTAGATTTTCAAATAAAATCAATTCGTATGAAACTAGACTTCAAGAGCATTTTAGTCATAGGTGATAGTCATATATATAAAATACTTACTATGAGATAATTGTGCTTGTTTAAATTAATATATTTTATTATTGGGGAGATGATATGATACTTTTCTAATTTTTTACACTAATTAGATATTTTCCATCTACTATAATTCAAAAGTACAAATTAAGATGAATTTTATAAGAAAAATATAAAATTTTAACTTTTTAAAACTTTGCTACTAAATAAAAAAAGAACTACTGATTAATAAGTAAATAAATATGTATTAAATTATAATATTATTTGAATATACACTTTTTTAATTTTATTTATCTAATTAATTATTCATGATATATTTATTTACTTGAATAATACTATAATTATTGAAATATAAATTTAATTAAATTTATAAAAATACATATTCATATTAACGAGCCCAATTGAGTAAATAGTTTTGAATATGTTTATTTTAGTTTTTAAGTATTCAGATTTAGAAAAAGGCATAAAATAAGAAAGGTAATTTTTTTTTATACTATTATATTTTCTTTTCATATTTTTTCTTGATTAGACTAATCAAATCATATATGATCCTCTAGAAAATATAAAAAGGATAAATGATAAAAAAGAAAGAGAGAGAGACTTAAAACAATTAATAATTTTTTTTTTGCTTTTTCCTAATATATTTTTTCTTTTGGTGTATTTGTAATTTGATTTTATCATGTTTCTTTGTGAAAATATCATAGAAAAAGATATAGATAATATTTTTAAGAATTATTATATAACAGCTACAACTTTATATGGCAATAAAATAATATATTGATGTCTAATTAAAAGTGTAATTAGACCAATGATTGGACTCTTAAATATTTGAATAAATTGAAGTTTTGATCATTAAAAATTGAAAATTGAAGTAATTATTTTTATATCATCTAAGTTAAAAAATTTAATACTTATTATTCCACTTTAAATCGTTTCATAGATGGTTTAATCATTTTAGAACTTTGTTCTAGAATCTCTTTGGACAACATGATGAATAAACTATTTTTTTTATAATGAAGCTATTAGTAGAAAATTATGTTATAAATAACTTTAAATTTAATTAACATAAGGAGTAAAAACATAAAAGAAAAAAAAAAGAGTAATTAATATATTTTTTCTTTTTAAAATTTGTACAACCCAAAAAGATTACAATATTATTTCATAAGTGAAACAAGTTTAGAATAACCACAAGTTCAATTAGAAACAAGGACTTTTATGCTTATTCCGTAATACAATACTAATTGTATTTTCTTTTTATACTTTATTTTAATTAGAGCTAATTAATAAGATGAAAGATCTAAAAGTTTGTTTTCATTGTTTGTTCCTGTAATGTGATCATCAATGTAAAGTAACATTTATTGAGAATATAAGAGCCTTACTAAATAAATATTTAATAACAAATTAAACTACAATTAAAAAGCCCCAAGTCAAAAATAAATAACTATATATATAGATATATATATATATATTTATTCTACTTTAATATATTTATATATCGTAAATGGTGCACATACTTCAATTTTTATATGCATTACTTCTCTATTTAAAAAAATCAATCACTATATATTTCTTATTTATCAGTCTTAGTCATTGTACATCCTACACACACATACATATAGTGTATTTTAATCTTTTTGTGTGTTTGTTATTTAATAGATGAGAACAAATATTAAAAGTACTAAATATAATTTTTTAAATTATATAGAATTTACGTATAATTACACTAAATATCAGTGGATAACGGTATAACTATACTAACTTTTATGAAAATGAAAATGTGGTCAACTCTTTACTTTTCACCGGCCTTTATTCACAGGTGATAGCACTAAGGAGCAAAAATGAGTGAAGGGAGTGAAATATGCGTATAATAATGGGAGAAGAGAAAAGATTGATGTGATGAATCGAATTTTAGGCATAAAGATAAGATACAGAATCTCAACTCAGCAGCTTTTTCTTGGATGGTTTGAGCATCTGCTGCGGCTTCATTCAATCATGGGCTGTCCACCATTATTCTTACTCTATTCAAAGGAATCCAAGAATATGCAGCTGGAATTAAGATATTTTGTTCCATCAATCTTTTGTAAATACATTAATGTGGGGAATATATGAAAAGGGCATTCAGATTGTTGCATTCTTCAGCCCCTTCATCTGCAGAAAATGTTTTGAATCGAACTTTATTGTGATTTCTTGCAGTATACTAAGAAAGAAAGGTTTTTTTTTTTTTTTTATGGGTAAATTACACTTTTTGGTCCGGATCGCATTTTCCGTCAAGTTTTAACTAAGGGACAGAGACCCCGTCAAATGGCTGTTAACGTTGGAGGGAAATTACAATGTGATTTTCACATGATTTGTCTGCTCATTCCATCTTCAAATTGAACATCAGGTCATCCCCCTCTTCCCCCCCCCCCCAACCCTAAAATCTCTTCGGTCATTTTCTTTCAAATCGCTTGCGATTACTGATTTAATTTTAAAAAGCTCGAGATCTCAAGTGAAGATAGTAAACATTGGCAAATTCGCGACGATGTCCTTGAAGCCCAGCCATCTGATCGAGTTGAGTACATTTGCCAATGTACACTATCTTCATTAGATCGATCAGATGGTTGAACCGCAAGGACATTGTCGCGAATCTACCAATGTTCACTATCTTCACTTGAGATATTGTACTTTTAACAGCTATTTAATGGGGTCTCCGTCCTTCCGTTAAAGTTGATGGAAAAATTGAGTTTAGAACTAAGTTGACAACTTTTCGTCTAAAAATGGAACCAAATCAAAAATCCCATAAAACGTGGGACTGAATTGAATGAACTCTTGGGACGAAAAAGATAATTTAGTTGTGTTCTTGATCTGGAGGAATGAAAGCAGAGTGAAGAGAGAGGGGATGATGGCAAAAAGAAAACAGACGGAGAGATCTCACGTCAGCAGAGCGAACGACGATGAGTGAGGGTGAAAAATGATCGTCGTGGAGTAGGCTTACAAATGATAGTGGTGCAGGGAAAAATGGGGAGAAAAGAGGAGATCGCAGGCAAGATTTCACAGATAGATTAAAGCCAATAAGTCGCCGACAATGGGCAGGGGTGCAAAATGACCGCCATTAGATAGGCTCTCAAAAAATGGTAGTAGGCCAACAAGATATAATCGGACGGATTTGAAAAAGAGAATTGGATCTACAAATTCAGGGAAGGCTAACGACACGTGTAGACTCGATTAACATGACCATGTTCTCCAAATAACTATTAAGTCTAACCCCAATTTTAACACCTATAAATGTTTAGGAACCAAAATTAATTTTGTTCCTAAATAGAGGAGCCCGCGCAAAGTTCCCAGCTTGATTAACTGTTTTGTTATGGGGAGAGTACCTCAAATTTCGCAAAACGTTTTATTTTATTATATTGTTATAGCAAATTTCCACTTCCTGTAGCCCTGCCTTTCAACCATCCCACTTACCGAAAAAGAGTACTTTGTGTAAATAAAAAGAGAATTGTTCAACAGGATCTAAGCCATTTAAACTAGAGTTTGTTTAGGCAAAACATCAAAATTTTGTAATAAGTGACCAGACCGTTCTGTGCATATGTTCGAGCTATAACTGCGATCTGGGAAACCTAGAACTGTGAAACTGTCGATAAGTAAATGAGCACAAACAACGGAGGTCTAAGGAACTAATGCAAACTAAACTAAAACCTTCCACTAGGAAGCTCCACTGTGTCAACAGGGAATTCTTCTTTACATTCCCCAGATTACCAAAAATGAAAAAGTCTACGACATAGTAAAACCATAGCTCAGAACATGATCTTAGAAACCGAAGAAACCAAGCTCACTGGCCTTCTCCTTCTCGAATGTCTCAAAATACTGATATATGATGGTGACCGCGAGCAGAATACCAGTGCCGGAACCAATTGCCCCCATAAGATCTGCCAAAACTGTTAGTGCACCAATGCACATGCCGCCAAAAGCTGCTGCAGTGGGTATGTAGCGGTTCAGCTCCTTCTGTAAATTGGATTCTCGATGTCCAGGCATCACCATTTGTTGTTCCTGAGAATTTTCAAATAGTGTAAGTAAAGATGGCTACAGACTAAGTTCCCGCTCCTCTTTTAATCATAAGATTATTGTATCAAATAAAATCATTTACTAATGTGTGTCTGCAGTGCTGCCAAATTTTCTCATGCTTAACTAGCCCACAGAGAGCCATGTTCAGGAATCAACAAACCACAAGAAATTGAATGAATGAATGATGAGAGAGAATGATGCTTCATGCTAGCGGGTTATAGTTACAGTTCTACATTTCTAATTTCTTGACTGTCAATGGAACATCCAACAAGAACAAGATTTCTGTTCAATGTATGTGTGAAGGTTGTGATTGTTGTGGGAACCAGAGTTCCAGAGGGCGCAACAACCTAAGTGAAAGATACCTGTTAAGAAAGATACATATTACCTTAATTTTAATTATTCAGATTCCACAAACCAACACTATCCATTCGGTGCGTCAGTTGTAAGACTAGAAAGTTCATACCATAGACAAATTAAGTGATAATGAAGTTTGTCACCTAGTGTAACCTTGTGTGGCTTACACCATCCATGATGTTAAGATATTGATATTAAATGGTTCTCCTCTCTAACAGATCAAACTTTTAAATGAGGTGGTCATTTAACATAGAAGTCCTAGGTTCAAATCTCATTGCCACCCATCTCTAAAAAAAAGGTTGCACGTGCAGGGTTTGCATGTGAAGGGGCATGTTAAGATATTGATGTTAAATTATCTTCCTCTTTAGCAGCTTAAGTTTTTAGATGAGGTGATTGTTTTAACACATGAAAAACAAAAAGTAAAATTCCACATGAAAGGAGAATTTTGAGCTATCACTAGGATGACAGAACAATATTCTATGAAATCCTGTAGGTCAAAACCAAATAGTAAACAGCATTAGAATTGCATATTATCAGCATTATACTAAGAGACCTGATCTGAGAATCACAACTTGCATTAGTATTTTTTAAATGCTAAATATGGCATCCAAGCCATCCCCGAAAAGTATAACCTAAAACTAAGGGGAGAAACCTAGCTCACACCATTCATGTAAATGAACACATTTGATCCTTGTACTGATGTAAATCACTTTAAGGTGCATAGTTTCATGGCTGCTTAAAGACAGCTATTGGGAACTTTTGGCAAGGTTATCTTGAAACTTGACACTAGGCTATTATAAATTTTTTTGAAAAAAAATGAGAATAAACCATTTAAATGAGAATGAAAATACCTTCAGCTGCTTAGCCACATCTTTAGCTGAGGATCCTGAGACCTCAATCCATGTTTTTGAGAATAAAGCACACGCTGACAGCATAAACACAATATAAAATAACCCATGGAAAGGATTGGCCAGTATATCTGACAAGCTGCAAAACAATAGAAACCACTTCAAAAGTGAGTAGAGTTGAGCCAAAAACCAAGTTAGGCTCTTCAACACAGAAACAAGAAAACAATCTTACTTACCTTGATGGTGCAGTTATATAATAAGCAAGACCCCCAACAGGGACAGATTGACCAGAATATTCAGATTCCTTCCATTTCCCCAAAAGGTTCACAAGAAAATTTCCACTGTATCTCCTGTAGAGCAACTGTTGAAAAACAAAAAACAATAGCTTGCATCAGTACTCAAGATAAATAAGTCTCCTCCGAAGCATTCATACAGCCAGAATAGTTTATTACCTGGGAAATAAAGTAGAGGTTGGATACAAGTGCAGACTGTAAAATAATGGGCATATTGGAAGTGTAGAACAACTTAATCGGATATGAACCCTGTTGTCCACGAGCATTCTTTGACCTCACAGGCAAAACAACACGGAAACCTTGGAAGTAAATGACGATAAGGAAGATCAAGACTGTGGCGAGCAAGTTAGTAACATTGGGAAGATTCTGCCGGTAGAATGCCTCGCGCAAAGCACGAACCTTGTCTGTCCGAGTTATCAACAAATGGAATAATGCAATAACAGCACCTTCAAATTCAGCTCCGCGCCCACTGTTGATGGTGGTTGGGCTAAATGCTTTCCAGATGATGTTTTCACTGTTAAATGAGAAAACTCTCTAGTGGTAAATACCCTTGCTCTTGTCTCAAATAAATGATTTCAGAATAAATAGAACAGTCACCACTTACCAGATATTGGTTGCGATGAAGAGTGAAATACCAGAGCCAAGACCATATCCCTTCTGGAGAAGTTCATCCAGGCAAATCACAATAATACCGGCAAAGCAAAGTTGCAGAATTATAAGGATTGCATTCCCAACTCCAAGTTGGCTAACACTGCCATACATTCCTGAAAGAACATATGCAACAGCCTCACCAACTGCTATCAAGATGCCTAACAACTTCTGAGCACCATTTCTGGTAAACAGATAAAGGAAAATAATCAATACAAAGACAGTAATTATAGAAGATTGAACATTTATAAAGAAGCAGACAGTCTATTGCTAATTTGAAAATATTCCAAAGCTTTCCATGAAAGATAAGAAGACATGACTTAAAAACTTAACCTGCACATATAGCAAACTGTGCGCCTGCATATTCTCTCCAGATAGACTTGAAATGCAAAAGATGCAAGTACAAACAGAAATATCATGGCTCCTCAAAACCGAAGATCAGTATTTTTTACCCTTAGGAGTTCAAACCATTCTTGCTAAATTATGTTTAAAGTTACAAGTTGCTTAAGTATAGTCCAATTTGTGGATTTTCATAAGGTACCAATGCCAATATTAAAGAGCTCAACAAAAATCACCAGCCAGACACCTATCCAATACAATACACTCTATTCAAACCAAAATTACTAAACCACAAAATGAACATAATACGCCAGTTGTTAATACTTACAAAAGGGCTCGATCCTCTCGCACATTGTTATCAACTTCAATGATCTTCGAACCCGCTAAGAGTTGCATAACCAGTCCAGAGGTCACTATGGGGGTGATTCCAAGCTCCATCACTGTCCCCCTGTTTGAGGCAAGGATAACACGCATCCAATAGAATGGATCTGCACCTGTTGTGGAGTGTATGCCATATAATGGCAGCTGACTGCAGACCAGGAAAATAAACAGGGATATTACAGTATAGATAACCTTCTCTCTGAATGGAATTTTTCTGTCTGCACTCTGAACCTCAGGCAGAAACGAAAGAAACGGCCGAACCAAATGGAGCACTCTAAATCCACCTCCCATTTTTGTTGATTAAACTATCTCAACACCTGCATGCCACATTGTAAAGTGAAATCCTTCAGCAATATGAACAAGGACAACATACAATTCAAAGGACATTGGACAAACTCAAATGCTGATGCACATCAGAAACTAAACTTTAGCAGAATAAAACCATAGTCACATAATATTTCATTATAAATTTATAAAATTTCTTCCCTCACAACTAATTAAAGTTCCAAATTGGGTCTCAAGTTTTCCAAACATAATTAATTTTGCTTAATACAACCATATTTGTTTGAAGAGATCTAAGCACAATATATCTTTGCATAACCAAAGAGGAAAATGTTGTTTGCTCATTCCATAAAAAGTTCTTCTTTTCAGATTCCGTGCACTTAGAAACATGACCTTAAAAACCTTCTTTGCACGCCAAAACAAACCCCTCCATGTACCACAGGAGGGTTCTCATTCATTACCACAAAGACCCGCTAAAATATTAACCTAAATCAGCAAACATAAACTCACATACATCAGGCCACTGCGCCGAAAGAAAAAAACCTGACGCACAGCAATATCAATTCAGATACACGAGAGGTAATGATTTAATTCACCTTAACAACAAAATCACAATACCATAATAAAATCAAAACCAAATAATCTAACATTCACCAAACAAAAAAAAAAGGAAAGAAAGAAATGGAAAAAAAGCAATGAAATACAGAATATGAGGTAGATCTGTTAATCCAAGTAAGATCCATTCTACGATTGATTTTTTTCCTTTTTCCAAATCTCATAACAATTTCAACACAGCCGAAAGTCAACACGAAAACACATCAAATCGAACAAAAACAACCCTACTCTAATTCGATGAACACACAAACTTTACATTACGTCACAGATCTGGAAGTGATCTGAAGAAAGACAGAGAGAAGAACAATTACAAACCAGGACGGAGAAATCGATCGGAACTTCAGAGATCCAATTCTACTGTTTGATATTTCTCGATTTATTTATATAGAGATTTATATTATCGGGGAGCGTTTGGGTGTGAAGAAAGAAGTGCTGATGTAGACACCGAGACACCGCATACAGCCAATAAGAAGAGGACACGTAAGACAGAGAGGGCTGAGCTGTACGAATTCGACTGGGTCACGGCTCCTTCAGTCCAATGATCCAACCTTTCTTGAATAGAAAATAACTTCAGTGGGATATTTTAATGATTTATAAGTTTTTCAAAATATTTAGAAATATATGATATATTATAAAATATTTAGTAAATTTTTTGAATAAAACTTTTTTATAGACTCTAAAGGTAGGATCTTTTTTAAGTAAAGAGTTGTTAATTTATTTTTAAATTTTTAAGAATTTATTTATGATTAAATTGTATTGTTAATATTTTACTTATTATTATTATTATTTCATCCAAACTTTTGAATAATATATTTCTAAAATAAAATTTAACTCTAAAAATATTTCATAAATAATTAATTTAAGTAAAATATTTCAAATAATTTAGTTGAGGAAAAAAAAAGGAAAAGCATTTATTAAATTTTCTTTTTGGTCAAATATAAATTGTCACGTCATGTTATAAGATTTTATTATCTTTCAAGAAATAATGAAACTTATAAAAAAAGTATTGTTTTGAAATAAAATTATAAGATACAAACATAAAATATTAAATTTATAAATTATTGACATGATATTTTGGAATGTTTTTGTTCAGAATTCGGGCTTCAACATGAGTTTTAAGATAAGCCCAAGGTGGCCCCAAATTGCTCCCACTTTTATATAAATGCTGATAATTAATTAAAATTTGAATTACTAATTCTAAATAAGAAAATCAAATTTTAATCGTACTTAACTGATAAATTATTGAGCTTAAATTCATCAAATCAATAAAGTAATTATTTATATGATAATTAAATTAAAGGAAAAATTATAATTTTTCGTTCAGTTTCTTAGGGACGGTTGCACTATTGGCCATATCATTCTAAAAATAGCATAATAGTACAATATTTTTAAATTTGAAGCAATTTCAAGCCAAAAAACTCTAATTTGGCCAGGAAAAGTCACACAAGCCACAGGTGATTGAATAAAATTGGGGCTTTTCCTATGTATCCGACAGTTTGGATGAAGTGGGGGGAAAAAATTATAGAATGATTATGTAGCAGGCTGATGTGGATATTTATCCACATCAGCCTGCCACATCATAATTGCTTTGGAAGGAAAATATGTTGTCTTCTCCATCAATGTTAATAGAAAAAACTAAAAATTGATGTGAATAAATCCCTAGCTATCACACACTGAAATCAAATTCCTAGCTTTCGAGAAATCAACAAAAGCAAGAAATTGTGCATTCAAGTATCGAAGGGTAACCGAGTGAGAGGAGCCTGCTATTTGGGTGAAGATGGTGTTGGCCCGTGCAGAAAGGCATTTGAATATGCCTCCACCACCATATCGTAAGTCTTTCTTATTGCTCTATTTTGGACCTGCGTGTGCCTTATTTTAAAGTTACTTTTGTAAAGGAGACAACATATATTGGACATTGCAATACTTGGTCCCCCCCTCACTGTGTCCCATAATCTTTCCTTTTGTTAAAGTTTGTCGTCTGTTTCATATTGTACCCTCTGTGTGGGATACTATAATAGTGTATATTGTGCTGGTATGGTGTGTTGATTTGTTTTTTACTGTATTTCTTAGTTTATTTTTCTTCTTTTCCCATTTTTACAAAACCTTGATACACAAGGCATTACAGTAGAAGCCCACTTTGGGGCTGAACATAGGAATTTACTTGTAGCTTCTTGTATTGGTGGAAAGGTTATGAAATTTGACTATGTTAACTTACTTCGTATGAACAAGAGCAGTCTTGATCTCTTTACTGAAAAATGTGGAATTTCTGGGTAGGGGTAAGGTACTACATCATAAAAAATGGTGGCTTTAAAATGTTGTTAACTGATGAGGATATACTAGAACAAGCTCTTGAGCAATTGGAAAGTCGACAGTTTGTTATGTATTGGCATGTTTACTATAGTGTATTAGTAAGGATATTATGCACAATCCTTAGCAATTTGGTGTTTACTAGAAAATTGTCCAACCCGGCACAATGTGGGCTGGCCCGTTATGCCAAATATGGCATTAACTAATCTCGCACAAAATTCCCCTGATTACAATAACCAATGGCTCACCACTATCTTGACTTTTTTTCCATTCCCATTCTGCCCCCATTATACCAAGTTAGTATATCTATTTTGCCTTTACTTTGTTCCATTATTACCACCAATTCTGTCTGGAGAGAGATAAGCAATAGTGAGTTGCTATCCACTGGTACTTGATTTGACTATTTGTTCTATTCTTGGGCAAATTGGTAAATTATATTTTCTATCAACCTATTTATCCTAACAAGTAAAAAAACCAAAAAAAAAAAAAAAAAAAAAAAAAACTAACTAGGTATGTAACCTAAACATAATCCAAATGAGTAAACATGCAACTAATTAATCATATACCAAATAGTCACCAACACAGTCTCAAATTAATATTTGCATATGTAATCCTATACTTCATAGTAAACGTGCCCTATATTGAGTGCAATCCTCCAAAACCTCAAGAGATGGCTGTGGAAAGGGCAAGGGGAAAGGACAAGGGTAAGAATAAGGTTATTAGGGAGGATGGCATACAGTTTTTGGGCAGAGTACCTGTAGATGAGGTGGGAAATATATTGACAGGATTTCTCGGGGGAATGGATGATGAGATCAGAAATACTGACATAGGGAAAGGGGGTGTAGCCTTGTAGGGGATGTGGTTTCAGAGCAAGCCAGAAATAGAGACACAGGGGCAGGGGTTGAAACAGATGGGAATGAAGAGCAAGATTTCAAATTATATGGACAATGAATATGGAATGGGTTCAATTGGCTTATTTAATAAATTAAGGCAAAATAAAAAAATTAACGAAAGTAATATCAAATTAAAAGGGGTCATAAATTTAATGCAAGTCGAATTTTGAAAGTTCGACTTCAGAAATTAATTAATTTATTTTTTAAATTAAAGTCGAATTTTATGAGTTTGACTTCAATTTCACCTACTCAAAGCTATACTAGTTTGGAACACTAACAAAATCAAGAAAATGAGTAGGAGCAACATTGAATGCCACTTCCTTTTATGGCGCGTGGACGAACATCTTTGACTGACACTGTGAATACACCTCCTCTGTGTTGTGCACGCTTCAGTTATGAGTGTGAGGGAGAAGCACAAGGAACAATATTTGCAAGATAAAGGCAGAGTACTCTACTTTTTTTGTGATCTATAATCAGACTTTAAGAATCAAATCCTTAAAATCATCAAAAAAATTGTGAGAAATAGAAATAGTAGGAAAGGAAAGAAAATGGCTTATTTAATAAATTAATGAAAAATTTAAAAAATTAACAAAGATAATATCAAAGTCGAACTTACAGAGTTCGACTTCAAATACCCTGCCCCCCCCCCCCCCCTTTTTTAATTCAAAGTCGACCTTACAGAGTTCGACTTCAAGTCGACCTTGAGGAGAGGGGCGTGGGGAGGGATGGGCGGAGAAAGGGGGTGCCTGTCACTGTGCAAACCTCCATGCCAATTATTGTCAAACTAAAACAAAAAGTATAATGAGACGTTAGAAAAAATACAAACATAATAAAATAAAATAAAATGAAAATCTGCACCTAAGATATATGGGCACGAACATAACATGACACGAAAATTATTAAAACAATTATTTAATTTGAAATGCAATTACCACCTCGAAGAAAATTGTTATTACCTTTTATTTTTTATACAGTTAATTATACTTACACCATTGAAGTATAGCATGTGTCACCCACCCCCGTAATATTCAAAACGTATCAAAAAAGTTCATCCCATTAAACGTCGTTAATAATGTCGTTAGTTTGATGCTTATGTGGCATTGAGGCACGAAATAGAGACTTGAGGTGTGGACAATACTCTTCTTAAAATGATACCACTATAAATTTGCTATTATGTTTATATGACAATTCACTTTTAGGATACAACAAGTCCCCTAAAGTTTGGGATATTAATTTTGAAGACTTCCCCTGAACAAATCAAAAATTATTTTTTTGTGAACACGGACGCTGAAGTTTTTTAAAAAATGAATTATGTCATTTGACGCTTAATATTTATAAGAATTTCGCATATTTTCCTAAAGTATTGTAATGTATAGATTAAGAATGGTTGAAATTTTCACATTATACAAATATTAATTAAAAAAAAACTTCATAACTTTTCAAATATATATATATTACAATCACAGCTCTTCAGTTTTGCAAAAAATTCAAAAACAAATTAAAAATTATTCGAGATAAATAAATAAATAAACAAAACTATATTTTTTTAAATCTATTTTCATCAAATTATAGCTAATCTTTCTTGTCAGTCTCACAAAGATATGGTCCATATGGAAGTACACAAGTGGGGGCCCACTTCCCATTTCCCTTCCTCCTTTATCAGACTATTGTACACATTATTTCAGATATTCGTATAGCATGAACTTTGTAAACATACATACAAGACGCACAATGACGGCACACCCCCCCCCCCCATTTCTCGCCCACCCCTACCCCCCTCTCCTCAAAATCAAACTGTCGAACTTACAGAGTTCGACTTGCACCAAAGTTGTTATCCCGTTTAATTTGATATTATCTTTGTTATTTTTTATAATTTTGCATTAATTTATTAAATAAGCCGAGTTTAGTTAGTGGGGAGGATGAATATGATAATAAATTGTTTGAAAATTTTGTTGATAAAGTGAGTGATGTTATGGACAGTGCAAATGAAGCAAAGAGTGAATCAAGTGGGGATATGCTGGCCAGTGATAATGAAATGACTTGAGCATAGTATTTCTGATGATGAAAAAAATGGGCTTGATTTTTCTGTCTTCAATCCAGCGGATATGTATGACCCTTCATTGAAGTTGGGGATGATATTTTGCTCAAAGAAAGAGTTTAAAAAGACAGTTCAATCCTATGCAATAAAATAAAAGAGATATATTAAGTTTACTAATAATGATTCATTCAGAGTATATGTTGTTTGTAATGGGGATGATTGTCAATGGAAAATACATGGAAATAACATAAAGAATGAAGAAACTTTTTAAATTAATTTGTACAAAGATGAAGCACATGCCCTCAAGTGTTTAACGTAAAAAATGTGAAAACCAGTTAGTTAAGTGAGAGGTACTTGCAAGTGTTCAAACCTGACCCTAAAAGATATGTGAAGAGATGGAGGGTTGACATCATGAATGAACTAAGTGAAGGACAAGCGGATCCGCCCGGGAGCGCGAGCGGAAGCGAGAAAGCGAGAAATTGTGCACAAATTTAAATCTAATTTAAATATGCGAATTCCAAGGGGTGTACCCTTGGGTGCTCAACCGGGCGTTCGATGTAGGATGTGTAAATATTGAAAACATATATTTAAACACATAGGGCATAGATATATAAATGAAATCAATCAAAGCGTAATAAACCGTTACCTTTGATTGTTTAGCGTATGCTCCCGGCTACTAGCATTGTTCCTTCTCCGGAATGCTCACGAAATCCAAACGTATGGATTCTCCAAAGGTGATCCACACCACACGGGAAGAAACACACGTTCTTCTTGCTAGAAAAGAACGGGTTTAGGAAGGAATCGGTTTAAGAGAAGAACACTATGAATTAGTGTTCTCTTAAACTTACTTTGTTCTTCTTCTTGATTCAAAATCAAGTGAAGAACACAAGTGTAAGAAAGGGAGAGGGCACGAAAATTGAGAGAGAGGAGAGGATTTTTGTCTTCTCTTTTTCCTAGAAAAAGATGAATAATAAATCACTTATGCTTGGTGTTGTATATTCTAATATATATACATAATTAATGTGATTATTGGAATGTGTCTAGGTTCATCCAAGGATGTCTAGATTCATTCGAATCAATCACCATCAATTCTTCAATCAAGCCTACCAAAATTTATGGTATGATCAAATCATACCAAAAGGGAAGAGCTTGATTGGAGTTGATTTGTCTCTTTCCAAAAGAGACAAGTCAACATACCACCTAGCATGCAACATGGCTGATTTTGCTTCCTCCAAGGGAGCATGTCGGCCATGTTTAATTAAGGAAAGAAGTCCAACTTCTTCCTATTCCAAATTAGGAATTATTTCTCCTCTCGGGTATAATTTAACGGATCGGGTTTTATCGTAATCCAATTACGACGAACCCAATATTAAATCCAATTTAATGTCCACTTAAATTATTCCCGTTGATCTTTTAATCCAATTAAAAGATCCAACGTCTCAACATCTCAACTTTTCATATTTAATCGAAAATCCAATTTACCGATTAAATGAAAGCCCGATACAATATCGGCCCGTCCATCCAATGGACTTTCCCTTAAGTAATCCAATTACTTATTTTATCTGTGACGTCCATATAATTTTATTCATAATCGATGGACTAATTAGTCATTATTAAGAAAATATAAATTTAATTATAAATATAGGTTGAAATTATAAATATATTAAAACTTGAAGGGACTAAATTGGAACTTTATTAAATATTTGTGGTCAATACATAAATATATAGAAGTTGGGGACCAAATTGCAATTTTAATAAAAAAAAAATAATACAAAAATTGATTTACGCAGCACGTGGCTGCCTATCTCACCCTCATATAT
Source organism: Sesamum alatum (assembly GCA_034509735.1). Classification (NCBI taxonomy): domain Eukaryota; kingdom Viridiplantae; phylum Streptophyta; class Magnoliopsida; order Lamiales; family Pedaliaceae; genus Sesamum; species Sesamum alatum. Next base: position 48,487,361 of record JACGWO010000001.1, on the reverse strand, counting down.
TAATATATATATATATATATATATATATGACTTAGTATTTAAGAAAACACAACACACTTTTAAACACTAAACGTACATTACATTTTTTTTTGAATTGTGTTAACTGCGAACGACACCAGGTTAGTAATATTTTACTTTAAATTATGAATTAATTATTATATTAACATTGTTTAATTAGTGAATTTATTAAATATGATTTGTACTATTCGATTTACTATTTAATCGGAAAATTTATTGAATTTGAGCATTTATACAAATTAGTGTTCGGGCATATATTTAATTGGACTGGAATATTATAGCTAATGACATAAAATTATATAACCTACTAGATTTAGTAGTTGTTATAATGGACTATTCAAATTGGTCGGGTTTATTAATCAAATACATAATTGTATGTACCAGTGTTTAAAATAATTATCATTATAGTGAAGAATTGGTAGAAATTAATAGGGATAGTAGGGAATTATATTTGAGAAATATTAGGGAATTGTATCTAAGAAAATTATAATTATTAAAAAGAAATATGAGATATTTGTAATAATTTCATTTACGGATGGTATAAAGGACAATAATTATAAAAACAGGAGGGGTTTGATAGAATAAGCTTTTATGAGTTAATAGATAAATTAGATGTATAGCAGGGGAGTTTATGGCGTCTAAAATTTAGACGAGAAAGGAACGGAGGTTTGAATTTTAATATAAATGAAATATTAAAAGATTGATATAAAATATACGCATATATTTAGTAATTTCATTCGTAACTTACGTTATTTTCAATATATTGATTATACATATTATAACGCATTATAGGACACGGGGATAAAGTAGAAGACTAATCAACTCCTACTAGCATAATCGTTTTGGGATCGAGGTAAGTATAGTTAATTGAATTTATACATATATATATGTGTGTGTGTGTATGATATGTTTATGGGTATGGATATATATATATATATTCGGGTGATGTATACGAAATTATGACTCGATGGCTATTTATCTGGACTACTTGTTATACTGTGAAATTGTCATTATGTGGTTATGGTGTATAGAAGTTAGAAGGATGATGGTATGTATTATATGTGATTCTTAAATGAAATTGAATGTTGAAGTTACCGATGGGGATTTGATGGTTAAATGACAATAAGTGAGGAGAATATTGTGAACTGAGACAAGTAATGGCTTACCTAACTGGAGGGCATACTGCAATGGCTTATGGTGATATGATTAATGACGAGCTGTGTGCTGTCATTGATCGAGGGAGATGATGTAACATATCATACGAGCTGTGTGCTGTGTGATATGATGAATGATGGAATATCATACGAGCCGTGTGCTGTGTGGTATCATTGATTATGGGGTATCATACGAGCTGTGTGCTGTGTGGTACCGAGAAAAAAAAAAGAGATATTATGATTGAGGGGATGATAGCCGGCATAGACCATTAAGTGATGTACTCCAGCATGGGTAAGCAGGGCCCTAAGGAAATAAACAATAAAGTCGAGTATTAGGTGTAATTTGATATATGATTGTTGGTATATGTTATTTCTTATATTTGTCGTATTGCATGATACTCGTTTTATTATGTATGTGCGTGTATATGTATAAGTCAGTTAGCTATACTTATTGAGTAGGCAGCTCATCCCTTGCCAACGTTTTTCAGGAGATAGATCACGGTGACTAGCTACGTCAAATTGGAAGTTTGCCATGGACCTTAATAGGTGGGTCAGCCGTGACATCTGAAGCCGTGGGTTTTGGCCATATGACTATTAAACATCTAGTCTTTTATCGGGTTTGCGTTTTAGATTATGTAACAGCCTGAGACTTTCATATTTTGGAGTTTTGTACATAAACTTTTGATGATACCTATCGTGATTTAAGATATATTTATAGAATTATATTATATCGAGAAAAATAGGATTTATCTTATGAGTTTAGAATAAAAAATCTTAAAAGACAACTTATAATTACGAAGAGTATGATGATTAGTAGTGATATAGTGTTGTGCCGTAGGGGGTGTCACATTATCCTTCGAGATTGACTCCAAGTCGATCTCTCAACCTCCTCGGTGATTTGTGTGTGACCCTTTAGGTTCACCCTCATCTAGACTTGGGCCCGTGTCCCACAAGGGCCCGTTACCATGGGTGGCCGTCTAGCAACGGTCCATGGCACTAGAGACTAGGTGAATTGGCGTGAACATTTAGGCGCCGATTCCGTACGGGTAGGATCCTTCCGTCTACCGTCTCCCGGCCTTAGTCTAGGGTATGGAATTGGGCGTCGGTTCCCATCCTTGACTAGGAATCTATGCTTAATACTCGAGACCACGTATGCTTCATTGCGTCGACACAGGAAACCATTCCCTGTTCGACCAACCACTGTGGCCACAGCTTCAAACAACATGAACGTGTCTCCGAGTGCATAGGAGATACCTCTGTCACATACTGACAGGGGACGGATCCTCTTCTTAGAATCCACCGTCCTCGCTACACATTCCGACTGCACTGGACAAGGCTTTAATCATCTTACAAAATGATTACCTCTCGCCAGATCCAAGATACAGCCGTCCTGTGCACACGACTGCCATGATCCCTCAAGTCTGAGGATTACTCCCGTACTATCGGAACCGAGGAAAACCAATCATACCGACCAAGCCTCCAAGGCTTCCATATGATGATCCCCGCGAGTCAGTCCAGTCGGCTCGACCCCAGTCGACCAACCTATCAAGATCATGTAGGCGTCCCATGCCTGTCGCCGATGAAACACGGCACTCATCCAATGAACACGACTCTTGACGCAAGTCTCAATAGGACTCTCGATGCCCTGTCTCGAGGTCCTCGACTTGGAACGTTTCAGACCCAACTCTTAATCAGTTGGTTTCATGACCACCATCCAATGCGTGGCCCAACTGCACGAGTTGTTATCCATGGTCTGTGACCACCATCCAATGCGTGGCGATATAAGTTAAACACCATTTTAACAAATGTAAGATGAGCGCAACAAAGAAGGTACCATTGGTGACGAACACTCATCTTATTCATCACATAATAATATTACATTCATATCAAGTTGTCGGATAGGTTACAAATTGCCAAACCTATTGGCTTTCTGGTCACCTATTCCAACACTAAGGTGTCATATTTCAAGAGATCGGGCTTATAGAGCCAAGAGAAAGGCGTTGAAGAAACTTGAAGGAGCCCTGAACACCAATTCAACAAACTGTGGGACTATGTTGAAGAAGTAAGGAAAACTAATCCTGGACACAATCATCTTGGGTGTAAATGATGAAAATTGTGAAAATAGGTTTGAGAAGATTTATGTTTGCTTAAGTGCTTTGAAACAAGGGTTTTTAGGGGGTGCAGACCAATTATTTGTGTGGATGGGTGCCACTTGAAGGGACCGCATAAGGATATTTTGCTGACTGCAGCGGGGTGGATCCTAATAACAATTTATATCATGTTGCTGACTGTATTGAAACAAGATTTGTGCATTCAAAGGGATAATGAATACACATTTATGTCAGACAAACAGAAGGGTTTAGTACAAGCTTTTCAAACAGTTTTCCCAAACTCAACACACAAGTTTTTGTGTAAGACATCTACACAACAACTTCAAAAAGTTGAATCAATTAAGACTGCGTGCGCTCCTGCTTTAAGAAAAAGAAGAAAGGGCTTTCCTTCCCTACTATATAAGATTCAGTCTAGAATGCCTAACGAACTAGAGAATAGTCAGCCCTAGAATAGTTATAGCCTAGAGTCAGCGTAGATGTAATAACCGATCTGGAATTCCTTTCTGTTAAGGCTTCCCTTATAACTAGAATAGTAAGTTTAGGGAAGTGTTTTCTAGAATAAGTTTCAAGAAGGGCGAATAAGCTTAGCTTGAGGGTCAAAGACGAAAATCCCCGTTCTAAAGAGATTAGGCAGAAGAGTAAGCAGAAGATTCACCCCAGAGAATAGCCTAGAGAAGAAGTCCCGAGTATAATAGTGAAAGGTGGGTGGCATTAGTTCGTTCTTGCGTTCTTGAATCGATTGGAGTGGAATGATGAATCTATTTCTTCGCCTCTTTGAGAATAAATCAGAATTCTGGTAGAGAATGGTCGGATCTATGAGATTACAAGGACCAATATATATAATTCGACTAAGGTCTAAATAATCAGGAATCCTATCTTCTTTTTTCGAGATATCGGGTATAGAGGTTTTTCTTATAAGAATGCATTGTGGAAGACTGTCAGAGCCAGCACAATAAGTGAGTACAAACTCAGAATGGAGGAAATGAAACAACTAGATCAGAGTGCTTTTGAATGGCTTAATGACCAACCACCAAGTGAGTAGAGTAAATCACATTTTACAGAAATCCCAACATTGATATATGTTGCTTAACAATAGTTGTAAAAGCTTTAATGCTAACATTATGGATGCAAAGGATAAACCTATTCTCACCATGCTAGAATGGATAAGGGAATATCTTATGAAAAGACTGCAATAGAATAGGGATAAAGCATCTAAGAAATGGAAAGAGACACTGCAACCAAGACTTAACATCAGGGCACCACTCCCAATGACAGACACATAGTTCATGCCTTGTTTCTCACACAGGCCAGCAGTTGCAGTCTCCAAGCCCATAATCAAGGAGCATGGCAAAAAGTTGGTAAATCTATCCAAATGGCCTTCTCAATCATCAAACCATGGCCAACAAAAGTAGTTTGTTTCAGGCTTTAATTTGCATTTTGTGGTGTTAGTATATCTGTCATGGAAGGGTTATATGGCAGTATTTTGGTACGTATGGTAGCATATTAGAGGCATTTTCAAGTTACAAAACAGGTACTATGTAACACAATTGGTAATTTTTTGGACAATTTGTGCTTAATGTCAATGCTATTGCCTTTTGGTTTTTCTTTGTGCAAGTGTTTGTCAATGTATATTTCATTATATAATATGCCTTGTACATCTTGATTCAATCCCCCAATTGTACACATTGACAACATACATACTTTAAAAGGCAACAACATCCATTAATTATAAAAGAAAATTACATATTGCAAAATTCAATTACAATGATATATCCATCAAGTCTGAAAACAAACCTTAAAAACTCTTACAAGACACAACATTTACTACATAGGCCACCAAACAAGTACAATTTCCTATTCCATTTTTTCAGAAAGTATCTTCATCTACAACAGCCAACTACAATCTTCCTGCTTCTTGAAACAACACTCAAAGCTTATTCAACTACACAACAACCACACAACAAACATAAAGTAAATCACTTTCCACAATCTTTTTCACCAGCACTTCAGTCTCACTATCTCAACCTCCATTTCATTCCTCTTTCGCAATAAACTCGAGATAATTGTACGCACCCTTCTAAGCATTGGAGGGTCCTTCCAATAAAATTTAAAAAAAAAAAAAAAACAGCCACCCCTCTACAACCACAACCAAAAACAAAAATTGCAAACAACAAAAAATACTGAAAACATAATAGACATGCAATGGAATAGAGAGAGAGAGAGAGAGAGAGAGAGAGAAAAAACTTGAACTTAAATTGTAGTCCTTGCAGGCATGGAATCTCCTTCCAAGGTTCATATCAGTCCAAGAAGTCTGAAGAACGGCTTTTCTCTGACACTAGCAGTCCACGAGATCGATGACACTACTCATCGTCTACTGATAGCTCAAATTCACCTTCAATCGCGTGTTTTCTAGCGGATCTCAAATTTCTCAAGCAAGAACTAGGATTCTTCAAGCTTTTGATTTTGGGATTTTAGTATAGAAGTTAATGGGTCTCTTATTCTTGCAAATTGCAAATATAAAGTTGAAAGCATTAATTGTGATGTGGCAGGCTGACGTGGATATTTTAAACACGTCAGCCTGCGACATAATCATTTTATTATTTTTTTCCACTTCATCCAAGTTGTCGGACACGTAGGAAAACCCCAATTTTGTTCAGTCACGGTAGGCTCTCGTGACTTTTTTGGGCAAAATTAGGGTTTTTTTTTTTTTTGCTTGAAATTGCTTAAAATTTAGGGTGAATTACAGTGATACCCCTTGAGGTTAGACTAAAATACACAAACACCCCCTATTTTTTTCAAAATTATATCTACACCCCCTGGGATTATAATTGTATTACAACTACAACCCATATTCAAAGGCAAAGCTTACACTAATACCCCCCTGAAAAATATTACACTAACACCCCTCAAGGGGTGTAGCTGTAATTATACAAAAGACATGAGGTGTTTGTGTAATTGGACCTAACCTCAGGGGGTGTCAATGTAATTATCCTAAAATTTAAAAATAATGTACTATTATGCTATCTTGAGAATGACATGGACCAATAGTGTCACCGCCCTTAAGAAACTATACAAAAATTATAATTTTCCCTAAATTAAATTAAAGATTGATGCGAGCAAAAAATTGTTCATCCAGGTAGGTCCAACTTGTGATCTTTGAGCCTATGTTTTCATAAATTTTTGTACGGGACCTGTAAAAATAAGTTAGCACAGCGAAATAATAATTGGACATAAAAAGCATAATAATAAGTAGTAAATCGATGTTATAATGCTTTAAATAATAGTATTTTCGTGCATACACGGGCTGAGAGAACCTTACCCTCAACGAATGGAAGATGAGCCATGCCCCCTCCCCCCCCCCCGGTTTGGATGAATGAGTCTAGTGACTCAGTCCCCTTCGGACTCAGGAGGGTGATTGTTAGCGTAAAAAGACTTCGGCCAAAAAGGGATCTTCCTCCTTAGTTTGAAACCCCTATTAGTTGGGAAAAGCTTATTCCCCCTAGCAGATGGGACTCTTTCTGCAAATGAAGCCCTCACATTCCTACAGGTGGTTGTAATGAGCCCAACAACCCCCTTAGATCCTCCCCCATCCTCCATAGCAAGGAAACTACTTCCCTCCGAGTTGTCCTAACGAGACTCAACCACATGCCAGTTGAGTTCCTTTATGGATTGAATTGGTTGCAACACACATAATCTTTCTGAGCTTTCACAGGGCCTTCTTCCTAATGGACCCTCCAGGATTAGGAGCTGAAGCCTCGACATCTTGGTCTTATTCGGTTTTATGTTATTCTTGGCCCTCCTTCCACATTAAGATCTTTCTTAGGCTTCCTCCTACATTGGACCTTGTAATTTTTTTTTTTAATAGCAAAATATTATTATAATTTTTAAGTGTTTCAATTCCCATTGCAGCCAAAAGAAAAAAAAATAAAAATAAAAAAAAGAGAGATGGAATTTTACCCAGGATCCGAACCCATGGTATTGAAGCACAAGAGGTTTCCCCGGGTGGGTCATATTTGGACCCACGGCCCATATCATAATTCCGGATAAGCTAGCTACCGTTGCATCACGTTCACACGTACGAGAAATGAGCTTAGCTTATAGGAAAAGCGCTTTTCAGTGAGCGCACAGTACTCATTTGGATTTTCTCACAAATTCCTCGAAAGATGCACTTTTCAGTGGTGGAATTAACAAAATCTTTTTTCTTTAAACAAAAAAAGCAGCTACAGTAAAAACTCAATGAAAGGAGAGCGAAAAACTGCAGTGTGAAAAGGCTGCTTCCGAACTGGTACACATATATACAGAAAATCCGGGTTTTAAGCTAAAATCGTCGTCAATGTGCTTGAATCTACGCTTCTGTACTTGGTTTTTCATCTACCCTTTACATGAGAGAAGCTAGAACACTCTCTTTTGGCAGTTCTTGATTTCTGCTGTTTCTGATCTGCGGAAGTGCACGCACAACACACACCAGATAGCTTTTTTTAAGCTTGAACTTCTGGGGGAAAGGGATGAGGTCAGCCCTCGTCTTTCTTGTTCTGCTAGGCCCGTTTGTCGCCTGTGTGTTTGAGTTTCAAGCTGAAGCTGCTCCTGCTGGTAATTTTTTTTTTTTTAATCTTTTGAGGGGTAAAAGGGGTTATGTTTACTGAAGCAGTAAAAAGATTCAGAATGATGGGATTTTTGCGTTTTTGCTTAACGGGTGTTCTTGTTTTTGCCTAGAAGTTTGTGTTCTTGATTTCATTTATTTATTTATGTTGTTTGTTTTTGGAAAAATGTGATTCAGGGCCGTTGATAAAGCACTTTTCATCTCTTGTGAAATGGACTAGGTCCTCCTCAAAAACGCCCCATCAATCAGGTAGAACAAACATCGTTAATTTATGTTTGTTGCTAGTTTTAGATTTTTGTTTCTTGTATTTTTCACTTGATTGCTATCTTTATGTCTCTGTTTTTGTATGAACACCGTTAATAACTTAGGTTATGTTTTAGTTAGCTAGAGAATGGAGAATGGAGCTTAAACTCAGAAGTTGATAGGCTTATTCTAATCTTTGGGACATACTTTGGTTCCAAATTATAGAATCCAACTTTAGCTGAAATTATGTTTGTGAAAAATCAACATTAATCCACCTGTACACTTGCATTATTGGCCTTCTTGCAGATGCGAATGTGCTTCAATTCGAAGATGGCTATCTAGTTGAGACCGTTGTTGAAGGGAATGAACTTGGGGTTGTGCCATACTCAATCCGTGTCTCACAAGATGGAGAACTCTTTGCTGTTGATGCTGTCAATAGCAACATTGTTCGAATTACGCCTCCATTATCCCAATGTAAGCTTTTCCTCCATTTCCTTGCACTAGTTATTCCCCCTCTCGAGCTTATCCAAGATTGATAACTAAAACTCAATTTTTTGTGCTGTGGCGACTCTGTTTGACTTAGTCCTGCTTTTTTTCCTACTCTTTAAACAAATAAAGTGAGGAACATATGATTTAGTTTTTACTGTTTCATGTCATCACTCTTGATTTATGGGACTTGTAATATATCATTATGTGCTTATCCTTTGTGGTAACTGGAGTTGTGTTAGTTGAGATTGTTTGAGGAAAGGGTTATATTTCATATCTTGTCATTCTTAATTGTCAAAGATTATGTGTTCTCACAAACAATTGAGGATGTACTTGACCCAAAAACTTTCACCTCTTACATGTTGTAGTTATGTTATATTTTATCTGATTCTTGGCTTCTTAATTCATGGTTGATTTTGTAATTTATGCAGATAGCAGGGCAAGATTGGTCGCAGGATCATTCCAGGGTCACACTGGCCACGTGGATGGAAAACCTAGTGATGCTCGTTTTAATCATCCAAAGGGTGTTACCATGGATGATAAAGGGAATGTTTATGTTGCTGATACCTCAAATCTTGCCGTTAGAAAGATTGGAGAAGCAGGTGTTTGCAATACTTGTGTTACCTGAGTTTTTATTTCTAAAAATTGAGTGTCTGCTAGATGTTGTACAATCTCTAATTTTGAATAACTTAATAATAAGAGGCTGCTTTAGCATCCTCAGGAGAAAGAACTAGGATTGCGGAGAATAATCTAAGTTGGGGGTTTTAATTACAGGTGTGACAACTATTGCTGGGGGAAAATCAAATGTTGCTGGATACAGGGATGGACCAAGTGAAGATGCAAAGTTTTCAAATGATTTCGATGTCATATATGTTAGGCCTACCTGTTCATTATTAGTTATTGACAGGGGCAATGCAGCTCTTCGTCAAATCTCTCTAAATAAAGAGGACTGTGATTACGAGAACAGCTCTGTTTCACCTACAGGTTTGTGGATTGTCTTTCAAGTGTTTGCGATTATATGTGTTCTTTCAAGTTCAGCATCTTTGTTGCTAAAGAAAGTGCTTGACACATTTAATTTTGCCTTACATCAGTGATCAGAGTTGCAGTAACTTAATATGCTCATCTAAACATCTAAGTTTTGCTGCTGTTAAACTGGGAACAAAAAGATACGTTCCTCCTAGCCCGATGTTCTGGCATGTATTGAGAAGGAAACCAAAATGTTCTAATCAGTGGATATTTCTGACGAAAATAAGTGCTCTGAATCGAATAGATCCATAGATGCAAATGAGAAATAGTAGAACGTTGCTTATATTTGATATTATTGTTGGACTGGGTCATTTAGTCATTTATAGTGCTAATTCAAGGAACTCATCGTTCCGAATGCTGGAGTTGTATTTGAATGATGAAACTTAGAGATTATGTCATTTATATTTTACCTCACATCCGAGTTAACTATGCACTATATGTATTACGTCATATTCGCTGGAAAGCTTTTATCTCCAATCGGGCATGTCTGAACTTTGCTGAATTAATGTCACCTTCGCCTTCAAACACTGTCACCAGCGTTAAGTCAATGGTGTCATAAGAAACCATTCTTGGCCGGCTCTAATGATCTGACATTTCATGCAGATCTTCTTATGGTTGCTGGTGCTATCTTAATAGGATATGCTTCATGCATGCTCCAACAAGGATTTGGTGGTTCTTTTTTCTCCAAGATGGTATATTCTCCGACTCTATAGTTTGCATTCTATTTTTTAATCTAATCGAACCGTTTGTCGGTGTTCTAGCTCCATCTGTTCTATACTATATTATCGAGCTGTCTTTTCCTAGTGATAAATGGAAAAATATAGTATACCAAATAGCTACAGAATTTACTAATTGTGGTTTGTGAAAGTTTCAGCACCATTTTAATACATTGTCAAGTTTTTGAAAGTCGCTATGTAAAGATGGATTAAAGGATAAGTGTTCCATTATGTACAACTGCAGAAAGAGCACACTGAAACTAAAATCGAGGAGCAATCAGTAAGCAAGGAGACAGCCGCTCCTATCGACGTGACTGTCAAGGAAGAACAAGAAGCTGCATGGCCATCATTTGGGCAATTGGTCTGGGACCTTGCCAAACTTGCACCGGAAGCATTAGGCGGCATCTTTCATCAATTCATGCCCTCACGTTTCAGCGGGAATATGATTTCCAGAAGAGGACTCACTCCACTGAAAGATTCTCTCATTATGCCTGAAGATGAAGCTCAGCCTTCTTCAGCGTTAAAACAGCGTACTCCTACTCCTCTTTCTGAAACCAGGCAGGCCCACGGTCCAATGCCTAGCGAGAGATTCTCAGACGTTAAACCCCCTAAATTGAGATCCACCAGCTTAAAAGACCCTTCTCAATCAAGCAAGCACAGGTCTTCCAGAAGACAAGAATACGCTGAGTTTTATGGATCTGGTGAGGTTCCTCAGTATGGACAAGTAAGATCTAAGAGCCAGAAAGAAAGAACAAAGCATCGTCAACGAGAGAAAAGCGGAGATGCAACGTTTACAGCACCGGTATTGGAGCCAAAGCCTGCTGAAATCAAGCCAACCAGCTATGACAATCCCAAGTATGAACATTACAATTTCAGAAGCAAATATGGCGAGTCGTATCGTTTTGATTAGTCTAGCACATCTTCAGCAGGCACATTTATGTTCCCTTATCCAACCATGTAACTCTTTTGAGCATTCTAAGCAAACAGAATTTCCAGAGCAATGCATGATTACCTCTTGGTTTTGTGCCTGTGTTATAACCAGTCTAATATTCGATGCCCCGGTATATTTAGTGGCCTTAAACAGTACAATATCTTGTAAATCATGTGTCCTGATCTCAAATGCTGATCAATTATGAGTTTAACTACTTAGGATTACCATGATGCTTTTCCCAGGTATAATCTTCTGGCAGCGATGTTTACAAGTCAAACTGGGAATTCATATATGTTTCTCCTGTGTCGGATCCCGTTCGTTATGATACGAGTCTTCGAACCTTCTAAATATTAGTTGTATGAGAATTGGCCATTGCCATTTATGGTTTTTCTGGCGTTGAATCTCGGATCAGATTTTCTATTTGAAAGTTCTATTTCATCTCTTATTCCATTCAACATACACACAAAACGTATATAAAATATTTGTCTACATATAATACTTATTATCTTTATACACGTAGCGTGTATGTTGAATAAAGTAGAAGACGAAATAGAATTTGCAACACAAGATTCAATCCGGTCGAATCCACTGTTGGTTATGATATGAGTCTTGGAACCTTCTAAATAGTAGTTGTGTAAGAATTGGCCAATGAAGTTATACGTATAAAAATCTGTGGATGTCGGCATCGTTGCTTTCCTGCACTATAGTACTCTAGATAGACATTACCTCAACAAACATTTATGGGATGGTTCACAAACTTGATAAGAAAAGGTGAATTCATGACAATATACATACTCAACTGATAAACCTTGGCAACTGTCATCACGGGCAGTGAAAGGTGACAGCCAACTACTCCAATCTTTTCGTTTTTGTGTTCTCCTTGTGGACAGCATTTCCCAGATCACTTGGCCTAATCAGAATCTTTAAAACAGCCCATCAAAGCTGATTCAATCCATGTAGATGGAGTATCAGAGCAAGACTAGTCACCAGCCAAACATAGTAACTGGTGAGTCTTTCTTTCTGTCTGTTTCTTGGTTAGTTCTATTAATGTCTGCCTGTCTTCAGCTTGCCAACATGTCTATCTCGTAGATCTTAATGAGGAATTGCAGTTGTCCCTTCTGTTAGAAATGGGATGGGTCTCACAGACATCTCCTTAAAGTTGCAAAAGAATAACTGAAACACTGAAAAGTGAACTACCAAAAGAAGCAAAAATTCAATGTTTTCACACTTGAGAACTTTCTTTCCATGCACATATACACCACCATTATCGAACCATTTCTCTAACTATACGCCGGTTGCATACAGTTAGACAACATGGGATGTGCTGGATCCTCGCAGACCAAAGCTGAGGGTGAGACAGATTTCTTGAATTCTGACCATTTTCACTTTGAGGTTCTATGTTTTGTGTTTGATTGATCATTGTCCCTTTGAAGTTTTGCAGTTTCTGTTCTTTCCATGACTTCTAAACCTGAGCACTTGCACTGATGAAGTGCTATTGCAATCTTGACAGGAACTGCTAAAAAGATCAGAAAGCCAAAAGCTTGGAAACATCCACAGCCGATAACGAAAAGTCAGCTCATTCAGCTGAGGGAAGAGTTCTGGGACACAGCTCCTCACTATGGTGGTACCAAAGGTAAAACCCCACAAAGCTTAGGCATATTTTACACTAACGTCCCTTACAGTCATATTTTACATGGAAACTTATCTAATCTTAACTGCAACGAATGTAGTATAATTCCTCAAAACCTAGGAATTCTCTCAAACTTCAACGGGGTCAATGTAATTATCTCAAATTCTGACTATGAGATACATACAGAAAGAACAGTCCAGTCCCATGGTTGGTTTTATGTAGAAGCCTTTTATTCGTCTCCTCAAAAGACAAAAAAGTCTTGATTTTATTCTTATATCGGGGTAGAAATATGGGATGCACTCCGAGCAGCAGCAGAAGCTGATCTAACACTTGCTCAGGCAATTGTTGATAGTGCTGGTATCATAGTACAAAATCCTGATTTGACAGTTTGCTTTGACGAAAGAGGTAACTTGAACTGGGCTATATCTCTTTGATCTTCTTTTCTTGTGCCCTGTAGATGTTTCAATCCTTCTTAATTCTTACTTCTATTTCTAGCAGGTGCAAGATATGAATTACCAACGTACGTTTTGAGCGAGCCAAAGAACTTGATCCGAAGTTCCTGAAAATAGAGGGATGCTCGATATCTGCTAAATTTGAATACAATTATGAATATACCTTCACATGTTCCGAAGAAAAGGAAATCTGCAATCCGCTCTGTAGCCATCGCCCAACTTTGTCATCAACGATACAGTTTATGGCTTATTATTTGGTTTATAACAGATGTAATAATGTCATCGGACAATATGTCTCAATACCATACAACGTTCATGCTTCTGCTTCAACAAATCATGCCATTTATCCAGGAAAATTGACTAGGATGACAATATGCCTGGTATTCATCAGAGAAATGTATTCATTTTCTTATTTTGATTTATTCAAGTAAATGCATCAACCATAAGCATTGCTATAATATATTTCCCTTTTCTTTTGGCTGTGTGCTAGAATACTTCGAGTACTCTAAGGTTGTAAAGTTCAACAGTTAGATTCCCTCGAAAGGGGAGATTAGTTGATATTATGTGATTGTTGCATGCAACAATGACTTGGGAACGAGTTCAGCCCAGACAACATGCATCGTGTAAGTGGTAACTGATAAGATACAACTAAAACCCAATCAATTCCTACGGAACTGCAGATAACAATCTCCATGAGGATGCAAACTCAACCAACTGAGAAGGCTAAATCTATAAGAAAACAGAACTCATACTTACAAGATTAAAGGCTTTTACAAAATCCATCAGGTACCTTAGTTAGATGTAGCGAATAATGTGCTCAAACTTTCTTGAAAAATGAGAGGATATTCCCTTGCTTAGGATCTTTATTTCCTGCCTTTTTATTTCCACCTTTGCCTGCTTGGTTTGCAGGGGCACTGTTCCCCACTGCAGGTGACTTCCTGGCCACTGGAGGCCTGAAATAATAGTCAACATAGCAAGATTAGTCAGTGTCAAGGCAACATACAGCATAAGAAACTAGACCATCTCTTTGAAGTATGCAAACACTGAAAACCATTTAACTGCTGCATCTTCCCTTCAGGCATATAACACAAAATCATAAAGTTATCGAGCCGGATAAGTCAAACAAACAAGGTGCCAGCATGTCGGCTGGTCCTCTTTCATTTCGGACCTAGCATCTGATAATCTGCTAATTTTTCTTCAAATGATGATGAGATCATGTTTCCTGGAGAGTCCTCTGTCAGCAACATAATATAATATGATCCGGTTTCTCAATGTTCGAGGTCTTAGATAATTTTACCCCATGGATCATGAATAGTTTCCTTCATCACATTATCATACAAATCTTGCATTTCAAATTAACACGGGCTTCCAGGGCAAGAATGGCATTAGTTGCACTACCACAAGGACAAACAAAGCAATTCTCTTTTGAGCCTCATGTGAGATTGCATGTGTGTGTATGTGCATGTATGTTTGTTGTTCTGATTAGTTCATGAGCCAATTCTCCAAGTGAAAAGGAGGCTCATCCTTTAATCTTTATTCATTCATCAATTTCTAGAGGTATCTAATCATGCAGTGAGACATTATTGCATTAGATGAATTTAGTTCAGTTAGCCATATCTCACATCAAAGCCCAGAAATTGAAGATATGAACAGTTTTCCCTCAGCAATGCTTCAATATTTAGATCATTTTGTAAAAAAGCAACTGAAGAATAATAAATGGTCAAGTACATATGCATCTAACCTGTTAATAGCATTTTTAACTGTATTGGTCTCAGCAACCTTTCCAGAATTACTATCAGATTTTGTATCTGGCTCCTCACCCTCCCAGACAACCTCAGTAACTGGAGCAACAATTATACATAAATCAGGTCAATTAATTTAGTAATACATAATAATGGAACGTGATTCAAGACTGAATAAAGCATCCTCAGAAATTTATGATAATACCTTCTCTTCCACGCTCATCAATCCGTGTCTTTAAAACTTTTCTTCTTTTAGGCCCAGCATCCGCCACTTTATCTTTCATACTAGCATCTGCTTCAGGGATGTGGTTTAGGTTTTTCTCTGAAGTGGGTGATTCAGCCTTCTTGCTTTTGCTCGCGGCTGATACTTTTTCTCCCAAATGCTGGTTAGCTTCTAAACCAGCTTCTTTGACTTCATTGATCTTTGGTTTATTTTCCTTTTCTTCAAAACTTAAGTCACACCCTGAGCCTAGAGCATTTGAACTACCTTTTGAACATAGAGTAGATTTTTTTGGAGGATCAGGCGATGCTAGACTTATTGCATCTTGGTATTCATCTTCCTCATCTGAGTAATCAAATACAACTCTCCTCTTTCTACCGCCTTCACCATTAGAAGTTCTCTTTATGTTGAAATCTTGCCCTTCTTCATCACTGCTGCCATATTCAACGGATTCACGAGCACAAATTTGAGCTTCTGCGCTAGCTGAAGCCAGACCAAGCAAGCGAGATGAATCAGAAACAATTAGCATACACAGGTATTGCTGGTTACCTTTACAAAATAATACAAAGAAACAAAAATTTTCCTATTGAAGTGGGTAAAAGAAAAGGAGCTAACCAGCAGAATTTTGTCTGGAGTTGTTGGCTTGCACCACGGGAGGATCAGATTTAGACTTCGCAGATGCACGACCCCACATGCTAGCCAATGCACCTCCACTTCCAGAAGAGTTTTTATCACTTTGGTCCTTTCTGTTGTTAGAGAGCAATTGGGGAACTTTTTCTTTATCTGCAGCAAGTTGGGCTACCTGCACACGATCTACTTTCACATGGCTCTCAGTTTTCACAATTTTTGCAATGTCAGGTGATGGTACCCCAGCATTAGGGCCTGACTGCTGAAGATTTTTCTGCTGAGGTTGTGGAACTGCCTTAGTTTGATCAGCAGAATAACTTTTAGCCAACCCTAGGCCTCCTGGGGTCTTCCCCTGCTGAGTCCCAGTGCACAAAGCTGCTCCACCAGCAGGTCCAGAACTTCGCTTAACAAATGAATTTGAAACTCCACAAAACCTACTAGTGAATTAAGAGAAATTAGAGCAGGCTTTGAGTGTGTGTATGCGGAATCATTATGCAAGAGAAGGAAGCTATTAACAGCACTGAGATTTACATTTCATTACAGAAAAAAAAAATTAATTGCTCAAATAGGGACTTTGAGAACAGGTGTTTGACCTATTATCTCGCAAACAATTATCAAGTGCGAGTGGCTGCTTAAAGAGATCTTCAGCTTGGACAAACTCATGATTCCAAAGGGTTGCTGGATCCTTAGGAAGGCAGGCTTGTACACTGTAGACTTGAATGGAGCAATTCTCATCAAAGTCGTGCTTTGCATCTACACATTTGGAAATGAATGTGTCACAAAGTGGAACTTAAACCCTCTTTCCTCACACATTCAGAAAAGAAGTTTTTTTTAGAAAGCATGGAGTATTTCCTTCAGCATTATCCTTGAAACTGGATGAAGTAACCAAAATAATCACAACAGACACAGCCTTGTCATCTCCGTTAACTTCTAACATTCATCTTCAATGCCCAAAGTCATATTTGAGACATGCAAGAAAACTTTCCCTCAAAAACAATCGAACCCGACAACATTCACCCCTAAAATTCCTATTTTACTTTCCATCTGATTATTTTTTAAAACCAAAACAATAATATATATATATATACAGTTATTATACTCCTTATACATTTATGTTGTGCTCCGACCAAAAGAGCTCCTAGATTATAAAATCACCTGAGAGCTTATGCTTGGACACGAGCATTATATGGTAAGTTGAAGGGTTATTCTTCAACCAGCCGGATAAAGAGTAAATCACTTCTAATCCATTTCCATACTTTTCAACAAACTCTTGTAGCAGCCTACAGCCGAAAATGCACCAAATTACATCAGCACGTTAAACAGAAAATAACATATGAAAAAGAAGGCAAAACTAATCCAATCTATTGCGGTTACCTCTTTGCGGAATTAGAGGAAACCAAAAAATTTCGACTCAGCCATTTGTAGGAAACCTGAAGAAGAAAGCATAACTTGTAATAAACCCAACGCTCAAAGAACATGGCTCAATGACAGGGCTGTAGTAATTCAATCTAATTTATAACCACATGTTTTTTTTTTAGTTCATTTCTTTCTTGTTCATTATCTAATTGGATAACTATTCCAAGGCTTATCAGGCATAAGAACCTAAGCTTGTATAGCAGAACAATTCACTACAAAATATTTCAGCAAATCACGGCGTCCAGAAATTATATGCATAGCAACGGCAAATCAGAAAGTTAAAGCTTCTTTTCATCTACACAAACGATGAAGAGAGAGATCCGGAATTATAGGGTTTTACCACTTGAAGTTTATCGGAGACGATGGATTGAATCTCGTCGAGAATACCTAGGGTTTCAATTTCGGCCATCTTCGTCGCCCGGTAGAAACGGATCGGATTCGCCAAACGGGGCAGGAGACAGGACGAAGCTTTTTCTCCTTCTGTTTTCCCTCTCAAACGGGCTTTTGATTTCCCGCCACCAATTTGGGGATTTTAGGGCATTTTGATACCCCAAGAGAAACCACCTGCGGTCACGTGATCACGACGCAGCACGTGCTTAGATAACAAAATATATCCTTAATTTATTTATTTTATATGTTTCCATTTTTCCTCTTTTTGTTTCTATCTTGAAAAATAAAGTTTCAAAATAAATCTTTAATACCTAAATATTTGGAAAGTTTCAAAACCTCTTTCATGTAAAATATTTGACATTTTTATTAGATTGGGATAATTATTAATTACCGTCATCCCATAAGGTTTGTTGTAATTACACGTAACTCTTTGTGGATTGAGAAATTACATCTAGTATTTGCAGATATTAACAAAATATTGAATGAAAAATCATATTTAACTCCGATTGGCTTATTACTAATTTATTATATGTCAAATAAATCTTTTGTTGACTAAACTATCCTCATAAGGGTTACGATACACAAATTCACATGTATTAGCGTGCGAAGGTATATAAAAGTAATTTGATCATAAAAAAATTATTTTACCTGCTACAATTTAGTCATAAGTGATTCGGGTGTAAACACAGATCTTCATTTTATTTTTTTGCTAATATGAATAAATTTATTGAATTTTGACTAACAAATAAACCTATTTGTTAGACATAAATTTAACGCTAAAATACTAAATATAATTTTTTAAATCATAAAAAATCTACGTATAACGATAACAAACCCTGTGAGAAGAAGCTGCAATTATCCCTATAAAATAAGAAACTTCTCCTATCACTGAGCCTAAATTAGGACCAAATTAAGAGTATAAACGACATTTTCAATCATTTTCGTCAATCAAAAATCAGGGTAAATTTCATTTTTTGTTTCATATATTAGTCCCAGTTCAATTTTGGTCCCAATTATTATAAAAATCTCAATTTCAAAATAATATATTTTGATTTGTCTCAATTTTGGTCCCAACGTTAGAAATTAATGAAAAAACGTTAACTTCCGTTAAAATGAGGCACGTGCCCCTCACATGATTTGTATTTTGGGTAAATATATACATGTAATGACAAAAAAGGAGGGAGAAATCTCAAATTATGGTTCATATATGATTTTTTCTCTTCCTTCTTTACCCAAATTTTGCTTCCATCTTTGAAAAAATGGAGTCAACAAGTGATTCGGCTTCTACCCAAAGATCTCTCATGTGTTATTGTGGTAAGAAAGCATCTTTAACACAAATTCACATCAATTTTTTTTTCAAACTTCGGCAAATATCAACATTTTTCGAAATAAAAAAGAGGGAAAACTTACAGTAACCGGGTGCGGGGAATCATCGAACTTTCGCAACAATCTCCTGCTCTTTCACTTCTTTTATTGGAGATTCGGAAAAAAAAAAAAAAAAAAAAAAGGCAGAAGGGTTTCTTGCATATGAAAGGGCAAAGATTTGGGGAATAAATTAGGGTTACAAATTTATGATTTTTCCCCAAATACGCAAGTTATATGAATCATGTGAGGGGCACGTGTCTCATCTTAACGGAAGTTAACATTTTTCATCAATTTTCTGGCGTTCGGACAAAAAATGAGACAAATCAAAAAATATCAAATCGAGATTTTTTTAATGATTGTGACCAAAATTAAATTGGGGTTAATATATGGGACAAAAAATGAAATTCACCCTATTTTTAATATTATTGTACATAAATCCATGGGTCACGAAGAAGTGCATAAATTGATAGGTAATGAATGTGTGTTGTAGAAATTATTGTATACAAATGATCTTTCTCTCTATCCATTTCATTTCTAGCACAAACTTGAAACTATTGTATACTTGTCAAGTCCTGCAGCTTGCTGTATCCCTCCAGGGAGCAGCGCTAGCTGAAAATGTAAACCTGATCAAATCCCCTCCTGCAATCATGCCAAAAACAATTTCAGTGATGTACAAACTCCACCCACACAAAGAAACAACCCCCCCAGAAAAACACACACACACACAGGGACAGAAAGGTTTTGACACTCACCCAGCCTTTCCACAATAAGTGGGCTTGTACTTATATATAAGGTTATCGAGCACGTCCCCGACCGACGGCCTGTTTGCAGACTTCCGAGCCTCCCTGGGAGAACGGATGTCGAACGACAAGACAAGTGTAAACTCAAACGATTATGACCGGCTATCGACTAGTTAATTCTTGATCAAGGCACCATATCTCCAGCAAATTTGAATAAAATTTTACCTCACAAGAAAGTTGGCAACATTTTGAGTCACTTGAACTGCATCTTCTGAGTGAGGGATCTTCGGCGAGCCCCATTCGAAGGCGTTTTTCTGTAGCAGAGCAGGTCAAAAATTATGCTCTGAAACCCGAAAATTTTCACCCCAGATGCTGCATAACTCAGGGTGCCACTGGAAAGCAGTCACGGGATATCTGCGTGCCTTGACAGTCGAAACATAGGTCTGATTGAAATTCATCGTTAGGACGATGGTGGAAATCGAATGTAAGATCAAGATACATATACCACAGAGGAGATGCTGTCAGTACCTTGTTATCCTTACATGTACTAGTTGTTAAGATCTTGAAGAAACTCTTAAGGTTCTTGTTCTTGCGAAACCTTTCTGGTGATATACCGTGCTAAGACAGGACACAAAACCAATGATCAGACAAAGAGAAGATATGTAACGTTGGTTGGATATTATTCTTGACAACACTCACACGATGATGTTCCATCACTAGACAATCGACAGCCAGCTTCTTTAGCAGAAGTGGTGGAAACCTGCAATGAGAATTGCAATCTTTAACTAAGAATACTACGTCTTCTGGCAGCGAATGTCCCGAGTCTTGGATACAGAACTCGTGATGGACTAAAATGATCGTTCGTTTCTAATGAAGTTATGACTCCAAAGTTATCACTCAGATGAACAGAGACGGTGACTTTAGACCAGAGGCGAAACGAAACGTATCAGCAAATGAGAACATTGCGCTACAATCGACTGTGATGCTTACCTTTCGAAAACGGTTCCCTGTATGTTTGAGTTTCTCATGAAGTGCAAGGGAGAAGGATCATCTTTGGCATTGAACTCCTCCAGGATGCTCCTGTCCTGTTAGTGAGGCAGTGTTAGAACGGAAACGTTGCACCGGTCAATGCATGGAAGCTAATTAACTCATTATATGGATGAATGAACTCGGAAATGAAGTAGAATAACATCATAGTTTCAAAGATCCTCAATGCAAGTTGAATATACAGCACACATAATGCATAGGACTAAATGTCTCAATTTTTTTCAATTTTTAGACCATTTTGAAAGTCCCGTAAAACGTAGAAGTGAGAACTAATGTGTTGACCCTGTCGTGTGGGACTAAAAGTGTAACTTTGCCCAGACATCCCGACTCTCTTCTAGAGCGCGCATGTGTGTATGAATAGTAGGTGTTTGGAGAGCTTACCTTGGCAACAATCATGGCTAACAACTCAAAACCTAAGCAGATGGCAAGCAAAGGGAAATGGTCTCCACCATCATTCTTCAAAACAACACTCTGCATATACAACATATGTAACTCGCATCAATCACACACAACTACTACATGCATAGAGATCGTTGGGTGGTTGTTGTTGCTGTTTCATTGGCAATTGCGAAGACAAAAGGGGGTTTTCAGGCATGCATGTAGTTACCTTAAAGATGGACTCGACAACCTCAAAGTGGACACCCCTTTTCGTCGAACCTCCTGGCAACACCACTCCATTCACCATTTTCAGTTTCTGCAATATATATTGTGAAATTTAACATAAGTTTTTTCAGATTGAATCGATCACAAGTACACGATGAATTTCAATTCAATTATCAATATCAAATATATACATATAACTAATTAATAATTAATATTAAAATAGACCGCAACTACTATTGAAGTAAACTAATACCTACATGTTAGTGAAATTCAGACGTATGACCTCTCGATTAGGGTCTTAGCTTCGGCAAATGAACTGGGCATCACTATATATATGTATATGGATTCTTTTTGTATTCTTGATTGAATTATTTTATATTAGGTATTTTGAAAAATAGTTCAAATTAAATCATGGTTTAAGGATATAATTTTATATGATCTCTAAATGTTTTAATGATTTTTTTGGTTATAAACTTTTGCTCTCTCTATATTACAATTTTCGCAGTTATGCTACTCCTTTTTGTTTGCAAAATAATATCAACAAAATAAGTAATTGAGTTACTTTAATTTACCCTATTTAAATATAATTAATTATGTTTATATATAACGGGTTACATATAATTAGTTAAATACATGACATATACTCAGTGTTTTGTGGGTTCTGATTAGTTACTTCCCTTAGTTTTTCATTTGAAATTAAATAGTCTGACCAAACTATTTTGAAAAAAAAAGAGTTTTTTTTAGAGGATTTTGAAAAAAAATAGTTGACAAAATATCTTGAGCAAAATTAGCATTTTTGGTCCTATAACTTACTTTATTTACATATTTAGTCCATTTTTTTACCGAACTTAGTCCTGAATATCTCAAATTCGGTCTTTTTTTATCAAATTTAGTCATGTGTTGACAATTTTAATTCCATTCTCATTTGAATATATTTTATTTTTGATCTTATAATTATATGTCATTAGAACCAAATTTGTCAATTCGTCAAATTAAGAATTTTCCTACCACACATTCTTTTCGCGGTGGAGCTAATGCGATATTAACAATCATCAATCTTTTGTGATTTGTAGCGGAGCAATTCCATGTATGCATGCATGTGATCGAGAAGTGTAAGTCGCACCCGTGTGAATGACACTGAAAGCAGCAAACATAAATAAATTTCAGAAATGCGATTACTTTGTGAAGAATCTCAGGCGGCTCGTTGTAGATGAGAGGAATAACCCTAGCGCCGCCGGACTCAACAAACTTAACGTAAGAGGCGGCGATGTAGGATGCATTCGTGGCGTTGTTTAGGCGCCCAGAGGCGCCGTCTCCGGGATGGCTGAGGATCCCGATGATCGGGCGGTAATTGACTTTGGGATCTGGCGGCGGGCACACAGGAACTTTACGCGGAGTGCAATCCCAACAAGGCAAGACGATCGGCGCTGCCGTGGTCGGCGAGGAATTGAGTCCGAATAGAAGGAGAATCCAAAAATAGCTTAACATGATAGAGAGTTGACTGAGGAATTGACTGTTGAGGAGGATAGTGTTCGCGGCGGTGGACGCCGGAGCAGGAGGTCTATCCACGTAAATGCAATTTTCTTTTTTTTCTTTTTATAAATTGTTAGTTAACGATATTTAATTTATGATTTATAACATATTTTTAGGAAAATACATTTTATTGACAGTTTCCGTTTTTGCTATTATGATAAACTAAAAGGTTTCCCTTTTCTCTTTTGGGATAATAAGATAAAAATTGATTAAGGTGGTGGTTGCAGTTGAAAATAAATACTTATCAATTTATTATTGTAAATAATAAAAAGTGTGTTTTTATTTTACAATTTTGCTCTTTAATTGTTTAAATTCAACTTATTTAAGTCATATATTATAATTTATAAGCTATTTCCTACTAACTTTTGTAGCTTATTGCTAAATCATAGATATGAACACTCAAATTTTATTTTTCTTTTTTATTTATAATTTATGTATTCAAACACTCTCAATTAAATTACTTAATTTTCAACTTTCTCTATAACTTATTTTCTACCACAAAAATTAAAATTATTACAAATACCCTTTAAAATTTGATGATGGTGAAAAAATAATACTTTAGAATAGATCGCTGACACATAAATTGAATAAACCTTTACCCACATCAAAACTAAAAGAGTCGACCTCTTGCCGTGTTTATTTGGAAGTCAACCATATACAATAAATCTATACTATCTATTAAGGTTTTGAATATTAAAATAATTATATTTGATTGATAAAATATAAATTGTTTGAAATATAACTTTTATATTGTATTCAAACATTTTCATTTTTATTATTACTTAAGCTATAATTTTTTCTATTATTTTTTTTTCATGTCAAAAGTAGAAACTAGGGACAAATATAATTTTGGTCCTCAAACAAAGAGACTCATGCAGTTTTGATCCTCAAACAATTTGAGGTTGCACTTTCGACCCTCAAATTATTATTATTATTTTTTTTTTCACAATTATAGTCACTCTGTTAATAAAATCGTTAAAGTTAATGGAAGTTTCATTTGAAGAGCGAAAAAAATAACCATTTTTCTCCCATTTTCTAGTATCTTTCAAACTTTGATCCAATGCACTTATTTTTCCTATTTTTCTTCATGCTTCAAGAGAGAAAAAAACTAAAAAATCAATTTAAGCAACAATTTTTCTATATGATCTTAACAAAATATTGTAAATAACATGTGTTGTGTATAACGAAGTATCTACAGCATAAGTGTAACGCAACATATTGACTTTATCATATTTGTTTTATTGTCTTTATAATATTGACTTTATTATATTTATTTTATTCATATATTGGAAAAAAACAAAAAGAAAGACAAAATAAGTACTAAATGAAAGACTAAAGTTAAAATTATGAACTATTCAATCCAAGACTGTGGAATGTTATGTTGAATAGTGCCGATGTTTAATTAATTCAATGATGTCTATTTTTTAGTATGGACGTTGTTTTTACGTTAAACACATGTTGCAGGTATTGCATTATATACAAAACATATTATTGACAATATTTTGTTAAGATTATATATAAATTATATTGCTTAAATTCATTTTTTTTTTATTTTTTCTCTCTTATGTTTGAAAAAAAAATGGGGGAATGGATGCATTGAAACAAAACTTGAAAAATACCACAAACTGGAAGAAAAATGACTATTTTTTCCCCTTCAAATTAAACTTTCGTTAACTTCAATGATTTTATTAACTAAATGACTAAACACACAAAAAAAAAAAAAAAAATTGAGAACCAAAAGTACAACACAGATAACCAAAACTACATAAATAACTTTGTTTGAGGTCCAAAATCACAATTATCCTGTAGAAACTATTACAAACACACTTTAAAAGAGTCAACCTCTTTGGCTGGTCACATTAATTTTTCATTTTTTCCTAAATCAATCACGGACGAAGTACTTCTTACACGTGCAAATAACAAATTAATATAATACAAACGTCCAAATCAAATATGGTATTTAACTTGATGGATATGGATTTATGAAATTCAAATTTTTAGTAACAAATTTTCTAAATTTATTTGAATAATTTTAAATTTAGAAAAATTTAAATATTTTTATTCTAATTTGAACTGTATTTTATTAGATTGAATGGGTATTAAATTATTTTCAAGGAATTCATTTGAAATCATTTTTTTTTTTTCAAATTTCTAAGAAGTAATTTGTTGGAATATATTATGCAATTTGCATTATTCTTAGGGTTAATTATAACTGGATCCCCTATGAGAATGCAAAATTATATTTTTTTTCAAAGAAGTTTTGAATTTACACTTATACCGCTATAAAAATTCTCTTTTTATACTTGGCCCGTTTTTATTAGAATTTGGATGAAAAATGTTGACGTTAACAAAAAAAAAAATTACATAAGTTTTTAATTTTTTCTATCATTTAATATTCTCATGTAATATTTTTTCACTTATAAAGAAAAAATGAAATAATGTTAACCTCACCTCATATATATTCATTACATTTATCTTCTCGTAAGTACAAAAATATACATGAGAATGTTAACTGATTGACAAAATTAAAAATTTATGTAATTTATTTTGCTAACTTAAAAATTTTTCGTCTAAACTCTAATGTAATGAGGTTAGATGCAAATGAAGAATTTTCAGAGAAGATGTAAATATAATTTTAAATTTTTTTTGAATAAAAGTGTAATTTTATATTTTCACAAGAGTACTAGTCGTAATTATCCCTTATTCTTGTACAGGAATTTACCCTTGAGGAGTCGCTAAAGTTTGCAGTTAGATTTACAAACACCAAATAGCGCTTTTAGTGTTAACGAGTCGCTCTTCCCAAAACGCCGATCATCCGCCACAAAACCCTCAACTTCCATCGGACTGCGAATCTGCAATGGTGCACTCGGCGACCGCATTTCCGGCGATTTGAGACCCAAAGCTATCGACAAACAAAGCCCTGAAATGATTTTGCTTAGAACCATCCGCAATCTCCATTCCCGTGCGGTTCTCGACCTCCGAAGCCCCTCGAATAGCCTCAAGAACCCTCTTTTGACCTCTTTAATTTCTTCAAATTCCATCGAGTTTTCTTTTCTGTGGTCAATCAACCAGAGACCCTTCTCGCTTGCGGCTCAATTTGCAAAGGAGTCTGAAGAGGAAAAGACTCGGCAGTTTGTAAAACCGTTGAGCGTTATCTACAAAGAAGCTGTTGGGCTTTCGGGCAGGACTGAGAATAGCGCGGTTGAGGCTGAAGATCACAGTGAAAATGCAGAATTGAAGCAGAAATTGAGAAAGTTAGAGGAAGAAATGAGGAGATTGAACAAGAAAAGTTCTGAAATAAAGGAAACTTCGAAGTTGCATACTGAAAATGGCGACTTGGTTGAGCGAAGTGGCGCTAAGCGGAGTTTGTGGGAGTTGTTTTCTGATAAGAAGACGGAGGATCTGAAACCAACTGATTGTGGGACTGAGGATCCGATGGTTCACAAAGAGCTTTCTTCTGATATGCAAATGTTTGCTCAGCATTTGTACATGGAAGGCTACTTAAAGGACGCGACTTTCCTGCGTAAGAATAAATTCGATGTAACTCAGTTTGAGAGCAGTTATGCCCGTAACTTTTTGAAGTATGCAGCCGGAAAATTTGGGAGAGATCACCAGCAGATTGCCAAGTAAGAATGTAAAATTTTGCTGCATTATAGTAATTTGCATCTGAATCCTTGTGGTTGTTGTCCCTTAGGATGTATTTATTCCGGTCCGTTAAAGTTTTAAGAACGTATATTATGAAGTTATTTTCTTTATATTTGATAAGATTGTAGTAAATTGTTTGCTTGTGTTTCGTTGCTGGGATGAGCTTTCTAGAAAGGGCCTTTTCCTGTATGGTCTGACGAGTTTGTAACTGCTCAAATTGCGGGCGCATTCCAGGGAGAGAGCCTGGTTTGTGGATTTGTATGTGGGCTGTAGATTGAATGCGAGGAAGACGGATTTAAGCTTCTAATAGGGGTAATATGTGGATTATGAATCACTGGTGTATATCCCTAAAGCTGGAGTAAATACCTGTGATCCTTGCCTTGTGCCCGTTACTTTAGTTTTTGCCTTGATCGATTATGATTTCTGAAGACATCAAGCTCCTTTGAGTTTTCCCGTATGGAGCCATCATCTTCACCGACATATTCATTACCGTACAAGGGCAATGGACCGTATTCAGCGAACCTCTCACTTCTTGCTTTCCAAGCCCCGGGAATATCGACCATAGCTGTCTCGTCTAGTATCGATGCCATGCTTTATGGTCCACGTATAGCCAAGTGGGACTAGCTCGGCATTCCTCTGGTCATGGTTGCTACTAGCTTCTGTGGTCACTTGGAATGTGATTTCTTTACGGATTTACCGTTTCCTACTCGTCGTGTTGGTGTTAGAAATCACGAGAGCAGATAGTTTTGGTTTTTGTAGTTGTTTCGAATCTCTCCTCTATCTTGGACACACACAACATATGTTCATCTTCTATACTTCTATGCTTATTAACAGATACAATAGCATGAGAAAGTTGGAGGTATGACTTATACGTTTGTATCATTGCATTTAGTAATTCAAGAAGCACTTCAGACGCAGAAGATGTAGCATATGTGGTGGAATGAGTGTTTTTTTGTTGTCCATGTTAGAGGATAGGTGATCTCCTAGGATGCCTGTTTCTGGTTGGTTTTCTTATTGAGTAGAAACTAGATAAGGTAAGAAAATCACGTTCTAGTTGTATGATGTTAGACTTTTGAGATTCAAACTGTTGTCCAAGAGCTTATAGTTTCCGTGCTTGACATATGGAAGGAGTACTGGAAATAACATCAAGAAAATAAGGTGACATTTTGTTCCTGATTGCGAGCCCATAACAAATATATTCGTTCTGCAAATATTCATTGCTTGAATTTGCGATATTATCTTTTTATCGGGCATATCAACTGAAGAAGGTTGCAAAAATTTTGTCTTCTTACCTATTCTACATTATAAAACCCATCGACTTGTTTTGACTGCTTTGAGGTTCTTCCATTTCTCTATATAGTCGGAAAGAACTTGGACTCTCTATGTTGAGAGAATTGTTAGAAGTTTGATGTATGGTTTTTAACCTGTGAAATGAAAATTCATATTAAATTTGTGCAATGGATCTTATTTGTTTCCCATCTTGCCGTAATAACTCCATCATTTTGTGAATTGTCATGCCAGATGGTTGTCTGCTAGTGATCTGAAAAGGATAGCCCTATTTGGATGTCCATCCCTTGGGCGAAAGAGCATTTATGCGTCTAAACATATGCGCAGATTCTTTGGCATTGAGGAACATAAGGCAAGTTCTATGGATGAGTAAACTTTTTCCTGCCCCTTTCATTCAGCTTGTGAACCTTCAAGAGATTGTAATTCGAAATCTCTCTTCTCAATATCAACTGCATGATGAGGTTTGATTATGTTCCTATTTCAGGTTTGCCAGAAATGTGTACTGAAAGAGTCATGTGAGCATGCAAATAAGAAATATTGGAAAGAATCGAAGAAGTTACTTTTGGGTTGTGTGACCAGGGTTGTCGTTACATATGCTATGGGGTCGGTTCCTCAACAGTTGGTAGTGCCTGAAGAAATTAAGAATTCTGCTAGTCGATTACTGAAAGAGATTATAAATCTTAGTGAAACTGTCTCCTGAAGCTTCCCCCTGAACCTGAAACGTGCACCGGCATTGCTGTCGCACAATCATGAAACTGAGAAACAAAACAGTATCTACTCTCATGCGTTAATATCGCATATAGAGTCATAAAAAACGAGATGACTCTTTGCCCGATGCATCTTTCGTTATAGCAGAACTTACTGTTAGTTCAGAGGCTTCTTATTAGCCGAGTTGATGATTTACTGAACTTATGCAGACTTATTAACATTTCACTGATGACTGCAAGATATAACATCTCATAAATTACGATATGATCAGCTCGTCTACTCATTTATTTCTATGTTTCGTCTGAGTTACGTTCATGTTCAGATAAACTTGATCTCTATCCGCTTGTCGACAGATCTAGTGGAAAGAAGCAAAAGCCCAGGAAAGTTATTTCTTGATTTCTGGGAACGAAAGCCCGCATTTCGTCTAATTCTTTCGGACATAAATTTATCCGAAATTGCAATGCTATCTACCATATGAGTAGTTGTTGAAGCTGCTTTGCTCTAAACCAGAAATCAGTGGTCTGTTTTTGCTAGCATCCGATATATTATTATTATTATTATTATTATTATTATTGTTATTATTATTCATGTGTAAACTTGGAGAACAGGTTCTTACATCCTACTGCTGCAATCTGAAATGTGGTCTGATGAATTTCAAATCAGACAATGTGTTGATGGAGATGGAACATATGCAACAACAAACACAAGTGAGGATGAATGTCCAAACCTGAACAAGGCATCAATGGACCACCTTCCTCTGTTGGATGACTGCCCCTGGACCACTTCAGGGGAGAATAATTTCTCTGATAACAAAAGTTGCTTTCAATTTTTTAGTTTTTATTTTTGGAGAAACCTTTTCTTTTAATATTTTGGAAAACAAATTATGTTACGAAAAATCATTTCTCACTCATAATTAGTAGTTTGTGATGCCGCAATTTCAAATTTTAAAATACTTACTTATCTATTTTAAATAATTCATATTATTTTTTAACGGTCAATATACTATACAGTTTCGTACGTGGTAATATAAATTTTATGAAATTTGAAATAAAATGGTGTTGATTCAAACTATTCCCATAAATTATGGGAAAGTAAAAAGAATTAATGATGAGTTTCGTCAAAATGATAATAATGCAAGAAAGAAAGCAACAGTGTGGGATATGAGCAGCACATGGGCCAGTGGAGTCTCAGTCTGAGTCTGAGCGACCTATTATTGTTATCATTATTCAGCAGAGTATTTCCCCACACCCTAAAGCTGTAGCCCTACGCATAGGGCTCACGTTGTATCTGGCGCGGGATCTGCCCCACCACCACCTCCTCCGGCGGCAGAGGGGTGGTCGTGTCACGGTGGCGCCGCCGCATGTGGGAGCCTGCGTGCGTCAGCAGAGTCACGCGTCCGGCAGGTGGATCCCAGCTTCCACTTTCTTCTGTCCACCTCCAACCAACGAGCATCTCTATTTTTCGGTGGGAGAGAAAAAGGAAATAAAAACAAGTTTTTCCGTTTTCTTTTTTCAAAAAGAGAAAACAAAATTAAATAAATAGAACCAGTTTGGATTTCGTGTTGAATTCAGAATGTATCAAACACTTTAATAAACATTATAATTATCTTTTTGAATAAATTACAGTTATCACCCCTGAGGTTTGACATAATTAAAAACACTACTTGTTATTTGAAAAATTACAAATATCTTTTGAGGTTTATAACCGTTTAACAAATAACTCATTTCCATCCGTTTTATGGGTGAACTGACCAAAATGTCCTTATGCACTAAATTATTTTTTATTTAATTCTTAAAAAGAATTTGGACAACAATGCACATGAAGAGGTTTTTTAAAATTTTTATACAGAACAATAATAATGCAATTTACCTCAATTGATTTTTCTACAATCTTAATAAAAATTCAAGGGCAAAATAGTCAATTTTAGACCTTTTCAAAAATTACAAACCTCAGGGGCATTTATAATTTTTCAAACAATAAGGGAGTATTTGTAATTATCTCAAACATCAGGAGAGGTGGCTGTAGTTTACACTTTTTTTACTACAAAATAGGGGAATAGGGAGGGGGGGGGGTTATTCTGCAGATTTGTCGGGGAAGAGTGTGTCTGTCATTTATGCCAATCAAGATCTTTATAACTGATTTATTGTATCGAAAATCAAGGCATAATCATGTGGGAATTAAAACATAAGTCAGGACGTACGTTTAACTCCATCAAACACTTTGCTATGATTCAAACTCATATTTTAGATATGAGAATGTCTGATTTTTATCCACTAATTATAATTATGTTAATATAGCACCATTATGGGCTCAATATAAGATTATTTAAAAATAAATTTAAGGAAATGGGATCATCACTACTTTAAGTGATTGGAAAGAAGAAAGTATATTTGGTGCTTGAAAATTGAAATGCCCTTAGAAAGGGATGATGAGTTGATTTCTTGTAGTCACTTTTTGACCTGATGGAGGGTTGATGGGAGTCTATAAAGGGTTATGTATGATTGCATGTTTTTAGTTTATATATATATATATATATATATATATTATATTTATTATACTGAAAATTATGACAAAGTTTATTTAAGTGAAATTATGTGATTGATATTCTTAAAGAGTAGAATCACCTTGAATCTCTCAACTGTGAGTCTACAATACAAATATCAATCAAAATTACGTACATCGAGAAGATTTTAGTTATAATCTTTCAATATTTAAGTCAGTTAGGCGTAAGAAAATAATTTAATGATCACCGGGAGTTCATACATGTTGAGGTTTAGGATGCATCAGAATTGGATAGTAAAAACTTTAAATTAATAAAACGAATTTAAAGTTTGTTGGAAAATCATAAATATTCTAAGGAGAGATCAGCTTTGACCTTCATAAGATTTATCTCCGTATCAAAATCATATTAAATTATGTTACAAATTCAAACAATTAAACTAATCACATTACTCTCTTGATAAAATTATGAAAACAATGAAAAATATAATTTGAATAATAATATGTGACACTACTCATTGAAATGTACTTTTATTAGCAAACCGCATAATGAGAATATCAAGAAATATAGGAATTCTATATTATATATAATTGAAGGGGGTGAATTGGTGTCTTAATTAATTTGATAGGTCAATTTTATTATTTAATTTAATTAATTTATTTATTTCTTGACTTTTCATCCACCAACTCTTATTAACCCCCAATCCACTATCTCCAATGACAAAATTACCTTTATAAATAATTATTTATTGTTAGGTATTTTTATTTTTCTTTTTTCCACTTTAAATTTTCTCTTTCAAAATTATATATTTTTATCTCAATTATTGTTATATTATTTTTTCTCCTTAAATTTATTTAATCTCTCGATTACATTTCAATATTATATTTATTTTGCTATGTTTGTAAAAAAAAA
Organism: Sesamum alatum; assembly: GCA_034509735.1. Classification (NCBI taxonomy): domain Eukaryota; kingdom Viridiplantae; phylum Streptophyta; class Magnoliopsida; order Lamiales; family Pedaliaceae; genus Sesamum; species Sesamum alatum. The sequence continues at coordinate 48,455,259 of JACGWO010000001.1, read as the reverse complement.
TTAATTAAATATTTTTGCACACACATCGAGTGTGCCACATAACTCTAGTTTAAATAATAGTACTCTAGAACATATTTTATTCAAATAGAATCTCGTCTATTAAACCTACATTGTCCGGTCTTCTCTCATATATTTTAATTTTCTCCCTCCATATTATGACAGTTATCACGCAAATTGTTCTTATACCAAAACCTCATTTTCATCTTGTTTAAATGCAATTCACCCCGATCAAATTAGAAAAATTCAAAAAAACCCCTATAAAAAAAAATACAAGAAAATTCCTTGTCATTTAAAAAATGATGCAAAAAACCCCTGTAAGACAGTGAAGCAGTGTGCATTATTTTTCAAATCTTGCAACATAGATTCCCAAACTAACCACGTATCGTGGGAATACTTGCCTCATGCAATGGAATGTGGGAGTTCAATGGGCTACACGAAGATGGCGAGGTAAACATTTAGTGATTGCTGCAAACTGGGCTTCACTAGCGTCTCTTGTCTACCATATTTGGAAAGAGTGAAAATTGTAGAATTTTTCAATATATTTCTAGAAGCCGTAGGAAGTAGTTAGGATAGTTGTGAAGAAATTAGGCAGAAGCTTCTAATTCATTACAATCCGACTTCTCTCGAAATAATGTTCGTCTTTTGAATATGGAGGATAGCATGACAGGGATTAACTAGCTGATAATTGTTGTTATATGCTATATTTTATCTAACGCAATTTACCTTGACCTAAAAGTAAACGAAAATGAATGATTGAGGCTGTGTTTTGCTTGTGATTTCATCTCATCCCAATGAGAAAAAAATAAGATGGAATTGAATTGATTGAGATGATTTTTTTTTTTTGGGGGTATGTGATTAGATGCGAAATAAAAGTATAATGATATGGTTGATATAATGTGTGAAATGCATTAGGTAAGCAAAAAACTGCAATAATAATTATAGACAATGTGATATATTTGAAATGTATTTGAGATTTTTTTTTTGTTCGAATGAGAAAATTATTCCTACAACCAAACACTACCTTGACTTGGTTGTACCGATACATCTCACACTAGGAAAAATATAACTTTACATTACAATTAATAATCACGATTAAAGGTAAAAAAATCATGGTAAATACTAATTTACCATGACCGAGCAATGGTTATTAGCCGTGGTTTCTGCAAACGGGACAAAAAACATTTGCTACAGTAAAAAACTGTGGCAAATATTTCGGTTATAGGTAAAACCATGACGAACGTTGATTAATCATGGTCAAAATTTAAACTTTCGTCTCGATTTTGTATGACCGTGATCGATAGTATTAATTTATTATAATTTTTAAGTCGTAATAATTTATATGGTGGAAAATAATCAATTTTTTTATATCAAATTATTTAAGGGGCATGGAGGGTTGCTTATTAAATTTGGCAGAGTGTAGGGGAGCAAAGTTTAATTTACCCATAATTTAATCATATGAAATTAATAACAAGAGAAGAGAGAGTTCCACACACCCTCAAAGCTCTCACCAGTCGGTACTAAAGCTGATCACATGAGCAGTTAGTCTCCTACGTCGTAGCCCACCTGCAGCGCTTCTCCTACTCCTACTCCAGCTACCTCTTTCATTAATCATCATTATTTTGCCCCAATTCATGTAATCCTTCTGCATTTTTCCTACCTATGATCTACCTCCAATCCCCGCTTTATCCGCTGTTTTTTTTCCCATCAATTTTAATGGCGTTTTGAGATAATACAGCTATGGTGAATTGAGCTCACATCTTTCTTCTCATCCCATCATTTGCTTTGTTTTGTATAATTGTATAAAGCGGGGATGACAGGGGGGACGCGGATGCCGTCGTGGAAGGAGAGGGAGAACAACAAGCGCCGGGAGAGGCGCCGGAGGGCCATAGCCGCCAAGATATTCGCCGGACTCCGCCTATACGGCAACTACAAGCTCCCGAAGCACTGCGACAACAATGAGGTGCTCAAGGCCCTCTGCGACGAGGCTGGTTGGACCGTTGAGCCCGACGGAACCACCTACCGCAAGGTAAATTATCTCAATTTTTCCTTCTACAATATTTTACCATTAACAAGCTTTTCTACCAACATTTTCGTTTTCTTTTTTTCGTATTAAGTTCCTTCTGGTTACGGTGGAAGTAGTTTTTGCTTGCCTAACTTTATTGGAAATTGTAATTTTAAAGTAATCTGTATGTCTCTGGTAGCGTTGAATATCATACGTGAAGAAAAATTAGTTCTACAGAAGAATTTTATGTTTTTGAACTTTTAATATGCAAAGGAGGAATAATGCAGTAAGGAAGAAATATAAGTTATAATACAGGACATAATCATCGTGTTTGTTCTTGCTGTATTGCATTTTCTTCGCCTTTTTTGTTTCTCTTTCCTGCTTTCCTCCTTTGTTGACCCATGTGTTTTGAGGATTCTGGTAAAAATTCGAGGCCATGGGTGAGATCATTGGGATTGAGAAGACAACACCACCTTGGAAAATTGGCCAAAATCTTGAGGAACCCTGTTTTACACTTTCCATTTCAGCCTTAAAAATGTTGAAAAAGAAAGAAAAAAGAAAAACCCAATTGGGATATCTGGAGAAATGTGTACGTTCGACACGTTTTTCTGTTTCTTGTTTATGTGTACAGATTTTAGATTTGTTGAAGAGCATCTTTTCTGGTTGAGGGCTTTACTTTTCTCATTTTGAGGGCAGGCCCTCTTTTTTTCAGTCTTTTGTTCAGTTATTACCCAACTGACTCTCCCACCTTCCTTTACCGTTCTCGTGAAACTTTCTTCAATTCTGGTTTTCCCTTTTGCTTTTTCATTCTGCTGTTTGTGCTCAGGAAAGCAAAGTAGGGTAGTTTCTTGGGCCCTCTGTCAGCTTTCATCATACACTACCCCATTATCAATGGGCCATGTCTCAGGGCTGAGAAGTTGGGCTGGTTACTTGAATCACTGCAAAGGCACATGACTGTTAATAATGCTAGTTTAATACAAAAAAGAAATCTTAGCAGTAATGATTCTCTTGTTAACAAATTGCCGGAAAATGATTAGCACTTTTGTCTGTGAACCATAATTGTAATGTATGATACTATAATTAAAGCAAATTTTTAAATGTTTGGTTGAAGTATTTCGTTTTCCTTTACTACTGTGCCGACCCCTAGCTAGTGTTATCCGGGTGCTGTTGACCAATCAGCATGGTGCAAAACTATTAGAACAAGATGAGTATTAGGTAATCGAAGACGTAACAGTAAGATTTAAATATAAAAAATATGTCGATCAACGGATATGCTTTATAGGAACTATTAAGGTGGCCTGGACTTTGTTTAGATGATGCGTGAGTACCTTGACTTTAAGCAGTGGGGTATGTTTATTGTTTTTCATAGGCTGAGGGTATGTCCACCTTTACAAATTGCTGAGTTCATTTTTTTCGAAATGCTGTACCCTGATGCCTTCAAGAATTTATTCTCAAGTAAGAAAGTGAGTTCTTCTGGAGCTAAAGAATTGGAACGTATTAGTTCTAGCGAACTGGAGACTGGAGTACCAAGACATGTAAACTGTCTATAGACTTCCCACAAGATCAAAAAGGGAGGGATCCAGCGTGCTGGACTTTTATGCAGTTGGAAGGTTACTCTTGCAAGTAATGGCTTTCGTACTTACTGGGTCTGAGAGAAGTTGCAGAAGGAAAAGATAGAGTGAGTTACAAAAAGGGAACAAATAAAACTTTCGAGCATTTGATTCTTTTATGTCAGAACTAACCTTTCTTAATTGAATGTTGCTCAGAATTATTTTAGGTTTCCAACTTCAGTGAGTTTCTGAGATGAAAGAGATGTAGGGACTAATACTAGGACACAACTTGTAGCATTAGCAGATGGCAACTAGAATTTGGATATAACGTACTTCACAAATGTCATTTGGATTTGTCTCTATGCATGACTTGCATGTGCTTCAGTGCATCTAATTCTCTTCTAATTTCATAGGGATGTAGACCAGCAGAAAACGTGGATATCTTGGGTGGATCTGCATCAGTAACTCCATGCTCATCTTACCAACCAAGTGCCCACACTTCTTATAATCCGAGCCCAGCTTCCTCTTCCTTTCCAAGCCCAGTTTCTTCTGCTTATGACCCCAGCATTGTAGCAGATGGCAATTCCCTCATCCCATGGCTCAGAAACCTCTCATCATCGTCTTCTTCAGCCTCATCATCAAAGTTTATACATCAGTATATGCATGGTGGCTCCATTAGTGCTCCTGTAACCCCTCCCTCGAGCTCCCCAACCGCCAGAACTCCACGAATTAAGACTGACCGGGAGAATTCTTTTCCTCACCCCAGCTGGGGAGGCCCTCAACACCCATTTCTTCCCTTGTCCACACCTCCAAGCCCTGGCCGACAAATCCTCCATGATTCAAAATGGTTTGCTGGTGTTCAAATCCCTCAGAGCGGTCCAACTTCCCCAACGTTTAGTCTTGTTTCTTCAAATCCATTTGGCTTCCGAGTAGAAGATTTAAGCCGAGGTGGATCTCTGATGTGCACTCCTGGGCAAAGTGGGACATGTTCTCCTGCTGTTGCTGCAGCTTCTGAGCAAAATGCAGATATTCCAATGGCTGAAGTGATTTCGAACGACTTTGCATTTGGTAGCAACATAGCAGGTCTTGTAAAGCCTTGGGAAGGGGAGAGGATACACGAGGAGTGTGGCTCAGATGACCTTGAGCTTACACTTGGAAGCTCAAAAACCAGGTACGTCGCCACAGCCATTTCACTGGAAGATTATGACAAAACACATTAAAACACGATTCCTTGTATTGCAGATAACGGAATTAATCCAAGGAAGACTTCCACTTCATTAGAAGTTTGAGGCCACAACTGATGATTTAAAGAAAGGATAAAATCGGAAGCAAGCAAGAATACAAAGGCCGACGCCTCTTTCTACCTCTCTATGTCAAACTTTAAGCTCTGTAAGATTAATATATTCTATGAATACGGTACTTCAAGACGCGGCCAATGGTGCTCATTTCAATGGATGTCGAGGATATGAAGGCTACTGCTGCTTTAATCCTCTTGATGTTGATGTTTTAGTTCTACGAAATTATCATTTCAAATCAAATCTGGTTCTTCAGGTGTGAGACTGGTTCACAGCCATCATTGATCTTTCAATCTCAATCTCCTGGTTTTCTATTCAAAGAAATGTATGATGAAGACATGGGAAACCAGTCAATGTTGATGGGGTGTGATCTTTCTAAGCTCTTCTGCATCATTTGAAGTCTGCATTTCCATCAAAATTTTGGACATTACTCTCATAATTTCTTATGAAATCTTACAACGTTGGGATCAAACAGCTAAGACCTTTATAAACAGATTTACAGTAAAAATGAAGCCAAAAATTTCCTCATATTCTGAACCAAGCCAATCTAATTTCAAGTTACAGTTGAAAGATATCATTAACAGAAACTGCAAATTCAGTATTCTGCATAGACAAACCAATAAACCAATCAATCAATCAATCATTCTAACTTCACATTATGAAGATCTGGAATAAGCCTACTTGCAGAAGAATGATCCCGGCTTTCATCTCTACTAGAAAGGGAGACTGAGGAGTCCATCCACGGTCCATCCATCGACACACGTCTCTGTTCCCGGCCATCCTGAGAGAACGTCGAGACATTTGTTTGACTATCCTGTGAGAGTATCTCAAAGGCTTTAAACCTGATGTCTTGGTCCACCGCACCACGCTTGATAACTGGTGCTTGAACTGCAATTTTCCCTTCAAGCATGCTCACCACTGAAGACATGGTAGGTCTGAGAGTCGGGGACGGGTTAGCACACAAGAGCGCCAAGTTTAACATCCGCATCGCCTCTTCTTTAGAGTAGTTTGAGCCAAGACTTGGATCCACAAGTTCTAAGAGGTTTCCTTGCTCTTGTAGGACATAAGCCTTCACATTTCATAAATATAACAAGTAAAATAGGATTGTAATTAATGTGAAAGTGGTATGAAATGAGGAGCATGCAACATGATCTCATAGACAATCCTATGATTTATACTCAAGGTGCATAGTGGGTCGGGCTTCGTGTCGGAACTCAGGGTGTATAGTGGGTCGGGCTCCGTGTCGGAACTCAGGGTGCATAGTGGGTCGGGCTCCGTGTCGGAACTCAGGGTGCATAGTGGGTCGGGCTGGCCCTGGACCGACACGGACCAGCCCGACCTAGGACCGGCCCACTATTATTCATAGCTGGTCCTGGACCTTTAAATGAGTCCCAATTGGGTTCATTTTTAAACCAAGCCTAGCCCATGAACCAGCTCGATTGAGGCCCGGACTAGACTTGAATGTGCCTATTTTAATTTTTTTATGGAATTGATGTTTTTTTTTTCAATTGTTTAAATTTATGGTTGTCTAATGAAATAAAGAAATAAATAATAAATTAAATCCCACAAATTTTTAACTAAAAAAATAATAGTTAAAACTATATAGTGAACTTAAATAATAATTTGATTAACAAGTATACAATAATAACTTAGAATACAACAGATTCAAAAAGGACTTAATATAAACTTTGAAATATAATAAACAAAGAGTATTAATGAATTGATGTAATAAAAATTTAGAAGTAGGACAATAAAGATAAAAAGGATATAGATTTTTAAATGTATAAAAGACCTAGTAGAATAGTCAACTTAGAATAATAAAATAAATTATAATGCTATGTATTATTAAAAGAATAAAAAAATGGCTCGGTCCAAGCCCGGCATAGGACCAGGTGGTCCTGGGCCACTGGCTGGGCTGATCCCAAGTATCAATACCTGGGACCGGCCCAGGACCAGCCCGATCCCAAGTGGGCCTGAGCTGAACCGACCTATTTTTATATTGGGTCAATTGGTCCTGGACCGTATTGGCCCACCCCAGCCCACTATGCATCTTGAATTTATACTCCTATAAGATTGAAATTTGGGTAGCACAATTGTTAACTAATTCTTGAAACAAAACAAAGAATGAGGGGAATACATAACAATTTGACTGAATAAAAGAAGATTACCCAATCAAGAAGGTAGACGAACTCCTCTTTAGGCCTGTAATTAGTGTTGCTTTTGCCACTGACGATTTCTAGTGCAACAATGCCGAAGCTGTAGACATCTGCTTTGTCTGTCAAATAGCCCCTCATCGCGTACTCCGGAGCCATATAACCTCTGTAAGTAATGAAAACATTCCCTATTTTAGTGATCTCCAAACACAGTTCTTACACTGTTGATGGACTGTCTGTCTACACTTAGAGCTTAACATCTTTCTTTTCTAGGCATACATTGTCAAGAAGAGGAATAAGGAAAATCGACTTACACAGTTCCCGCGATTCGTGTGCTAATATGCGTGTTCTCTTCTTCATCAAGCTTAGCCAAACCAAAGTCAGATATCTTAGCATTCAGATCTTTATCCAGAAGAACATTGGTAGCCTTGATGTCTCTATGGACAATTTTCAACCTTGATTCCTCGTGGAGATATGCAAGACCTCTTGCTATTCCTATACATATCTTCTTTCTCGTTTGCCAGTCAAGGTTTAATCTTTGTTCCTCGCGGCCTAAATCAAGAAACGGGTAGAAATAAGAGGGGCAGGTGGAAGATCATAATAGCTGATTCCTAAAACTTGACGGGCAAAGTATTTACCAAAAAGTGCTCGAGCCAGACAATTGTTCTCCAGGTACTCGTATATTAGGAGCAACTGGTTTCCTTCTATACAGCAACCGAAGAGCTTCACAAGGTTGGGGTGTTGCAGGGCAGATATCATGCCTATCTCATTGACAAATTCCCGGTTTCCTTGTTTCGACTTAGCAGAGAGCTGCTTAACTGCTATTACTGTACCATCGGACAGAACGCCCTGAAACATGAAGAATTATTTCACGAAAGTTACATGGTTGCATGTGATTGAGGCTCACCTTAATGGAAAAAATACTCCTTAAATCTACCTTCTGCATAAGATTATATATTTGACAGAACTTATGGAATGAATAGAAGATGTTCGGAGTTTATAAGAAACGAACAAAAGTAAGATTTGCTTATTTACCTTGTAGACAGGACCAAATCCTCCTTCACCAATCTTATTAGCATTATCAAAGTTATGTGTAGCAGCTTTGATCTGTCTTAGGGTAAAATAACCTGTCTGTAGGTCAAGTGCTCGAAGTTCTGTATCAAGAAGATAAAAAGAAGAATATAGTTCAGTAACCACGGTATCATTCTTTCACAGTTTATTGAGCATAACGAGGAAAAATGCTATTTTAGGATCCATATTTCACTGTACTCTCACTTTCTGCATGTGTTTGTGCACGTCTGTCTGCACGTATGATTCTAACGACGCTAATCCAAGGATTCAAGATTTCCCCGTACCGAATTGTTAACCACCAGGATACTGATGATTAAATTAATAATTGATCAGATGGACAGTGAAATGACAAGGACTTACCTTTATCTTCAACGTCTTTTCCTAGACACCCTCCTCTCCAGAGAATAAGTAAAATCAATAACACGGCCACCACACACGAAGAAACAACGATTCCAACAATAGCTCCAACAGATAGCCCTGTACTGACATCAAAGTCTACAGAGGAAGAGAGGCTCTCATGATTAGGCAGTCGAAAAGAATGAATGCGGAAGAAAAAAGATCGTGGCAATACTTACTTGGTGTCACAGCAATTGCAGATATCAATGGTCCATATACACCCCTGTCGGGAATGGCCGTTGTCCCCTGTCCGGTCCAGTACAAGTGGATCTCCAGGGTACTACCATTTACAAGAACATCAAAATCCCTGTAAATGCCTCTTCTAACACCCTTAGCTTCCTGAGCAACATCAAAGTCTGCCAAAACCACCTGCCCCTGTAAAGGTAGCTCAGTGAACATAGGATGTCAACTAGAGAAAATGTATCCTATGTACCAACTAGAAACTCTAGGAAAATATATAGGGATAATTACATTTACACCCCCTAACTTGTGGTCTGTTTACACAAACCACCCCTTCCTATTGGATAATTATACATACACTCAAACATCAACATCATTTACACAAACCATCCCTGCTTTTTGGGAAATTACACATACACCCCCAAAAACATCAATATCATAACACAAACTACCTTTGTTTTTTGGCTGTCAGGGGTGGGTTATGTAATTATGCAAAAGGCAGGGGTGGTTTGTGTAAACAAACGATAGGTTAGGGGGAGTAAATGTAATTATCCCAAGTGATGCTAATATATCTTTGCTAAAAAGCTGGCAAATCATGGATCCACTTACTTGGATTGCTACATCGAACATCCTCCTCCCGAGGCTGGTAAAGGTGGAGTTATCATCATACATTATTTCAGCAAAATGAAGGCGCACTCGATAGCTACCTTTGCGCAAGCAGAGTCCATAATACTTGAGTGAAGAAGGGGAAAGGCGAGCTGTTTGGTAAATTTCTGCAACCGGTGATATCATTGAAGAATGATTTGCTGCGATAAATCGGCCTCTGTCGTTTCCCATGTACGTCCCTGTACTGCTATATGCCCATCTATTATTATAGGATTCAAAGTGTGATGGACCTTGATCACTTAAGTTCTCTTCATATTCATTTCCTTCAAAGTTAATCCTTCTTCCTCCACAGTTTATGAACAATGAGTGATCTGAAGATGTAATGACCATGAATACATTTTTATCACAACGAAAGATAAAACTTTTAAGTTAGTACAGTAGAAGAAGCTCTTACGGTTGGCATTTCCGGGGCAAGCGAGGTCTGGCCTCAAACACCAAGGGATTCTATCAACAAAGAACTTCCACATTTACGAAAAAGAAAAATATTAATCAAAGACGTAAAACACTTGAGAGGGATAAAGAGGAACTCACGAGTTGCTCGCTAAAGTCGAGTGGCTAGCAACTAAGTTTCTGCAAAAGTTCAAGAGTAGTTGAGTAGATATGGTGGTCACAAGGTTCATCTCAAATACATAACATAGAAATACTTACATATTTGAGAACTGGCAACCAGCTACACTGGATCGTGTGAAGTTGTTGTATGACAGATCCCTGCAGTTAGTCAGTCATGAGTTCTCAAAAATCTGATTTTCTTGCTCTTTGAGCTATAAAAAAGCAGGAATATTTTGCTTAGAAATTGTACGACAAAGATGACATGAAGTAAGCATAGGAGGTTTTCTGGATGGATTAGTGTAATCTCAATAGCAATTTATATGCAGGACGATCTTGTCCATCCTAACATGCCAGTAGTTCTGGTTTAGACACCCATTCTTAGAATGAGAAGTTGATCTGGGAGCTTCTGTAGCTAGTCTTTTCCCCCATCCCTTGCCTTTGTCCTAACTCGACACTGTTCTTTCTTTATCGTGGAACAAAAACTGCTAAAGAGTAATGGTCACTTTGCCTAAAGCTAAAGACGAGGTTCCGATATCTAAGACCAAGTTTGCCAGCATGAGAAATGAAATTTTGACGTCTGCATGCCTCAGTCTTGCTACAATGTTTATATGCTAAGAATAAAACGAAACCACCAATGATAATGTAAGTCACTATGATTTGCTAGGCTTGAAGAAATTCTCACATATTCTTCTGTCTGCTATCCAAGATCCAACCGGGCACCTCCCCCGTCAGAGAGTTATGGGACAAAAACCTGCAAGCAAAATGTAAATCAACTCTTGATAGACTGATAAACTGTAAATGGAAAAACTAAGTAAAGAACTTCAGACAAGGCATGCAGACATCTGTTCAGATTATGCGGAGAAAGATACATACAAGAAGTCCAGATTCACCAGCCCTTGGAGATTGCTTGGGATTTCTCCATTCAACATGTTGAAACTGAGATCTCTGTGAATGAACATTTAAAAAATAAACCTAATGAAAGAGCATATTTACAGCAAGACAATAATATCTTGGAAAAACAATTAGATAAAATTTCGAGTCAATGATAATGCTTAAATTCCTGAGGGTGAAAGCCACACTTACAGAGTTTTTAGCCTACTCAAGTCTCCTAAGTACAGTGGAATTGCACCGATGATTGAGCAATTCCTTAATATCCTGCATCGCAGTGAATTGAAAACATTACCTGCTGCAAAACTTATCTACAGAAAATTTGTGGTTTCCTCTAATAACCACATGATACTCACAATTCCCTCATGTTTGTCATGTCTTGCAAACTGGGAAAACTCGTGCTTGGTCCCTTCAGATCTGATATCCTCCTGAAAACCAAACCGGGATTTATTACAATTCAACCTTCCGGTTATTACCATATAAACACACACGCAATTTTTTACCATAATCTTATTTCCATTGTTTGGTACGAAGACAGCATAAACCGTGTAAAACTTTTACTAAGAGAATATTTGGCTTACAAATCTGTCAAGTTCTTCAACTGGGATATTCCAGCAGGAATGGGACCCTCCATTGACGCTCCTTGCATGTCTCTGCAGCATGTTCAGTAAGACTTTAGTCGAGACATGACAAGCTGGCCACAGTTTTACATAAATATCATGAAAAATTCGAGTGACAGATCGAAATGCCAGTATAAGTAAGACTCACAGTCTTAACAGTTTGGTCCAGTTTCCAACAAAATCAGGAATCCTTCCAGACATTTTGCTCCCGTCTATCCTACTGCAAAGAGTACATAAAGTTCAGGTACACATACGAGGGTCGAGGTCCAGAAGCAAGTTACTGCAGTCCCAGCTCGGGTGTGAGAACCCAAAAACAAAGCTAAACTTCAGCATATATGCATAAAGTGGCTGCCCTCAGGTTTGAACTCATACCCGTGCTGTTGCTGGTCTTGTCCTTGCACGACTCAATGTTCAAATGCTAGTATATTACATTATGCACTCGATTCTTTGTTACTTACAAATCTGTCAAGTTCCTTAGATTGCCAAATGTTACTGGTATCGTCCCGTTGAAATTATTAGCAGAAAGAAGGCTGCAAAGGAAATATAGAATGTCAGCAACATAATTTATCTTGGAAACAATAGTGTTATATGCCACTCAACATACAGTGATGGGTAAATTTGTGAATATCAGATTGTTTAAAAGAAGTGATTTATTGTTACCACCATATATAAGGAAGAGTGACGTTTCGAACGATTATTACAACAAAATCAAAATTAATTATGATCAGCAGTCTTACAGCCTCCTCAAATTGCTCAAACTTCCCAGGTTTGCCGGAAGATTTCCTTCAAGCAGATTATCTTCCAAGACCCTGGAGTTAAGATAAAAACAAACAATCAGGCGTATAACTACTTTCTTCGGCAGATAAACTATTTTACATACTATTATTACTTACAGCTCTTCAAGAGTGGTAATGTCACCAATCTCCTCTGGGATTGTACCACTTAAACGGTTTCCGAGAAGTGACCTGTTATGATCAAAATGTAAGCATATCTAATTCGTATGAACGATGCAAAGTCATAAATTCTGTAGGAGTTTATAACTTACAACTTGACTAGACGGAGTTGGCCAAATTCTGCAGGAATTGATCCATTCAGGTAATTTCGAGAGAGATCTCTGGAACGGTAAATAAACCAGTGAAGGTAAAGTCAGCATTCAAAGTTCATCACTATACCGGAGTAACCCTCAATGGCGAAAGTTGTAACTTACAGCTCTTGCAGATGACTAAGATTTGCAAATTCCGCAGGCAAACTTCCAGTCAAATTGAGACCCTTCAACTGGCTGCACATGCAAAAAAGAGGATTGCGTTTAAGACATAGCTACGGTAAATTAGCATTAAAAATGGACGAAGTAAAAGTATAAGAGCGTACATGTTGGTAACGTGGCATACGGTGCTGCTATTAAAGGAACAGTCGCAATTGACACCGCTGTATATGTCATCAGACCAAAAGGTCAGGTTAAATCCATTAGCCCCAATGCAGGAGCTTTGGTTAACATTCCAGTACTGGTTCTGTAGCTTTGATGATATTGTCTGAAGAACTAGAACTGTAACAAGAAGAATAGATTAAAACCAGAAGTATAGTAGGCATCAGTATTACATTAAATGGACTTGCAAAAGCTAACACTTTCTAACTGTTCACTTGTTTCATTGATGAAAGAACATTTGTTCTCTGAAATGGAACTTTGTATTATTGAAAAGATAATAACATGATGTAGGAAGAGATCGATGCGTTCTAAAACTAAGTAGTGTAACATACTACCTTCTTTACGCAATCACAAGAACCAATGTGTTTCAATAAAAATAACAAGACTCAATTGCAAAGGTCATATATGGGGTTTAAAGCATTTTACCCCCTTGTGATTATCAAAATGCTTTAAAAAAGCCCGTGTTAAATAAATGGTAAAAAAAACCTGTGATCTTAAAAATATAGCAATTAACCCCCTTGTTGACAGCGGTGGGACAGACACGCTTGGTGTGCGACTTGTTTACCAGTTTTTCCTCTTAAATGACAAAATTTCCCCCATCCTCCACAAATTCAAGGCCTCAAATTTGAAACACTCATTTAGGCAGAAACCACAATTGAAAAAATTATGCAAGAGATCAGAGCCAAAAAAAGAGCAGTACCAGATGAGAGAAGCCAAAATGAGGATCATTTCAGACTTAAGGCCTTGTATTTGTGGAGGATGGGAGCAATTTTGTCGTTTAAGAGGCAAAAACAACTCGCACACCAAGCGTGTGTGTCCCACTGCTGTCTACAAAGGGGTTAATTGCTACATTTTTAAGATCACAGGATTTCTTTTACCATTTATTTAACACGGGGGTAAAATGCTTTAAACCTGTCATATATGGAAAAGCAGCAGCACTGCCCGAACAGTGTATATCACCGTGATTCTTTTATTGTTTCAATTGTCAAGTAAACAAACAACATCTTTCTTCTGTCCCGTTGTTTTTTATTTAATTAATCTATTTACTTTGAAGCTCAACCTTCTATATGTACTGGCAATGGAGACACAAATTATTAGAAAGTGCATGGTGCCGCCAAAACTGAATGATCATATGTAACTCCAAAATACAGGTAGATTTCAGTAACAAGAAGATAAAATCATTGGCTTATCAAATTATCTATCGAGCTATGCAAAAAATTCAACAAAAGACAAAAAACAACTCCACCATCTATTTTACATCAAGCAATACGTGGAGTAACTCTCGATACAGTAGTAAAAGCAAAACGTGTAGTGTGAATCAACTCATATTCCCATTGAAATAGGATCCACACAAGGAAATGCACTTGCCATTCGTTGGTTAATAGTGGCATCCCGGAAACGTCAGGTCGAGATATGGCTTTCAAATTAAGTTCCGATTTTGTGGATGTTGCCAAAGGGAGTGGCGATGCCATACGCAAAAAGAAAGAGACTCATAAACAGACAGAGGCAAATAGAGCTTTTGCACATTTTCAAAGGAGATATTTGTTTTAGAATGTATACAAGTGGTAGTGACTCAGAACTACCCCTGGTCTTGAAAAGTCAAAACCCCTCATTTTCAAGATCTATAGCACACCCATTCTCTTGATACTTACCATATGTGTTGTTTCTTTTCTTATCATGGCTAATTTAATACAACTAAACAATAAGACCATCTCAAAACACACTGTAATAATTTGCCATGTGATGACAGCCTTCTTTACCTTTAAGGTTGCTATACAAAGAACATAAATCATCAACAGATGTCTGAAGAACAAAAATTATCCAAGAAAAAGAAGAAAGAAGGAGTTCAACAGAGGTAAAAGCCAACAGCTCAGTTGAACCAGAAAATCATAGAAACACCACTCACCAAACATCAGCCCTACATTAAAACATGAGAACAACAAAAACGTACAAAGAACGCAAAAATCAAGCCAAAAGATAACCCAAATTCAAGCTTCAGTTTAAGTAGGCATTAAATGGTTAAGTCCCAGAGTTAATAAATGGCAGAACAAGAGAAATTCTTTAAGTATTTTTTCCGTTTTCCTTTCCCTCCATTTTCTACCACAGATTTAGGACAAGAATTGCTTCAGAGAACTATACCTTCATCTTCGGGCAGAAGCTGAGCAGCAGATGTCAAAACCAAAGTTGCACATACGCTTGCAAGAACGAATCTTTTCACAAAATTTGCACTGTTAGAGGCCCTTTTTGCAAGAAAAACCTCCATCATCAGCAAAAACGAAAACGGAACAAAATCTTCTCCTGTCGGGTCCAGACAAACGAAACTCTTTCACGCACCCGCCTCGTAATACACGAACTATCAACACATAAATATCTCTGAGTGTATTTTGCGCGTGTCGGAGTACTAATGCATGTAGGAAAATGCAGTTTATTCGAAGTCAAAATTTTCCTACAGTTTATACGAAGTCAAAAATGAAAAAAAGCAGAGAATCAGTTCTTGAAGAGGAAAGAGAATGGTAGTTAGAATTGATGGCGGGATGAGAGAGAAATTGTAGCAGTTGGAGAGAGAGAGAGAGCGTTGTTTGAAAAGATGAAACAGAGAAGATGGATTTTGAATGGAACAGTTCAAGGGGTCAATTCAAATTTGTAGATTTTGGACGGGCCGAAAAGTAAATCAACAAAAGATTATGGGCGAAAAGTGTATCTTTTTTGCTTTTCCGTACAAACAAAAGGCTATGTCATATTCTGTGTTTTCGTCAAACTCGTTGAAACATTAAATATAATAATTCATAACAAGCAGTTGTGATACGTCATTTTTATGTGCATGTAATAAATATTTTTTTATATTTTAAAATATATTATAAATAAAATAATATATAAATTAACACATCACATTTATAAAAAAAAACTAATTTATCAAGTAATATAAAATTTAAAAAATTGAATAAAGTAATTATCATATTAGTTAACATTATAAAAAAATAGTACGACGGTGCCATTATCCGTCATTTGTGAAAAAAAAATAATTTTTTTATATAATAGTATAGATATACAAATCGTACAAAGTTACAAATGTTTTATTTTTAATAATGTTTGAATTCATAATAAATAACTTCAACTATTAACTTACCTGTAAAAAATTTATAATGTAATAATTTTTTGCTATGCTATAAATCACATCGATTTGAAAATTATAACAAATATATTTTTTACTACGATCAAACTATATTGATGCGAAATTTTAAGTTTTAATTATGCTTAATCAATTGCGTTATGGTTTTACTTTTATCAAAACATTTGACATAATTTTGAATTGTAGCTAATATTTTGACGTCGTGTATATAAACAACGAGTAATAATCGTTGCGTAATCATCATCAATTAATATTCGTCATGTTTTAAACTTTGAATAATACCAATTAACTATAACCGAAATGTGTCAATAATTTCTTAACCTAGTGGTTATGGTTAATGATATTTTTACTGTAAGACTATGTGGTGTTTAGATGTAATTTACTGATATTATTGATCGGTACATAATTGTTATAATTGTCTTTATTAATTTGATGCTCAACAGAAATTATTGTAATTGATTTATTTTAAATAATAATAGTTGATCGTTTTTATTTAAAATAATAATAATGTTTTTACTGCATGTCCAAATTTTAGTGGTTTCATGGGGGCTGCTTACGGAAATGTCTGACGGCTACTGTTGGCGAATTTTCAAATTGACCACGCGGTTTTGGGAAATATTAAATTCCTCCCCGTTTTTTTGTCTGGTTGACCGCTGGACATTTGAACTACTATCTCTTCTACTTACTTCACACTCAAGAGATGTTTGTTAGTACACTTTGCTTTAAGAATTTATTATTGTAAGAACTAAGATGTTTGTGAAGTTTATTTAAATATTATTCCAAAATATCAAAAAAAAATTAGTATTTTAACAATATAAAATATTTAACTTCAAATGAAATTCATAATTTAATTTAATCGATAGAAAGAAAAATAATGAAATGTTTAAATTGAATTATATTTATTTTCCGATTAGTTGAAAGTTTTACACAGACTGAATTGATATTCGTCTATGAAAATTGTACTTATATGTTTTTCGGTGTATTTGAATTGCAACGACATGACCAGTATGATAATAAGTTAGCAAGTGGACTATTATAAAGAATATAAGTTCAAATTTTTGAATATTTTTGTTTGTGGGTACCATCTTACCTTCACAATTTATTAAAGAATAGTGATGGATTCAACATTTATAAGGTTAATTAATAATAGTAATACCAACTTGTTGAAAAGTCATCATTTCTCAAATATTTTACTTGTCGTTGTCACTCAAATGGCATAACAAGACTAATAAAATAAAACAAAATAAAATAAGCAAAACATTATTCTTATTGTAACTCAAGGCATTATTTTATAAATAAGGATAACTTTCTTATTACTTTTTTGCCCAAACTATTTCTTATTGTATTTTGAAAATGCCCTTTAATAATGGTTGAAATCTATTCAATACGTTTGTAAAAATTATGCACATACGTAGGGTAATTTAGTAATTTCACACATAAGTTGGTAGTGCATTAATTTCTTTTTACCAAACACTTACATATCAAAACTTTTATAAATATTATCACTAAATACTCTCAACTTTTACATTTTAATCATATATTATTTTTTTTCAAAATTTAACACTTTTAATTATGGGACAATTACAACGTTGTCCGTTAAGGTTTGAGATAATTATGTGTGTGGTTTGAAAAATTACATGATATTTGCTTTCATCTAATAAATTGGCCCACTCGTTAATTAAAATTTATTAAATTTATCAATATTAATAAAAAAACTGAATGATAATTAATATTTATCTTTGATTGACTTATTATAGGTTAAAAAAATCTTTTCTGATCAAATGACTCTAAATATATCTTGTGCGCTAAATATTACAGCTAGCAATGCAAAATATAGACCAATAGTAGGACCCTAGGGTCCTTCCTTATCCAAATTCCAATCAAATGACTAAGCAGCCAAAATGAAAAATAATTAAATAAAAAATCAAAATGAAATAATTGAGCAAGTGGACTATATAAAAAGAAAAAATAAAGGTACATTCCACCACAAATAATTGAGCTCAGTGTGGTCCAGTTGATGTAACTGTTGGGAATTAAATTTCATTTTAATTACTGGTCAAAAACCATAATTAAGTTTGAGGCATGGTATATAATTAAAAAATTATGGATTCGAGTACCATAAATATATATATACCTGTCTAATTTCATTGTATTTTATTATTCTTTTGTCTCGACTTAACGTATCCATTGATTAAAATTCTTTATGCATTGAATCAAACTTTGAATTTAAATGTAATGAATAATATAACAAAGGTATAATTACACCCCTTTCTATGATGTTTGATATAACTTTCACGTGGACCTCATTTGATTTGAATATTATATTTAATATCTTTGAGATTTGCTTGTGTCTAGCAAATAAGTCCATTCATTAGTCAAAATTCACCGAATTTGTTGATATTAGCAAAAACACTGAATGGAAGTCAATATTTATCATCGAGTAACTTAATACTGACTTAATATATAAGTCAAACAAATATTTTTATAACCAAACCACCCTTATATCTTCACACGTTAATGCACGTGTAGATTTATATATTCACCGTTATAAGGGTAATTTAGTTATAAAAGATTCGATTGACCTGCTATAAGTCATTAATAAGTCAATCGATTGTAAATATCAATTTTCATTCATTTTTTTAATATCAATAAATTCGATGAGTATTGACTAACAAATAGACCTATTTGTCAGACTAAGCAAATTTCAAGAGTATTAGATGTAGTTTTTTCTACCACATAGAATTTACATATAATTACATCATACCTTGTGGAAGGGGGTGTAATCACCCCTATAACAAATTATATACCATAATATATAGGGTAAACTATAGTCACCTCTCTTGAGGTTTAGCGTAATTACAAATACCTTTCGTTGTTTGAAAAATTACAAATATCCCTCCCTCGACCCCCCCCCCCCCCCCCGAGGTTTGTAATTTTTAACCAAATGCCTGAAATTGACCATTTTGCCCTTGAATTTTTTATTGAAATTGTAGAAAAATCAGCCGAGACAAATTGCATTATTGCTAAGAAACCTCTCCCTGCGCATTGTAGTAAAAAAATTTAAAAATTAAATAAAAAATAATTTAATGCATAAGAGCATTTTGGTTAGTTCACTCATGAAAATTGGTTATTTTTTAGAAAGTTAAAACCTAAGGGGGTTATTTTTAATTTTTTAAACAACAAAAAGTATTTGTAATTATGTCAAATTTCAAGGGAGAGATGTAGTTTACCCTTATATATATATATATATATATATATATATATATGGTCAAAAAACATCGACCAGCTGCGCCTTACAATATGGACTGAATTAAATAGGAATATTTTTCTTATTTGATGAAAATATTTTCCAAAGTTTGGAAAGGTCTTAGCTGTTTCTATTGGGCCAATGGGAACACAAGCTTTTAATGCAAATAGTGCAATTTTCTCACTTTTGGCCTTTCTTTCTGCAGGTGAATTGAATTTCGACGTTAACATATCTAATTCATGCATGCAACGTACTACTATTACTTTTCTTCTTTTGAATTATATGAAATGATTGCTCCCATCAACATTTTCTTCACAATTGTCCAACACTTTAATTAATAACTCAAGTTAGATATATATAATATTAGGATTAATTACACTTAGAACCCCTCTGAAAATATATAATTATATTTCCCCCCAAAAAAAATTTAAAATTACATTTACACCCCTTCCAAAAATTCTCTGTTTACACCTGACCCCCATTCGTTAGAGTTTGAACGGAAAATGTTCACGTCAACAAAAATAATTACATAAATTTTCAATTTTTTTCATCATTTAACATTCTCATGTATATTTTTATTCCTATAGAGGGATAATGTAATGTATATATATGGAGTGATGCCAGATTATTATATTTTTCTCTTATAAGTATAAAATTATTAAATGAAAAGTCAAATTAAAAATTTATGTAATTATTTTTGTTGACATGACTATTTTTCGTCCATACTTTAACGAATGGAGATCAGGTGTAAATGAGAATTTCCAAAAGGGGTGTAAGTGTAATTTTGTAACTTTTTTGGGGGAAAGTGTAATTATGCATTTTTAGAGGAGGTCTATATATAATTGACCCTATAATATTATTACATCTTTAAAATTTGCATGAAATATAGATATATAAATCTTTGTCGGACGATGTCGACCGTCACGACTTTACGAAGTGGTCTAAATAACCTAGAATCAAATTATTTAATTGTATTTTGAATTCTCTAATTATAGTCATTTGAGATTTTTTAATATTTTTTATTGGGAAAAAATGCAAGCAAATTCTCGTTTGATATGTAAATGAGCAAATTATTTTTATATAAAAAATAAAATAGCAATTTACCTCCCCATCTAAGGAGGTAAAAAGTGCTACATTTTAAAGAATATGGGGAACTAAATTGCTATTTTTCTTTCGTAAGGAAGTCTTTTGCTCATTTTCAATATCATAGAGTAGTAAATCGCATTAAACTCTTTTAAAATGTTAAAGCTGTAATTTGGTCCTTTATAATTATTACAACGCCTATTCTTGCCACGTTATAAAAAATCAACCAATAACCTTATTGATGGGGAATAAATTGAAAATACGTAATCCAAGCACACTTCACAAATCTTCAATGGTTGAGGGCCTATTTATAGTATTACGAGCATATAATACGGGGGGTGTAAAAATCAATTTTTACCCCTCCGTAATTATTTACATGTGGATTACATTTTCTTGTCAAGATTGATATAGTAAATACAAGTAATTCAAAAATGTGTGGTCTCTTTCTCTTCATTCTTTAGTGGAAATGACTTTTTGGCCCTTTGTAGGATTTTTCCTCCATAACTCATTTTCCCAATGATTTATTGGTACATGCTTTGGATAAGCCACTTTCCGGGAAAAATATCGGCCAACTTTATCTTTAAATCGCGAAAATAAAAAAATGTAAAGAACCATAATAGAATCCTAACAATGATAATTTGTGTTGATCGACCATAGTTTATGGGTGTAAATATAATTATTTTTATATATTTTATAATTAATTATTTTTTTTAATAAAATAGTACTATAATCGCATGATAAATACTAAAGTCGTTCCCCATGACAATCACGTAGGGTTTGAACTTTGAACTATCAACACCTCAAATATGAGAGACAATTAATTAATTGGACAAAAGTTTCATGTCAGGTACGAAAAAGAAGACAACCCACCTTTTGGGTCGACTTCTTACAAGTATCTTTCATCAACTTGCATGTCGGACACTCATGTTGACACCATTTCCCAAATTTTGGTGTAATTACACGATAGGTAAATTGTGGTTTGAAATTCATCAAAAAAAAAAAAAAAAAAAATTGTGGTTTCAAAAATTATACCTAACACTCTTGATGTATATTTTCATATAATAAACAAATTCATTTGTTAATAAGATTTACAGAGTTTGTCAATATTAATAAAAAAAATTGAATGAAAATTCATATTTACTTCTATTAACTTACAGATTTACTACAGGTCAAAAGAAAAAAAAATTGGACCAAATTATCGTTATAAGAGTGAAAATATACCTCCTTACATCATTAGTGTGTGAAGATGTACAATGATAGTTTGGTCATAAAATATTTATTTGACATGCAATAAGTCAATTGGAGGTAACTATGGATTTTTAATATTTATTTTTTGCTGATATCGATAAATTTCGTGAAGTTTGACTGATGAATGAATTTATTTGTTAGACAAAAATAAATATCAGAAATATTAAATGTCATTTTTAAACCATAGAAGTCTACAAATATTTATATTAAATATCAAGGAAGGACGATGTAATTATCCTATATATTATATATTATGTATATGTTTTCGACAGTCAAAGATTTTTTCTAATTAGCTTTAGTAGGTAAGTGATAAAGGAGTTTTAGTGCAATTTGAGCATCTAAATTTCAAAATGTTTAAAAGTCTCCTCTCTATATTTAAATAAGTAAAAAAAAATAGTAGTGAAGGGGTTCTATTAAAGTGGTTTTATTGTTTTATCTGAACTCTTGCTTGAATCTTAGTTTTAAAAATTTTCACACGTGTGAATTTTGAGCTGAGGTGAGGAGAATAAATTAAATTAAAGATTAAAAAATAACGGACTTTTATCTATTTTTAATTCAAGAATATAAATATTTTATTATTCTAATTTTGTTTTCTCTGTTAGAAAAATGAGAGATTAAGTTATGAAACAACAAATAATGTGAGGAAAAAAATATGTTATGTACTTAATACACTTTAAACAAACATAACTTTTGAGAAGTTTTAGTAATCTTTTTTTTGTATTAAAAAATATGAGATTTTCAGTACAGTTTTTTGAATTATTAAAAGTAAAAATTATAATACTTCTAAGCATAGTGTTTTTTATTTTATTTTTTATATATATGG
Source organism: Sesamum alatum (assembly GCA_034509735.1). NCBI lineage: Eukaryota > Viridiplantae > Streptophyta > Magnoliopsida > Lamiales > Pedaliaceae > Sesamum > Sesamum alatum. The sequence continues at coordinate 48,432,935 of JACGWO010000001.1, read as the reverse complement.
TAGAGAACAAATAATAGTTTGTGATATGTAAGAAATATTAGACCTCAAAGAAAATTTTATAAATTAATTGGACGAACTAATTTTGGCCGCATGTGTAATTCTATTTTTTGAAAGTAAGAGATGCATTACTAGGTCTCTAAATCAGAGACCAATTGCTGAAACACATGTGAAGGAATGTTAGAGGAACCCACAGTAAAGGCTCCAGCCGACCGAGCAAGACAGTGAGCCACATTGTTTCCTGCCCGACGGACACAAGAAAAAATACAAGAAAAGCTAGAAACAAGTCTTTTGATGTCCTGAGTCAGAGGACCTATAACAGAAAAGTCGACCGCACTGGATTGCAATTTGTGAACCAGGGAGGCGCAATCCCCCTCTAGAATGATGGAACGCCACCCGAGTCCCGAAACGCACAGCCAACAGAGCAACTTCACGGGCCACAATAGCTTCCACCTCCTCCGGAAAGACTGGTTTGACGAAGCGATGAGATGCCCAAGCCAAGCAGTCCCCCTTGTTCGAGCGCGCCACCACCCCGAATTCGCCCTGCCTTCCTTCAGCAAAGATTGCCCCGTCATAGTTGATCTTCACCCATCCCGCTCCCGATGGTTCCCAACTAGCAGGAGGCCTCTAGCCGCACACCACTCCACCCCTACCTGATACCTTCTGAAAATTCCCCAGGAACTTGGACACCCCCTCAACCAGCTCGCCAGCTAGCTGGTGCTTCCCCTCCATCAAAACTGCATTTCTATGCCTCCACAAACCCCAGCAAATCATCAGAAATCTGCAGAAATCAGCCTTCGACAACACCTTCCCAACATGCCTGACCCATCTCTCCACATCCTCTTGTTCCTTCCCCACAACTTCCAACACAAATTCGACAATGCCCAGCATTGTCGGGCAAAGTGGCACCGGAGCAAAACATGGAAGGTATCCTCTACTTCCGAACAGCCAAGTGGGCAACCAGCCAACGGAGGTCCCATCTGTTTCAACAAATTAGAGGTAGTGGGGAAGGCATTTTTACAAGCTTTCCAAGCAAGGAGGCGTACCTTCTGGGGACTACATCAGCCCACAAAAAGGCCCACGGCGGAGCTTCGACCGACGGGGAGGAGCTCTCTTTCAACGAACAAGCAAGATGATGCGCGCTCCTCAATGAGAACCGACCATCTTTAGTGTAGTGCCACACCCGAAGGCCCGGTTGATCCGTTCTCCCAAGGGGAATGGACAAGATAGCCTCAACATCGATGGGGAGGAAATAAGCCTCAAGCCTCGCTCTGTCCCACATTCACCCCACTCCTTGTCCACCAGCTCCGAGACTGTAAGGTTCGTTTCAAGTTCTTCCACCGAAGTGATAGGGCAAAAGGAGGTTGGTCGTGGGATCCATGGATCTCCCCAAACCGTGATAGAACTATCGGAGCCCATGCGCCACCGAAAACCCACCTTCATAAGAGGTCGTGCAGACATGAGGCTTCTCCATGTAAGAGATGGACGGGACGAGAGCTGTGCGTCAAGAAATGAGGAATGCAGGAAGTAACGGGCTTTCAATAGGCGGCCAAGGAGGCTGGGCGGGTTTGTGAAGATACGTTAACATTGCTTGGCAAGTATTGCTTGGTTGAAAGCCCGAAGTTCCCGAAACTCCAACCCACCCAAGAGAGACCGAGAGCACAACTTTGCCCAAGCTAGCCAATGCACCTTGCGTTGCCCCCGATTATGCCACCAAAAGTCCGCACACAGCGATTGTATGTCCCGAATGACCCCTTCGGGCAGCCGGAAAACTCGCATAACATATGTAGGGATCGCTTGAAGAACCACTTTTATCAAGATCCCCTTCCCAGCTTGAGATAGCATCCTCTCGTTCCATCCACTAATCCGCTGCCATACCCTGTCCCGAAGGGAACTAAAGACCGCCCGCTGTGACTTGCCCACAATGGTCGGAAGCCCCAAATACAGATCGTGTTTGTCAACCCGATGAATGCCCAAAATGTTAGCAATTGAATGCTGCACCGCCAGGTCGACAGTTCTGCTGAAAACTATCGATGATTTCCCGCTATTGATGGCTTGCCCAGAAGCACGTGCATAGGTATCCAATAGACTAACAATTTCCCGCATACCCTCCTCACTCGCTGCGCTGAAAATCAGTGTGTCGCTAAAAATAAGAGATGTGAAATGACAGGCGCACCCCTAGACACAGTCACCCCTCGGAGACAGCCAACCAGTTCCTTTCCAGATATCAACGAACTGAGCGCCTCGGTGCAAAGGAGGAACATGTACGGTGTCAATGGATCACCCTGTCGAAGGCCCCGTTGGGGGGTGAGGAACCTAAATTCCTGGCCATTCACTAGAATAGAATACTTAACCGACGAAACACATAACATAATTAAGTCAATAAGTCGGGGAGGGAAACCTAATCTAGATAGCACATGCATCAGAAAACTCCATTCAACTTTGTCATAAGCCTTACTAATATCGAGTTTAAGGGCCATGTGTCCAAGTTCTCATTTATTCTTGTTACGCATGAAATGGTTTAGTTCATAAGCAATTAGGATATTATCTGTAATGAGGCGTCCGGGCACAAACTCAGCTTGCGTGGGTGAGATGATGGTATCAAGCACCGGTTTTAGTCTGTTAGCTACGGTTTTAGAAGCAATTTTATAGTGCACATTGCATAAACTAATCGACCGACATTGTGAAAGATTTTTAGGTTTCCTACATTTAGGAATAAGCACTAGGTGGGTGTCATTTAAAGAGGGGAGCATAACATGGTGGTTGAGCAAGGACAAAGCAGTATGCACAATATCATTCTTAACGATTGGCCAAAAACGCTGAAAGAAAAGAGGGGGCATACCATCCGGCCTCGGGGACTTCAACGGGGCCATTTGAAGCAAAGCTCGTGTGACTTCCTCATCTGTAAAAGGCCGAGCGAGGTCCAAAGCAGTCCCATAGTCAATCCTGCCCGTTAGATACTCCGTGCCCCTCTCAATCTCGGTGACCAAAGGCTGATCAGAGGCAAACACGCCTGGGAAGTGACGCTCAATAAGACTTTGGAGAGTAGCCGGGTCATCAATCCACTGCCCCTCCTCATTCCGAAGTCTCGTAATGGAATTTGTCCGCCTTTGCGTACTAGCCTTCGCATGAAAGAAGGTCGTGTTCCCATTGCCCTCCCTAAGCCAATGCACCTTTCCCCTTTGCTTCAAATACGTCTCTTGCTGTGAAAAGATCCCCTCAAGCTCATCCCGTAAGCCTGCTAACTTCTGCCTCGATGCAACTGACAACGAACCCCTACGCAGGGACTGAATCTATGCCTCCAGCTAGCTAACCCGATGCTTATCATTCATATTAAAGGTACGACTCCACAATGCTAAAGAACTCCTACACACTGCTAACTTCCCTGGAGCACCCACTGTCCCTTGCAACCGCCCGCAACCAGCACTCACAATCAGGCTCATGCAGCCACTTGGCCTCAAATCTCCAAGGACTATTCCTGCCCCTGATCCGGCCCCGAGGGGCTGTCAAGGATATTCATACCGGAGAATGGTCGGAGTAGGCCGAGTCCAAGTGAAAAACCGACGCCTCCGGGAAGAGTTGTACCCATGAAGGACTACCGCAGGCAAGGTCTAGGCGTTCCCAAATCGTAGCCGGAAATTCCTGGTTGTTGCACCACATGAAATCACTCCCCGAGTACCCTAAATCATGTAGACCCGTATTCTGAAGTGCAACCCGGAAATTCTGCATTTGCCATCGTGGTCGAGGCCCCCCCTCCACTTTCTCCTTGTGCTGCAATATTTCATTGAAGTCCCTGGCACACAGCCAGGGACGACAGGACTGAGCAGAGAGTCGAGATAGAAGGTCCCAAGTACAACCCCGTTGACCCACCTCCGGTTCGCGTTAATGTGCCGGGCTAAAAAGGACTGAATCTGAACCACCACGGACCTATCCCAAAGCAAAGCCAAACCACCACTCTTCCCTCTAGACGGGACTCCAAACCCATAGCAGTCCAATTTCTGTTTCAGAAATATAACACGGCCATAGTTACACATGGTTTCGACCAAGAAAACCAAGGAGGGGAGATGCATACGGACCAATTCCTCAAGCCCGCGAACCTTGCCAGGGCCCCCTAAACCCTGACAAGTCCAGCAAAGGACACTCATAGCTCTCGGTGGGGCTGCCCCGCAGTCTCCGTCGGTACATTTGTGATATCCGAAAAAGGCTTGGACAAGGTACTCTGTCTCTTGGCCATATGAGTAGGGCTATCAGCAGAAGGGAGAGGGGGGCGGGGGGGAGAATCGCACAATTTTCGTTTCAGGGGGTGGCTGCAGGTTGAGATTGTTTTGGGGTGGGTGTTTTCTATTTATGGCAGGGCACAGGGGGTGGTTTGAGGTTTTGGGTTGGCGTGGAGAAGGTCAGTGGCACATTGATCAGGTGATAAGTTGTTTGAGGGACATAGGAGGAGCTAGGTGGTTGAGAGGAGGGAGTACTTTTCGGAGGGCTAGGGGGCTTGGTATCGGCTAATAGATTGAGGCCCAAAGCAAGGGAGCTGGGGGGTCAGGCAGTTCGAACGGGGGATCGAAAGAGGTATGTTTGGGCCCCAAAGAGGATGCTTCAGGGATTGTTTTCTCAATCTGGAGGGAGTCAAAACTGAAGATAGAGGAGCCCCTCTTTGCCCGAGGAACACGAGCTGGCTCCCTCCAGAGAGGCGGAGCAGGATGGGGAAACACAGTCGGGGGTCTCCCCGCCGGAGATGGAGAAAAGCTCGGACGTGGCCTCTGGCCCAGTGGGGGGAGCTCTCAACCAAGGGCCAAACGACGTATCATTCCCGGGATCAGCAAAGCCTTCACGGAACTAAAGCTCACAAAATTTTGAGATGTGCCCGAGGCAGCCACACAGATAGCAAAAGTTTGGGAGACACTTGTACCGGAAGTATACGATGTGCTCGTCCCCTATCACAGTCCGAATCTTCAAGAGACGTCTAAGGGGTTGGCAGATATCTAGCACGACTCTGATTCGAAGAAACGCACCCCAAAGGCCCCCCACGTCACTGGTGTCCAGATCCACAAAACGTCCTATCTTATTACCCACAAATAAAGCCATCTCTCTCGTCATTTTACCAATTGGCAAACCCTGCACCTGGACATGAAATTCACACTGATTCAACTCGATTTCGCCTAGACTCTGCGTGTCGTCTACCTCAGCCAGCACTAACAAACACTTATCAAACGCCCATGGGCAACGCTCCATGACCCTCTTTTTGTCTAGGATGTGGTTGAAGCGTAGCAGAAAGCGGTTGTCCTCAATCGCCTTAAAGTCCATTCCCCACACCGAATTAAACGCTGACAACAACACAGAGCGCAGTGAGTCGGCGTGTAAAGGTTTCGAGCTCAGAACTCTGCCCACAAGGAAATACCCATGAGACTCCGCCTCCCCGTGCCATATCCCCAACGGAACCACCACCCCATTCTCCTCTTCCTCAGCCAAATTGAGCGCCCTTCCCAACCGATGCAAGTCCTGGTCCATCGATCCCCAAAGACAAGAGAGGCACAGAGCACTTCCACGGCAGAGAAGCTACGAACAACTTCGGCTCACCCAACCTGTTACAGAGCCAAGACAATCACAATGAGCTAAGCGGAGGTCAAAAACAGTCGCGGTCGGAGACAGTAGCCCCAATTGAAAAAATCGAGAGAGAGCGAAATGCGCCGAAAAACAAGGAAATAAAAGAAAACTGAATCACCACAGAACCCAAATACTCCCTAATTAGCCAGACATATGAATGTTGACGGAACCTTCCAAGCCAATGGAGGAAGGAAAAACCCTAATCTATGGGAAAAGCCCCCATGCGAGGGAAGGTTCTCCCAAAGCGAGAGAATTCGTTAGGCTTAATCAAGGATGGCGGCATGTGTAATTTAGACATACTTTAAGAATATATAACTTTACTAGTGATCTACATAAAATAATAATAATAATAATAATAATAATAATAATAATAATAATAATAATAATAATAATAATGATAATAAGAAGGTAAAATTTTAATTTCACTAATTAAGTTATTGTTATTACTAATTAATATCGTTTTGTTCCATTGGGTGATATAACATAAGAAGAAATATATAACCTAATACCAAGCCTCAAAAAAGATTTCAAAAAATATTTGTGGAATGTTGGCATGGAATAAATTAAAATGGTATTGAGTTGGAATTTGATTAAAAAAAATTTCTTCAAAAATATTATTAATTATTACTAGAGGCAAAATATTATATTGTTTATATATATATATATATATATATATATATTGCAAAGGCATGGATTGTCCCGGTTACTAGTATCATTTATTAATTTAAAAAACTATATTATATTTATTTAGTAAAAATAATTAATATATTATTAAATAATAATTATAAATTTATAATTTAAAATAATAATTAATTAATATTAATAATTATATAATTAAATATTAATTTTTACTTAAAATTTAATTAATAATTAAATTAAAAATAAATAAAAAAAGAAAAAAAAAAGAAGCAACAATCGCGAGCTGGGTTCGCGATAAAAAAATGAATTAAAGTTGCTGATCGCGACCTAGGGTCATGATCGACCAATAAAAGTAAAAAAAAATTGACTGATCGCGACCAGTCATATTGTTATAAAGTGTACCACATCAACGGTACACTTATAACTTTTTTTTATAATAAAAATATAGATGGGCCAATTTTCATCTATCAGATATTATAAAATGATCTGATAGAAGGTAATAATGTAAGCATAATAATGATCTGATAGAAGGTAATAATGTAAGCATAATCAATAGTCTATAAGAAACAAGATGGAAAAAAAAAAAAAAATCTTCTAAACAAAATCCAACAAAATTGCTGATAGAAACATATCCAATATATGTGTATTAATCACATCATATACATATCCAACTGAATATATGGATAATGGCTATATACTGAAGTTAACAAAAATTAGGTCACTATATATATATATATATATATATATATATTTTATTCTTTCTGTAGTAGACTAATACTCAAATAAATATTTTTCTAATTTGAATATCATGAACACAAATATTGCTAAGCAAGCAGACCTCATCATATTATGTGAATTTATTATGATCTAACAACAGCCAATTTATAATGCTTAAGTAATCTAGTGGAGAGTATATTTATAATGTGAGTGTATTTTTATAAGGGTTAATTGCAATTTTCGTCCTGTAATTATAGGTATTTGGCGTTTTGGTCCTTTAAGTTTCTAAGGTAGCAAAATAGTCGTTTAACTTTTCAGTTAATTATAATTTTCGTCCTGTAATTATAGGTATTTGGCGTTTTGGTCCTTTAAGTTTCTAGGGTAGCAAAATAGTCCTTTAACTTTTCAATTTTCGCGATTTTCGTCCTCTGGTCGTTGAATTTTTTAAAACTTGCCGGAATAATGGCACGCGATGAGGATGGTTGTCTTCTTGAGTGATACCACATTCAGGCATTGCCCCTTCTTCCGACTAGTTTAAAAGCCTCACGTGTGAATCACGTGCCATTATTCCGACGAGTTTTTAAAAAATCCAACAACTAGAGGACGAAAATCGTGAAAATTAAAAAGTTAAAGGACTATTTTGCTACCCTAGAAACTTAAAAGATCAAAACGCCAAATGTCTATACTTACATGACAAAAATTGCAATTAACCCTTTTTATAATGCTAGAATATTCAGTAGGATTATATATTATAGAACACATCGAGTTCACTACTTTATCAAGTCATTGGCCGACTTATAATGCTTGATTCGAAGACACGTTATTTGGGTGTATATTCTTATAATACTCGATTCAGTGGGGATATGATTCAACACGTATTCTTATTGTTAACTTTTATGATTATTGATTCTTAATGTGCATGATATATATAATTGACTAGTAAAAAGAAAAAAGAAATTAAATAAAAGAAAAAATTGTACATTGACAAAATCACAAGAGATATGAATACATTTATGCCCTACTACACTAATTCGATTGAATGTTCGGTGTAGCATTTTGACATACATACTGAATTTTTGATTTCCCAAAATTTTAATTTTATTTGATTTATCAAATAAAAGCCCCTAATTGGTGATACATGTGAGTTTTTATCAATAAACCTTAGTTAATTCTTAATACATTATTAACTAAATTAACAAACGCCCCCAATTAATTTTGTTAAAAAGATATTTATGCAATAATTACATAATGGGTTAAATGTATTTTTGGTCTCATACTCAAGCCATTTGCTGTTTCATCCTTTAAAATTTTAAAGTAGCATTTTCGTACAATATAATTAAATTTTTTGCAATTTCAGTCTTTTTTTTTTTTGCGGGAGTTCATCTTCACTACTAAGAAGGGTGAACTCTGATGAAAAAAAAAGATTGGAATCGCAAAATTAAAAAAGATGTGAGACTGAAATATTATCGCAGAAAATTAAAGGACAAAAATGCTAGAGAAAATGATCAATAGTAATAATAGCCCCAATTTTAAAAAGTCACGTAAGATGCACATATATTGACTCCAGCAAAAAAAAAAAAAAAAGAACAGAAATCGCAAAAATTTAGAAAATGCAGGATCAAACACTACCCTATAAAGTTAAAAGACGAAAGCACCAAATAACTTTAAAAAGAACAGAAACCGCAAAAATTAAAAAGATACATGACCTACTACCCTATGAAGTTAAAAAACAAAAATATCAAATAACTTTAATTACGAGATAAAAAATGCATTTAAGCTTCTATCCCCGTGAGTCTGGGTCATCTCAAGCACCATCAATCTATCATCACGTCTTTCACCCTCGACCCCTCCCCAAGTCTTGGTCATCTCATGCAGAGTATGACATCGACATGCCAACCCCATCTATTTATTCCTGCATTTGATTACATGTGATCAAGCAGATCATCTTCATATGCGTGACCATGTTCTTCCCAAGGCTGTTGATCGTATTCATTTGCCTTGTGGGTTTTGCTTCCGGGCAAGCCCGTTTGCCTGCTGATGAAGGTACAGTTTATAACATCGATCACAGTGAATGGGCAGAGTTTCTGCCCTTTTTTTTTTTTTTTTTCTTTTTAATTGAATTTTGTGTTCGAGTTTTCGGGCAGTGGAGTCTCTGCGGGCAATAGAAAGGGCTTTGGGGAAGAGGTGGAATTTCAGCGTGGATCCATGCAGCGGGTTATCGGGTTGGGTGACCCAGAATCCGATTAAAGGGTTTGAGAATGGAGTGTAGTGTAACTGCAGTTATGATAATAATACCACTTGCCATGTTGTTAGAATGTGAGTTAATTACTCTACTTCTCTTTAAACTAATTTATCCATTTTCAATGGCTAGTGAGAAATTAATTTAGAAAATATGAACAATTTTCTATGTTACGTTCAGTTAAATTATGTGTGTGGGGTTGTGTGTCACCCGAAGATAGTATTTATTTAAATAAACACCAAATTAAAAATGACAAGAACATTACTAAAACTTTTTCTCCTTGTTCTGTTTTCTCGAAAAATTCTTATGCAAATCAACTTTGGCTGAACCAAACCTTCATAAAATAATTGAGATATACTTGTTATGTGATTAATCAATTTATCTAAACTATGTACCAATCATATGACACTAACCATATAATTGATTCAAGTTTGACCAAACTCAGTCTGTGTTAGAATTTTCGTTCTCCTATTGAATGGGAAAAATTGCAAGCAACCCCTGTGACATGGAATATCTGCAAAACACCCATATAAAAAATAAAATAATAAAATAACAAAACACCCAGTTAAATTGTTCTATTAAAAAAAATAAAAAATTAAATTGCTATTTTTGTTTTTCATAAAATTATAATTTGCTCGCTTATAATATCGAGGGGTATAAATTGAAATAAATAATTTATTGAATTCATAATAATTGTAAATCCATTTTGTGGCGCGGAATGTAGTGTTCTGAAAAGGCAGAATCTTAATGGATCAGTCCCGCGAGAGCTGGTGAGACTACCTTTCCTCCAAGAAATGTAAGCAATCACCCCTTTCCCCCCAAAACACACACACTCACCTGATTAGGTTAATTGATTTAACTGTAAAATGTTTCAATGTCTTCTTTCTTACACAGTGATCTGTCACGGAACTATCTCAACGGCACCATTCCTAAAGAATGGGGTGCCATGAAACTTTTAAAAATGTACGCCATTTTCTTCTTGTGTGTGTGTGTGCGATTTTAGGTGATTAATTGAGCATGGATTCTGGGTTGGGCCTTTGGTGCTAACTGACTAGTTTTGCTTTGATGCAGTTCTCTCCTTGGGAACCGTGTAACCGGTTCTATTCCGAAAGAACTTGCCAACATCACTACTCTTTTAGAACTGTAAAATTTCTTTTTCTTGCCCACTTGTGTTTTATTTTTGAGTTGAATGGATGTATATATATATATATATATATATATAGATATAGATATTATTTTTGGATTTTCTTGATTCTTTTTTTGTGAAAATTTTGAAGGGTCCTGGAGGCCAATCAGTTGTCAGGCACTATACCTCCGGAGTTTGGGAATCTTCCTGGGATAGAGAGAATGTAAGGGTATTTAATTGCAAAAACTATTGTTCTTAGTTTGATTTGAAGGCGATTGAGTTTGTTTCCTCTAACATCATTGTGTAAAGACTATTTACCTCAAACAATTTAACCGGGGAGTTGCCGGCCAAATCTAGCAAATTTGATGACATTGAAGGAATTGTAAGTTTCTTCCCATTTTTATTCTTTTTCGATTAGTGATCTTTTAACTCTTGATACCAGCAGCTCCAGATTTGTTCTGATCTCGAACATGTGCAACATCAATTTGGTGCAGTCGTATTAGTGATAATAACTTCAGCGGAAGCATACCTGACTTTATCCAGTCCTGGACAAACATCGAAAACTTGTATGGGTTGATTAACATTTGATGCTTTATAATACAATGATATTTTGTTTAATGCTTAGCCCTTGACGTTCTGGGTGTTTCCATCAATGCTGACTTTCAAATTTGATAATGCCAGACAGATTCAGGCCAGTGGTCTGGCCGGGCCAATCCCTTCCGGCATCGGTTCCTTAACCAAATTGACCGACTTGTGAGTGCAGATTATGATTTTTCATATAAGCTCGTTGAAATGTCAAATGAATAGTTTTCTTTGAGGGGGAGAGAAACTCAGATGCTTTAAATCTAATTCTTGTTACTCTGAATTCGCAGGAGAATCAGTGACTTGAATGGGAATGAATCAACTTTTCCACCTCTTAGTAACATAATAAATCTGGATACGTTGTGAGTGTGATGTTTATGCGTTCGTCTGTCACAAAATATTTCACTGCTTCTGCCCGGTTCAATGTATCTTGTTATGCAGGATATTAAGGAGTTGCAACGTCCTTGGAGAGTTGCCATATTATCTTGGTACAATGACAACATTGGATGTCTTGTGAGTAGAATCCTTCTTTCTGCTTAAATTTTCTATTGTATACTTTGGAAACTGGAAAAATATCTTTTTCTCCAGTCTCGAGTAGTCCGAAGGGCGGTTGGGGCTGGAATGGCCTAGCCCAGGACCAACTCAGTGGGGCTTAGGAACAGGTCTGGCAGGGTTGACATTGTTCTCTCTAAGTTTGATTTTTTATCTCAATTTGTTAGTTTAAGGTTTTGTCTTGATTTTGACAAATAAAATTAAGTTGACAGGTAATTGTTATTTTGATTATCGTAAGTGTATCATATAACTTAATTTAATGATCTCTAGTTTTAAGTTGTTCATTTTCTTTAGATTATTCTAATTTTTTTTTTCGTAAAATTATATATCTAGTTTATTACTATAATTTTTCTTGGTTTAATTATTAACTATGACTATTATCTAAATTTATCTTTCTATGTTTTTTTTTTGGTAAGAAATATGATTTAGCATATTATCTAGTTTTAATTTTATATCTCTATTTGATGTCTTGGTTTATTATATTGTAATCATTGATGGTAATTAATCACATTCATATAGTTAATAATTGGCTTTTGAAAATTACTTATTGCCATGAATGAAATATGCATGAACCTCTATATAAAGGTGTATCCCGTAAAAAAGTAATATTTGTGAATACAAATATCTTAGTCTAGTAAAAGAAAAAAAGAGGCCCAATAAGCACAACGGACTAGTCCAGGCCGAGAACCAGCCTAAATGGTCTTGCTGAGCTAGTTTAGGCATCTGGCCTTGGGACAGGACAAGGACTGACCCCCCTTTAGGCAGCTCTGGCCTGATCAGACTTGATAAAGTTAGTGGGACTTACTCTAGTGCCATAGCCGTCCTACTGGACCACTTCACTTGAAGTGGGACCTTGTTAACTTCCTAGTAAAGTAAATGCGGGCATTTTAACTCTTTAGCTTAGTTCTATATGAAATTATTACCACCACTTGTTTTCTTGATTGATATAATATTTTTTCTAAGTTCATTATGTAAATCTTTTGTGCATTTCTTATGTAGAGACCTGAGTTTCAACAAATTAAGTGGACCAATTCCTAACAGCTTCGTTGGTCTATCAGAAACGGATTACATGTAAGATTTTTTTTTTTTTTTTTTTTTTTTTTTGAGCAGTCATTTCTTGTTGGACTAGATATGGTTTTAACTTGATCAAATAGCTTAAACTGGCGACTGTAAAACAAGTGGACAGGTATACCAAGGAAGAGCCATGGTAAAGCTAGCCAAGCTATGATGCAACTTAACTGTCAATGTATTTGCAATAAGCACATACTTTAGGTGAATTTTGAAGGGATGAAAACGGGACTACCTAAGTTATCTCTGGAAATGACTTTATGCTTATGCATAATCCTTCATGTCCCTCTAGTTTCTTGTTTTCCCAATATATTTGAGGTCATTTTTCTCTTTGATGTTCTGTTTGTTGGAGTTCTAATTATGCATCAAACATCATAATTTAAATGTTTTCTCCACATACTTGCTAAATAATTCGAGTAATTTGTGGTAGCGCCTTTTATCTCCTTAGTTCAACTGTTCATCTCAAAGGTATATAGATAAATTTTCTTTGGTCAACTTTGGGCCCCTTTCCAACATAATTTGAAAATTTAGATTTTTTGCAACATAATTGCTAGTGAATTTCAAAAGATTTAAAATCATAATATTTCTTTGAAGAAAATTACTGCCAATTCACTTGTAAGAAACTTGTACTATGAAAGGGAACAGTTGAGCTTGCTAATCCTGTAGTTCATTTTCCAGCTATCTAACTGGGAATTTCCTAAATGGACCTCTACCACCTTGGATGCTCGAACGTGGCGACCAAATGTAAGGTTACCTCTCATCTTTGTTGTGCTTCTCTTATTTACCTCATGAGACTACAGGCTACTCCCAACATTAGCTTTTTTCTTTTTTGGTCCCACTTGTAATGAATTTTCTCGGCTCATTTTATTATAGCAATTAAATGTTACTTGCATGTTCAAAATCTGGAAAATAATACCACCAAAATCTATTCATTGTGCATGCAGTGACCTATCTTACAACAACCTCACCGCTGAAAGTTCGGACCAAAATTGTCAGCTATCTACCCTGTGAGATTACCAAGACTTATCTTCTATTGGATATTTATTGTTTTTTTATTCCTCATTTGAGTAAATTTCACTAATTATTTTCCAGAAACTTATTTGCAAGCTCAAAAGGAAATACCTCGTGAGTTCTTTCTCGTTTCATACACATCTTCCATTTTACACATCACTTTCGATGTAATATGAATCTGACTTGTGGTAAATATCACATTGTCTTGGCAGTGGTATTGCTTCCTGCTTAAGCAGCTCCCATTGCAAGCGAAGTAAGTGATGATTGAACTACTTAATTTATACATTGATTGTTTACTCGGTTCCCTCAGATGATTGGGCAAGTTGGCACTTCAATAACCTTAAGCTATACAAATCATAGTATTCCAAATGCATGTTTTTCAGCTATAATCCACTTGCTTGCACTTTCAATTCTCTTCCTTTTGAGGATGTCCACAAATCATTGTTCATTCCTAAATTAGTCAGTTTCTTTCCTTAATATTTTCTAAAGACACTACAGATCAACAATGATGTCCAATTACTGATTCCCGCAATTGCTCTGGGAAACAATCTATATCTATACTATATAGAAGTATGAATAGCATTATAGTTTTTTTTTTTGGTTTTTGGACTAAAATATCGCTATAATTGTATTGTATTTAATGGTATCTAAGTTAGTTAATATATTATTCTATAAATCTAATTTTGAATAAATATAGTAATTAAAAATATTGAATTTTTATAGTCTTGTAATACAATTTTCAAAGTTTATTGAACGGTTCAGTTTTCATTTTTAGAATCACTAAATTTCTATGATTAGCTTTCATATAGTATATTTTCTTGGTATGCGTATTTACTTATTTTTTCTTTTAAAAATCTATGTATTTTATTTAGATAGATGTGTATATCTATATAATTTCTTATGTATGCATATTTATACACACTATTGTAGGAGTATATATGAACATTGAAATGTATCTATAATTGTTAACTTTTTCTTAAAGGCAAAATTATTTTATATAAAAGTATATTAAAATTTCTATGTTAGTATAGTATTATGCAACTACTTCGATATTTAGTTTTTATAGGATACAATGTAGACCTTCAAAATTTAAGAACTGAAAAAGAATAAAAGATTTACATAGATTAGTTTTCAAAAAATTCTATTTTAAAAGCAATAAGATAAAAAATGACAAATAAAGAGTAAAAGTGTGCAACTGAATTTACTGACAATTATTCTATATCTTAGGCATTATTTGCCGTAATTACTTTGTAGTATTAATTTCATGAAAATAGTGTTAAAATTACTTTTATTTCTTTTTCAAAAAAAAATCTAATTAAAGTGATTTGATAATTTTAGCTAAATATAATAAAACTAAATGGCCACTACCAAAAGTAACTTCAGTTCCATAATGTGCAATTTATTGACTATAAAATTACTTATATTTAACATCACTAAATCAGAAACTTGGATGATAATCCCACGATAAAAAATCAGTTATTAATAATCAAATATAAACTTTGAAATTCAAAGTTTCTAACAATTTATGTGTACATTTCATAAACATATATGGTGTGTGTATCTATAATAAACTTATAGTATTATTATAAAATTCATTTTTCAAATATTTCAAAAGAATTGGACATATCGAATAATTGATTAAAACATATATAATAGATTAAACAAAACATAAATGATTAAAATAGCAAAACGAGAAAAGAATAAGTCATAAAAATTTCACTAAAAATATGCTATAAAAATTCCCAAAAAGTAGTTATGAATAAGGGTGTATATAGTGGATTATGTCTGACTAAATTCAAACTAACAATGTTAAGTAAATCTTTTTCAAGAGTTTAAATATTTTGCACAACTGAATGATGTAATACACATAATTAATCAAAGTAGAAGTTTCAAAGTCAAGAATTAATTTCAGTTTGTGCATCTTTCGCTATCACCAATCAAGAAAGCATAATCTCTGTATTTCTTTATTTTAATTTTATCATATTTTATTGTAATCAATCAACAAATTGGTTCATAATAATAAATATAAAGATGAAAAAGAATAGTTCTCATCTTTTTTATAGAAGTTATAGCAAAATGTCAATGCAATTTTTTTTGAAAAAAAACCAATTTAATAAAGGGTGGACAAAAATATGCCTAATTTGGTAAGAATTGAACTCGTATTATTCGGGCTATCATGAATAATTAATTCTTTTAAATATATATGTCTTGATAAAATGTTGAATATTGGGGTATCAAAATAAAAATAATAGGGTATATTACATTTGCCATCCGAACTCTGTCATCTACGCTTTTTTTTTTTTTTTTTTTGTGTCAGCTTACCATCTCAACTTTGTGAAGTTTGCAATTTACCGTATATGCTGTTTCCAATCAAATTTTCTGCTGGAAAAACATTACATACAGTGACCTGCATCTCATCTAAAACATCACATTGCCCTTAAATATCACATGTGTATTTCCCTAGAAAATTTTTGACCGGAAAACGGTCATATATGGTAACTTGCAAATTTCGCAAGTTGAGATGGTAAGGTGACACAAAAAAAAGTTTCAAAGGCAAAATTTATAAATGGGCATAGTTCGGGTGGCAAAATATAATATACGCAAAATAATAAATGGATATACACTAGGATATGTATTTTGACAAAGTAATATAAAATTTTCACAAAGAATTTTTTACCGCCATAAGGTATTTTGTTCATTGCAATAGGATGCTAAACCTTTTCATTTCAAAATGGTACTGCAGATTATTTTATATTATTTTAGATAATAGAGATTGCAATGATTATATGCACAAATACATTATATTAAAAATAAAAGTACCTACTAAAGAAAATTGCAATTTCAGTAAAGATAATTATTGTCAAGCAAGCATATGTATATGCACATTGCATTTTTGTGCCTACATAATGTATCTATATATGTAACACATGATTAAGAGTGGAAAATACAAAAAATGCCAAATTTGTAAAATTAAATAAATATAAGTATTTTTAAGTACATAGTTTTTAATTAGGATTTAATGTTAATAAAAGTATTCAACTTACACATGCATTACTAAAATTGAAATTATTCCTGTGAACTTATAAAAATTATATTAATCTTACAACTAAATATATTTGCATATAAGGCTTCTTTGCTATTTTGTTTGTATAATCTTCGGTCTTAAAAATTAAATATTTCGTAATTTATTAGATTTTCTATTATTGGTATTCTATGTAACTTTCATATTTTTATAAAAATTTATACTCAAGTGCAACGCGCATACGTTTTGGTGGTCCGATAAAACTCGTAAAATAATCACCTTTCATCCATCACATTATGTTGTATGCCAGTTCACTGAGGACTGAAACAATTATAAGTTTGCACCAAACGAATTATCCACCTAGGATAGGCCTATGTGATGTGGTTCTTTCCTTTCCTTGCAAATTGTCTTGTTAAAAGTAAAGTTTAGAATTCATTTCAATTTTTCTGTCTCAGGCTATTACTCTCTACACATCAACTGTGGTGGAAAACAAGCAGTTGATGATAAAGGAATTGCTTTCCAAGGGGATTCAAATCCTGGTGGGCCTTCAAATTTCTTTCTGAGTGAGCCAAACTGGGGATTTAGCAGCACCGGACACTTCTTAAATGATGACCGCCCTATAAAGTCATTCATCTTGTCAAACAGCTCAAGCATTTCTGGGGAGAATTCCCAGCTGTACATGGATGCACGGCTTTCCCCCTTGTCCTTGACTTATTATGGATTTTGTTTGATAAACGGAAACTACACAGTATACCTTCATTTTGCGGAGATCGTGTTTACTTATGACAGATCATACTATAGCCTTGGAAGGCGTATATTTGATGTTTACATTCAGGTACTTGTAAGAATGCCAAATTTGTAGAAAGAACAGGTCTTTGTTGTGTTTTCTCATTTATGGAAATGACCTCTTTTTGATTTTGCCAAATTGTTTGATGACTTTTGGAATTAATTCCTTCAGGGAAAGCTGGTTCTGAAGGATTTCAACATTGAAAATGAGGCAGGTGGAGTTAACAAAGGAATCAGAAGAAATTTCACTGCAGTTGTTACTGATGGTACCTTGGATATCCGCCTTTATTGGGCTGGAAAAGGGACAAATAGTATTCCTTCTAGAGGTGTATATGGTCCTCTCATTTCAGCCATATCTGTGATGTCTGGTGAGTTGTTAGTAATGTCTGGGATTACTGTAGGTTGAACACACTAGAATATAGCTCCCTATCCATTAAGGCTGGTAGATTACATGGTGACAATCAAGGTTTCTTACCCATTTCATTTTCTTTTAACGTTCATGTCAGTAGTATGATTGCAGCTTCCATGTCGTTCTGCTCATCTGAAGCGTAAAAACTCATGCATATTTCTGTGTTCATTAAAATCTTGTTGCATCTTTTAACATTTCACATTTGCTAAGTCCCCTTTGAGAAGAATATGTTTAACAGTTCATCTAATCTCTGTCTCTCTCTCAAATTTGTTCAGATTCTCCGCCACCATCAGAGAACAGAATTTCTGCAGGTGCTATAGTTGGTATAGTGGTAGGATTTCTTGTCACAGTCTTGCTGGTTCTGGGTATTCTTTGGTGGAAGGGCTGTCTGAGACGCAAACATACATTGCAAAATGGTAATGAAATTATTGGATATAGGTCACATAACAGAACTTGCCTCTAATTTTTGTTGGTGTCTAGATTGTTTTTTCAGGCATGAATTTGTTACATGAATGTGATATGAATCAGTTGTATCCAGCTTATCTTAACTATTTGAGTCAAACTGTGTGTAAATTAGAATGAGTTTGCAGTTGTCTGAAATGATGCTCATTCCTCCTTTTGTAGATTTGAAGGGTCTGGAACTTCACACTGGGTTGTTCACCCTAAGGCAAATTAGAGCTGCCACAAACAACTTTGATCCTGCTCATAAGATTGGAGAAGGTGGTTTTGGTCCAGTATACAAGGTATCATAAACAAAAACCAAATACTTATATATTCATTATTCGGCCTCATCATCTGCTCTGCCTTTGATTTTTGTTCGTCATTCTATGTTATTTGAAGGGTATTCTATCAGATGGTAACATCATCGCTGTGAAGCAGCTTTCTTCCAAATCAAAGCAAGGGAACCGTGAGTTTGTGAACGAAATAGGCATGATTTCTGCTCTTCAACACCCTCATCTTGTAAAGCTCTATGGATGCTGCATCGAAGGCGACCAGTTGTTGCTTGTTTACGAGTACATGGAAAATAATAGCCTCGCTCGAGCATTATTTGGTAAGTTTCGAGATACACTTGTCTTTGTCGCTTTTACTTCTTGACGATGAAAAGGGTGTAAACGAACTAGCGTGCACAATCTGCATTGTTGTGATGCATAAGTATGTTTTGCAGGTTCGGAAGAACACCAGATTCATTTGGATTGGCCAACAAGGCACAGGATCTGCATTGGTATAGCAAGAGGTTTGGCATATCTCCATGAAGAATCGAGACTGAAAATTGTCCATCGTGACATCAAAGCTACAAATGTGCTTCTTGATAAAAATCTTGTCCCTAAGATATCTGATTTTGGCCTTGCCAAGCTTGACGAAGAGGATAACACCCACATAAGTACCCGCATCGCTGGAACTTTGTGAGTAACCGTTCATTCTCATCCGTGCTTGTATTTATACACGAACAAAAACTATATTTTCTTTACTAAAGTTATCTCTGGGCGGTCTAGAGTTTCCTCTTTGGTGCCATTATTACTCCAAATGTTCCATAGAAACATATCTAGGTTACCATTCCAATCCGACAAAAGTCATTGATGCAATAGGTTTACATATTTCGTCCCTCTTTAAAAAATATTTGCATTCTATACTTTTTCAAGGTTTCTCAGCTTGTGCTTAGAGTCAGTTTTTTGCCATGAGATTGCAAGATTACGACTAGATGGGGTAAAATCCAAATTACCTTCCTATGAAAATTGAAATAGGGATACTTGGATAAGACCCCCTGGATTAGAAAGATGTCATAACTGTACCTTAATATTTTGAAAATGAAGCATCTTATCTCACTCCACCTTGTTGTGTTCTTCGCTCACAATTTGTGACTGATTTTCATGGTTTGATCTAGATGTTATCTACTTTGTCTTCATATACTAGCTAAAAGAGTCCAAATATTCAGCTAACTCTTACTTCTATTCTCTCTCCAACCTCAACACACCTCATTCTTTGGTGTGAGTTGGGTCGAGGAGAAAACAAAACTAAGTGCTAGTTGAATATTCAAACTTTTATAGTCAGTAAATGATGGCAAAATAGATAATATACAGTCAAAATATGAAAATCAGTTGCAACTTGTATGATTGTCAGCCAAGCAGGGAGAGGAGGTCAGATTAGATGCTTCTTTTTCAAAATGTTAAGGTGCAATTTGACCTTTTGTGTTTTAGTTTAAAAGGTTTTGTGCCTATTTCAATTTTCTCATGGACAATTTAGATTTAGCCCCCAACTATATATGACATGGAAAGTTGTATTAGTATTGAAATAGACAGACTAGTAAGAGATAAGCTGCCCGTGAAACAAACAGAACCGCTATAGATTCCCGTTGTAAAATTAATAGAGACATTATTGACATGATATTTGATTTTTCAGTGGATATATGGCACCTGAATATGCTATGAGAGGCTATTTGACAGACAAAGCAGACGTCTACAGCTTTGGAGTTGTTCTTCTGGAAGTTGTCAGCGGAAGGACCAACACCAGCATCAAGACGAAGGAGAATGCCTTCTATCTCCTTGACTGGGTAACCACTTAGAATCAATCCCCTTACCAACTACAACACAAAGAAAGGATTGTTCTTTAACTTAAAAACACAAAAGCACTCTACCAATCATGCTATGCATTTTTTTGTCTCGTATCTTAGGTCATTTGGCATTTTTATCTTTTAATTTTCTACGGTATCATTTTTGTCTTGCATTTTTTAATTTTCGCTATTGAGTCCTTTTCTTTTTCGTCAGAGTTCACCCTTCTCGTCGTATAAATGCATGTGCATCTCACTTGATCTTTTAAAATTGGGGCTAGTGTTCCTTTTGGCTGATTTTTGCTAGCATTTTTGTCCTTTAACTTTTTTTGTTTTTTTGTGGCTAATGTCCTTTAACTTTCTAAGTTGGCATTTTGGTCCTACATCTTTTTAATTTTCGTAATTTCAGTCATTTTTTTCGCCGGAGTTCACCTTTCTCGTCGATGGAGGTGAACTCTTGCAAAAAAAATTACTAAAATTGCAAAATTAAAAGAATGCAGGACCAAGGTGCTACTTTAAAAAGTTAAAGGATCAAAACGTCGAATGTCCTACATTACAAGACCAAAAATACATTTAATCCTACTGCTAAGGCACATTGACAAGATTTCCGAATGGGCTCTTTCCTTTTCTTCTCTTAGGCTAATTCCTTGAAGAAGAAAGGAAACTTGATGGAACTAGTCGACCCAAGACTGGAACCGGACTTCTACAAAGAAGAGGTTCTGAGGGCTATCCATGTAGCACTCCTTTGCACAAACGTCGTAGCTGCTGAAAGGCCGACTATGTCAACAGTCGTAAGCATGCTCGAGGGAAGAGCTAGTGTTTGGGAGTTTGTTTCAGACTCTAACGTCTCGATTGCAAACATGAACAGTGAGGAAATGGCGACGACAATCAAGGACGATTGGAGCGAGAGCATATCCATGGATGTGCCGTTGACGGCTTCCTCAGCTTCTGCTGCTGATCTCTATCCAATCACTTTGGATACTGAGTACTGGGAGAAGAGAGATCATCAGTAAAGGCATTTTATGGTGAAAATTGTCCCCCTTCTTGAACTTTGTATAATGTTTGTGTTTTTCCTTTTTTTTTCTCTTCCTTCTCAGTGCAGCAGCGAAAGAGATAGCAAATAACTGCTGCTGAATATGTGCAAGACATTTTTATATTTCTCAGAACACTTATGCAGAAACTTTAGGGGGTGTTTGGTTAAATTTATTTAGAATTTCTTATAACTTCATGTATCTTATAAGATGTTTTCGGAGTTTATAAGATGTTAGATTTTAAAAAATAAGTGTTTGAAGTTTTGGATAAAATATTATTATAGAACTTACAAGATATTAGTAATAATTAAAATTGAAGGAGATTGTCAAAATTTTAAAAATAAATAGGAATCTTGGATTTTATAAGCTCCTTCTTTACGAGTTTTATCAAATGCTTTTTATAATCTTACAAATTTTAAAATATTTTATAAGATATTTTGAAAAGTTTATACGATCATTCATACACCCTTTTAAGTTGGTCTAAGTACGGCAGTTTGCATCCTTATGTGAGTAATGAATTTTAACTAGGAGCGTGTTTGGTCGAGATTGATACTAACTTCTCCAAAGTAGTCTTCTGAGTTTATTAGATGTCTTCGTTGGTGTTAAATATTTGTTGCTAGTGATTTATAAGCTCTTAAAATAAGATATTTTAAAAATTATAATTATATTCATTTATCCATGTATAAACAAATGTAACTATTATTAGATAATTCCATCTAATATTTAATCATATTTATATCCTTTCATTTATTTAGTTGTGAAAGCTCCTCGTAAGTTTGTATTCACATAAATCATTTGTCGTCAAACAAAATATGATATCACCATCGTAAATTAATATTAAAATTCATAACTTATGTACGTACAAATTCAAATGGATAGTATCAAATTTTCCATTATTTTATTACTAAAATTGACCTCAACCTCGTAATAAATGAAGGATAATTATGGGACTATCGTCCCCGATTCAAATGGTGCAAGTAATAAAATTATTTATTGGTGGACTGCCACAACTTGAACTATAATTGTGTCGGTTTGTGCAACAGCCACAGCGTTGACTAATTGTTGGTTGACTTCTTGATTTGATGATGGGCCCCACTTTGCTGTCCTAATCTTGTTGGTATCCATATGTTTCTTCTTCTTCCCTCTTTAGAATAGAGATATATAACCACAGGGTCAGTACGGATTCAACCCCACGTCGTGTGAAAATTCGAAATTTTACACATAATTAAGAGGAAAAATAAAAAAAATTAAAATAAAATATCTTGAAGCATGTGATCGTCTGGACAAGTCTTCACCGTTCATACAATAGTTAGTAGTTAGACTTTTAATTTTTTTATTTGAATATTTTGAATTATACTTTATGATTCAGTAGAGACACTTAATGTCAGATGTATTTTTATAATATTTGATTCAATGTAATATTTTATTGTGGTACTAAATTAATCATTACAAATTCGATACAAAATTTGGATAAAATGTTATATTGGATCAATTGTTGAATAAATATTATTATCAAAGAGTATTGATAATTTTTTAAATAACGAAACAATATTTTTACCTATATCTAACATCAAAAGAGCTTAATGTAATTTAATTTAATTACCCTAAAAGAAAAACAAGTGGGCACGTCTTCTCCTTATAGTACGGCCAACTACTCTTGCACAGTACAGTAGCTGGTCTTGCTCCTAGTCAAGTAACTTCATTTTCAGACAACTATTATAAAAAAAGAAAAGAAAAACCCTTCATTCTCAGACGATGCAACCCACGACTATATGTATCTATATTATATATATATATATATATATATATATATATATAAAATTCACTCTTAAACAATGATTTATCGACTATACCGATTTTTTCGTTACATGGATAATACCCTTAAATTATTTTTATTTTATTGAAATGCGATTTATGCCTTATATGTTTTATTCTTATTTATAAATTACAATATATTTTAAAGAGTGTAAAATTATTTATTATATACATACAAGAACTATATATACATGATCTTTCGGGTCCGGGCAACCCGTTTATATAAAAAAAGCGCGTATTTCAACTTGGCCAACCAATTTTCCTTGAGAAATATTGCAACTAGCTTGATTCCTCCTATTATTTTACACTGCATATCATCTGCAAGTCTTGCTCATCTCAAGCACATATACATACAACTACATGCCATCTCCACCGTCCATTATTTCTTCATTCTTCTTCTTCTTCATCTGCATTTCTGTTTCCATAAACATATGACCGTCAGATCACCATCACATGCGTGACAATGTTACTCCCGAGGCTCATCGCGCTCGTTTGCCTTGTTCGTTTCGCTTCCGGGCAACCCGTTTTACCAGCTGATGAAGGTACTATATATATATGATCTTCCGGGTCCGGGCAACCCGTTTTTTTTTTTTTTTGAATTGAATTTTGTGTTTGGGTTTTGGGCAGTGGAGTCTTTGCAGGTGATAGGAAGGAGTTTGGGGAAGAGGGACTGGAATTTCAGTGTGGATCCATGCAGCGGGTTATCGGGTTGGGCAACCCGGAATCCGGTTAAAGGGTTTGAGAATGCACTCACCTGTGACTGCACTTTTGCTAATAATACCATTTGCCATGTTGTTAGCATGTGAGTTATTTATTATATTACTCTTTACTTTATTTCTTTTTTGCAATGTTCATAGAGAAATTAATGAAATATCTACTTGAAGTAGATCAAGAATCAATTACTCAATCATGGATTAGTATAAAGTTTATTGGTAATTAATCGTAAGCGATGAGTATTAATTCGTATGATATTTTTGTGTAATAAATACGTCATTGACTTAGGTAATCAAGAAAATGGTGTATATATGTAAATATAATGTAAAGAGATCATAATATTAGCGTATTGAGAAATTTTTGTATGTGTCGATTGTGAAAATTGTTGATTAATACGTTGCACAAACTTTGCTTGTGCACGGTTGTAGATTTGGATTAATTGTAATATTTGCTGTTTTCATATCTAATGCAAATTAATTAGAAGTTTTTGATGAGTAAGTATACATGATTTTGTTTTCGACTTGATTTATTTTTGAAGTAATTTCTACTCGTTGGATGCATTTTTTTTTTTTTTTTAAATTTTCTTTGAAAAATGAATATTTCTTCAAAGATCAAAGTTATTTTTTGTGAATAATGTCAAAAAATCAGATTATATTTATATTTTTCTTATTTAATTAATAACACATAAAACAAATAATCTAACACGGGCTTAATTTCATGCCATGGGCCGATCACAGAAAGAGACAATTGTCTGTTAAGTACCATAGAAATCGAAGGATTATTTGCAGGTTATTATTTATTTTGATAAATTTTATTAATGGTAATCTTGACATTACTAAAATTATTGTCTTTTCGTGTGTGTGCTAATTATGGTTGGGGAAATAATATATATTTCGTCTTGTAACTTATGATCTTTCTACCTTTGTTCTCATTGGTTATAAGATTCTCACTTTTAATTTCATATTTTTTTTTAAAAAATAATATTTTTTGTCCATATCACTTTTCGTTAGATACTTAACGAAAAGATCACGTGACTGTAAAGTGTATAGGATAAAAAATGTTACTTTTAAAAGTTGTGGGATCAAACTCGTAATCAATGAGAGCCAAAAGTGTAAAGGTCATAACAACAACATGCAAAACACGTGGCATTTTCTGTTAAAATATCTAACGAAAATGTGACATGAGACAAAAAGTACTACTTTTTAAAAATTACGGAAATAAAAGTGAGAATGACTTAATCAAAAGGGATAAAAATGGGAATGCTACTCTCCTTTTATAGTTCTATAGTCTCTAATGTTTAAACTGTGTTCCGTGTTAATCTTCTGACTTTTGAGTAAATTTTTGATGAAAATTTAAGGATAAAATGTTTAATATATAATTAATAAGAAGCTATTAGATAAATTCGTGGTTTTATTTTATCATAATATGACTTTTGAAAAATTAAAATTTAACTCAAATTATATTAAATCATCATTCTTAATAATATGATATATGTATATGGTAAATTACGGCCATCTCCCCAGAGATTTGACATAATTATAAATGTCCCCTTATTGTTTGAAAAATTACAAATACGTGTGTAATTTTTAACCAAATACCTGAAATTGACTATTTTGCCCTTAAATTTTTTTATTAAAATTGTAGAAAAATTAGTTGAGGCAAATTGCATTATTGCTCATCTGTGTAAAAAACTTTATTAACCTCTCCCTGTGCATTGTAGTCTAATTTTTTTTAAGAATTAAATAAAAAATAATTCAGTGCATAAGAGTATTTTGGTCAGTTCACCCACAAAAATGGATGAAAATGAGTTATTTGTTAGACAGATACAAATCTTGGGAATATTTGTAATTTTTCAAACAACGAGAGTATTTGTAATTATGTCGAACCTCAGGAGAATTAGCTGTAATTTATCTTCATATATATATATATATATATATATATATACCGACAACTCAATGATGTATTTACATATTTCGCATTACGACAATAGTGACAAGTTCTACACAAGTCATATATATCACATTTAGACTTACGAAAATAAATGTACTGATAAAACAAAAAATTCTTGTTATATATATGATATTTTTTTTTCTTTGAAGTGATATATATGATATATAATTAGTAACAATTTTAGTATTGTAAATTAGTGGCAATCAAATATGTTTGTGCATTTATGTTTTTCTGCCACTTTCTGAATTTAAGGAAAAATATTACTACTTAGTTAATTTATGCAATTTTAAGAAGTATACAAGGAAATATTCTTATGCAAATCAAGTCTAATGGAACAAATCAATCATGCAGCAATCACTTTCCTTAAATTGTAGGAAAACTCCTTGTGATATTTCAAATGAGCAAATTATTTTCATATGGCAAATAAAATGAATTTATCTCCCCGTATTCTTTAAAATGAATCATTTACCTCCCTGTTTTTTTAAAATGTAGTAATTTACCTCCCTAGACAGGGAGGTAAATTGATCAATTTTAAAGAACACATGAAAGTAAATTACTATTTTTTTATCGTAGGGGAGTAATTTGCTCATTTACGATATCACAAGGAGGTAAATTGTATTAAACCCTTAAATTGTATATCAATGACACAACAAATATTATATTTGTCGTCGTACAATATATTTAGGTCTGACCAAATTCGATTTAGATTAGAATTTCTCGGATAACAGAGTATTATTACAATGTAATTATTATTTCCATTTGGAAGTGTAGTATTCTGAAAGCCCAGAATCTTAATGGATCAGTCCCACGAGAGCTGGTCAGACTCCCTTTCCTCCAAGAAATGTAAGAAAATTACTCCCTTTCCCGCCAAAACACACACACACAGAGTGATTTTAACTGATTTAACTGTCAAATGTCTTCTTACACAGTGACCTGACACGGAACTATCTCAACGGCACCATCCCTCCAGAATGGGGTACCATGAAACTTGTAAATATGTACGTCAATTTCTTCTCTTTTTCTCTGTGTGTGTGTGTGTGTTTGCTTTGAATTCTGGGTCGGCCCTTTGGTCCGAACTCACTGGTTTTGGTTTGATGCAGTTCTCTCATTGGGAACCGTGTAACGGGTTCTATTCCGAAAGAACTTGCCAACATCACAACGCTTGCAAATCTGTAATAATTTCTGGTGCTTGCACACTTTTGTGTTTTAGTTTTTGAGTTAAAAATGGGATTTTCTTGATTTTTCTCTTTGAAAATTTTCAAGGACATTGGAGTACAATCAGTTGTCAGGTACTATACCTCCAGAGTTTGGGGATCTTCCTCGGATAGAGAGACTGTAAGCCTCTTTATGATTAGGACAGTTATTAATGTTAATTCTTTGTTTTATTTTGTTGATTGTGTGTCTTTTTGTTCTTAATTAGTTTGATTTGAAGCTGATTTTGAGTTTGTTTTCTCTAACATCATTGTCTAAAGACTATTTACCTCAAACAATTTGTCGGGGGAGTTGCCGCCAAATCTTGGGAAATTGACTACATTGAAGGACTTGTAAGTTTCTTCCCATTTTCATTCTTTTTCCTTTAGTGATCTTTTAGCTCTCGATACCAGCAGCTCGATCCATATTTGTTCTGATCTGGAACACGTGCAACATCAATTTGGTGCAGTCGTATTAGTGATAATAACTTCAGAGGAAGCATACCTAACTTTATCCAGAATTGGACTAATATCGAAAAATTGTAAGGGTTGATCAACATTTGATGTTAGTAATTTAATGATCTTTCGTTTCATGTTTACCCCTTGACGTTCGCTGACTTGCACATTTGATTATGTCAGAGTGATTCAGGCTAGTGGTCTGGCCGGGCCAATTCCTTCTGGTATCGCTTCCTTAACCAAATTGACCGACTTGTGAGTGTAGATTATGATATGTTGTATAAGCTTGTTCAAGTGTCAAAGGACGAGAGAAACTCAGATGCTTTAACTCTAATTCTTGTGATGACTCTGAATTAATTCGCAGGAGAATCAGCGACTTGAATGGGAATGAATCAACTTTTCCACCTCTTAGTAACATAAGAAAGCTGAAGACGCTGTGAGTGTGATGTTTATATATACATTGCTCCATCACAAAATGATTCGTGGCTTCTGCCTGACTCGACGAACCTTGTTATGCAGGATATTAAGGAGTTGCAATATTGTCGGGCAGTTGCCAAGTTATATTGGTGAAATGACGGGATTGAAAGTCTTGTTAGTAGAATCCATCTTCCTGCTTAGTATTTGTGTTCTAATCAGTGGGACTTCCTTGTTAACTTCCTCGGCATTTCTTATGCAGAGACCTGAGTTTCAACAAATTAAGTGGACCGATTCCTGACAGCTTTGTTGGTCTAGCAAACACGGATTACATGTAAGATTTTTGGTTGATAAGTTTTAGTGGCTGTTTAAAGTTTTTAACTTGATCAAATAGCTTAAATGGCAAAAGTAAGACTAGTTAAATGGACCAAGAAAGTGGCCTGAGCTACATAGTTTAGTGAACTTTACTTGTTCAAAAGGGATAGAAGGGGCGAATCTACGCTACTTGTGGTTATGGCGAGTAGCAGGGATGGTGGTTGGTACTGTTAAGCGACTTCCTTTTCTCTTACCGTGGTGTTGATTCTGAGTGTTGGACTTTTAAATGTCGAACTTTTCAATTGCAATGGTACGTGTAATGGTTGAATGATTCAAGTAATCTACACTTAACCATCTTCTTAGTTCAACTGTTCATTGCAAAGGTTATATGGACAAGATTTCTTCACTTTCTGCTCCTTCTCCGACATAATTACAAAAGTTTAGAACTTCTGCGACATGATTTGCAAGTGAATAAACGGATCCATTTGAAACTGTATCACTCGAGTACTATTATTTCTCTGAAGAAAGTTACTTCCAGTTTAACAGTCAAGAAACTTGTAGGGGATGGTTCAGCTAACATGCTAATTCTGTCGTTCATTTTGCAGCTATCTAACTGGAAACTCCCTGACTGGGCCGCTACCGGCTTGGATGCTCAAAGATGGGGACAGAATGTAAGGTTCCTCTCCTCTCCTTTATGTTTTGCTTATTTACCACATGAGGCTTCTTCAACTTTGTATAGTCTTTTTCCCACTCATGGCGAGCTTGCCGTCCTGTACAGTGCTATATGCTTGCTGAAATATCCAGAAAACGAAATAGTTTAAACTTGTTCAATTTGTATACAGTGATCTATCTTACAACAACCTCACATCTGAAAGTTCGGCCCAAAATTGTCAGCCGCGCAATCTGTGAGATTACTAACACTTCATTTTCTAGTGGAAATTTCTTGTTTTTGAGTTTCCTTATCTGATTAACATTTCACCAATTATTTTCCAGAAACTTGTTTGCAAGCTCAAATGGAAACGGCTCGTGAGTTTCTTATTCTTATTTCATACATTGCCATTTACGCTTCAGTTTTTTCAATGTAATATGTATCTCACTTGTAGCACTTATCACATTGCCTTGCAGTGGTATCATTTCCTGCTTACGAAGCTTCCGTTGTGAGCGAAGTAAGTGATGATTGAACGACAGAATCTACACATCGATTCGTTTACTTGTTTCCCTTGGATGATCAATCAGATTTGCATTTCAACAACTTTAAGCTTTTTGTCGTGTTAAAGTGAAGTTTAAGAGTTCATTTCGATCTTTTTTGTCTCAGGGTATTACTCTCTCCACATAAACTGTGGTGGAAGACAAGCAGTTGATGATAAAGGAACTACTTACGAAGACGATTCAAATTCTGGTGGGCCTTCCAATTTTGTGCTGAGTAAGACAAACTGGGGAGTTAGCAGCACAGGCCACTTCTTGGATGATGACCGGTCCAGAGACTCGTTCATCTGGTCAAACAGCTCAAGCATTTCCGGGGAGAATTCCCAGCTGTACACGGATGCACGGCTTTCCCCCCTCTCGTTGACTTATTATGGATTTTGTTTGATGAACGGAAACTACACAGTAAACCTTCATTTTGCGGAGATCATGTTTACTGATGACGGAACATACAGTAGTCTTGGCAGGCGTATATTTGATGTTTACATTCAGGTACTTGTAAGAATGCCAAATTTGTAGAAAGAATAGAGTTCATTCATGAAACATACCTGTTTATGATCTTGCCAAAGTTTTTTATGATTTTTGGAACTAATTTCTTCAGGGAAAGCTGGTTCTTAAGGATTTCAACATTGAGAATGAGGCAGGTGGAGTTAACATAGGAATCAGAAGAAACTTCACCGCAGTTGTTATCGATAATACCTTGGATATCCGCTTCTATTGGGCTGGAAAAGGGACAAACGGTATTCCTGTTAGAGGTGTATATGGTCCTCTTATTTCAGCCATATCTGTCGATCCAGGTACGTTGTGACTTCTGTCAGGGATTACGGTAGCTTGAACACACAAGAGGAAGTTGTTTTCTTTATTGCTGTAGCTCCCTGTCATTGAGGTTAGGAGATTGGACATGGAAATCAAATATCCTTACTTGTTCACAAATTGATCTGATCTCTCTCTTTCTCTCAAATTTGTTCAGATTTTACGCCACCATCAGAAAACGGAAGCAGCATTTCTGTAGGTGCTATAGTTGGTATAGTCGTGGCAGGTCTTTTCACCGTATTTCTGGTTCTTGGTATTCTTTGGTGGAAAGGCTGTCTGAGACACAAAGACACGACGCACAATGGTACTGCAATTACCTGACTAACCGAACTTGCTTTTGATTTTTTCAAGAATGTAGTGTGAATCAATCCATCCAGTTTACATGTTTGATCTTATTTGAGGCAAACTATGTTGATTAGAATGAGTTTGTAGTTGTCTGAAATGCCCGTTTCGATTAAACGACTCTTTTTGCAGACCTGAAGGGTCTAGACCTTCACACAGGGTCATTCACACTAAGGCAAATCAGAGCTGCCACAGACAATTTTGATCCTGCTAATAAGATTGGAGAAGGTGGTTTTGGTCCTGTGTACAAGGTAGCGTAAACAACAACGATAATTTTTCTAAACGGACAATCTTTCATTCATTTTTCGGCCCTCATTTGCTGTGCTGCTGATTATTTTTTGACATCCTTCTATGTCATTTGAAGGGTCTTCTTTCAGATGGAACGATAATCGCTGTGAAGCAGCTTTCTTCCAAATCAAAGCAAGGGAACCGCGAGTTTGTGAATGAGATAGGCATGATTTCTGCCCTGCAACATCCTCATCTCGTAAAGCTATATGGATGCTGCATCGAAGGCAACCAGTTATTGCTTGTCTATGAGTACATGGAAAATAATAGCCTAGCTCGAGCATTATTTGGTAAGTTTCAAAATAAATGAACTCATGCTCGTGGTCTGTGTTTTTGTGATTTATGATCACGTTATCGAGCTAAATGTTTACAGGTCCAGAAGAACACCAGATTCATTTGGATTGGCCAACGAGGCACAAAATCTGTATCGGTATAGCAAGAGGTTTGGCATATCTCCATGAAGAATCAAGACTGAAGATCGTCCACCGTGACATCAAGGCTACAAATGTGCTTCTTGATGAGAATCTTGTCCCCAAGATATCTGATTTTGGCCTTGCCAAGCTTGATGAAGAGGATAACACACATATAAGTACTCGCGTCGCTGGAACTTTGTAAGTAACCGTTCATACTAATCCGTGCTTCTATTTTAACGTAAAGAAAAACTAATACATTTTCGTCCAGTGGATACATGGCACCTGAATATGCCATGCGAGGCTATTTGACGGACAAAGCAGACGTCTACAGCTTTGGAGTTGTTCTTTTGGAAGTTGTCAGTGGAAGAAGCAACACTAGCATCAAGCCAAAGGAGGACTGTTTCTATATTCTTGACTGGGTAACTACTTACAATCCTCTGCCCGAAAGGAAGACCAACCTTTGTTCGTTAACTTAAAAACGAAAAAGTTCATTTAAGGCACATTTACAATAAGCTCTTTCGTTTTCCTCCCTTAGGCTAATTCCTTGAAGGAGGAAGGGAACTTGATGGAACTAGTCGACCCGAGACTGGAATCGAGCTTCAACAAAGAAGAGGTAATGACGGCTATCAATGTGGCGCTCCTTTGCACAAACACGGTAGCTGCAGAAAGGCCGACTATGTCAGCAGTGGTGAGCATGCTTGAGGGAAGAGCTGGTGTTCGGGAGTTTGTTTCAGACTCGAATGTCTCGAATGAGAACACGAAACGTAAGGAAATGACGAACATGGAACACGACGATGAGGGCCAGAGTATATCGATGGATGTGCCTTGGACAGCTTCATCGGCTGCTACTGCCGATCTCTATCCAATTACTTTGGATTCTGATTACTGGGAGAAGAGAGATCAGTAAGTGCAACTTGTCCTGAAAATTGTTTGCATTCTTTTCAACTTTGTGTTATTTTTGTTCCTTTTCTCTGCCTTGCCAATGCAACAGTGGAAGAGAAAGCAAACAACTGTTGCTGAAGTTATCATACTTCTCACAATTTGTATATTTGAGTTTGTTGAGTTGTGACAAAGTTTACACGTTTCTTTGAGTCACTCTAAATGAATGTTAGGCTGAGATTATTATGACTTCCTCAAAATGTCTCTCACTCTCTTGAGCTCCTTTCAAGTCTTAGAATGGTGGTAATTAGTATGTAGTTGATAGCCTCGTACATCTTATAAGACGTTAGATCTTATTTTAAAATAAACTTTTGAAGTGTTTTTGGATAAAAAGAGTTATAAGGTGTTAGTAATGGTAATTTTGTAATTAATATAATCAAAATTAAAAAATATATAAAAACAATTATAATTAAAAAATTAATTCATTATTTATATAAAAATAAGATTTCTATAAAACTTTTATTTTGAAAATTAAATTTTATTTCTTATAGTTTGTGGTCAAAGTTTATTACAATAGTTTTAGACCAAATAGTAATTCAATTTCAAAATATAATAAAAAGATGTAGAATTTATCTTAAATTCAATTATTACAATTTAAAAATTGTTTTATTATTTCTATAAAAATAAAATAATCCTAGTATTTTATTTTAAATTTTAGTCATTATAGTTAATGGTCAAAGTTTATTAAAATATTTGAAACCAAATAACAATTCAATTTTTAAAAAATAAAAGTAGTTTAAAATTTCTAAATTATATACAAATAATCTAAATTACTAAAAATAGACCTAATTATTATTTATATATAAAATTAAAATTTCTCTCATGTTTTTATTTTAAAAAATTTAGTTTTATGTATTATAATTTGTGGTCAAAGTTTATAAAAGAATATTCGGACAAAATAAAAATTCAATTTAAAAAATAGTAAAAGAGGTTATAACAATGATCTCAAATACAAATAGCCGTAATTTAAAATTTAATTTATTATTTACATAAATTAAAATCTTTCCCACTAGTTTATTTTAAAGAATAAAATTTTATTTGTTATAGTTTGTAGTCAGAGTTTATTCAAATATTTTCAAACTAAATAATAATTCAATTTCAAAATATAATTAAAAGAGGTTAAAATTTATCCCAAATACATGTAAAAACCAATTATTATTTATATATAACTAAATTAATCTAATAATTTGCTTATAATAACAAATTTTTGTTATAGTTTTAGTAAAAATGTATTAAAATATATTTAGACCAAATAATAATTTAAATTAAAAAAATAATTAAAAGAGGTTATATAAATAAAATTATTTTTTAAATTATGATGGAACCAAAGTATTACGAGTTCAATTTAATGGGATTAAAAAAACAATCAGAGCACATGAGTTTTTTCCTCCACTAACCAAGTTAACAGACATGTGCAAAACACATGTCAATTTCCGTTAATTTTTAATGGAGAGTACCAAAAAAGTTGGGTTTTCATATTAACATGACTACCTCTCTGTCAAATTTCAAAGATGAGGGATCAAATCTGTACCGACTCCTATTTTATGGGACTAAAAAAGTATTAAGCTTGACAAGTTTAAACTCTTTTCTTTTTTGGTAAGAGAACATTATTATATTAAACTATATTCCTATTCTATTTACAGTAGAACCTCTATAAATTAATACTCGATAAATTAATAACTTGTTTAAAATAATAATTTTTCTCGGTCCCGACTTGGGCCAAAGGTCTAAATTAATAATTTTGATAAATCAATAAGATAATAATTTTTGGAAAGACCCTTATATAAATTTATTCTATAAAATTACAAATATAACTGGGACAACTTAGTAAAATATGATTCTATTGTTGTTTGTTTCTCTTAAAATTTAAATCTATATGTATTTCATCTTTAACTTTCATTACTGCATGCAAAAGCTCCAGTGTTGCATTCTCATATTGCAACCAAAAAATGAGAAGAGTTGTTGCCGCTATGACTGCTTCCTTTTGGAAGAGTTATATTTAATTAGTTACATTATGCGTGAATATCGTTCAATTAGTCAATGCAATATATATGTATTCATGAACAATAATGTAGGTTCATTGAATCGAAAAAAATATATTTAAATTAATAAATTATTAATTTATTAATTAATTAATACCTTTTTAAATTAATAAAATTATGTAATCCCGACATTATTAATTTATAAAGGTTTTATTATAGTTCGAAACATATGCCATATATATATATATATATTCCACGGAGAACTTATTTATCATTGATATTCCTTCTTGGGAGATCCAAAAATTAGGTGTTGATTAGATTTTTACAATGTGAGACTACTTACTCTAGGGCAACTATCTGTGACATTAATAGTTTAATCCTGCACAAACTTTTTTGGGTTTTCATTTCCAGTTTTTATTGAAAAATATGCATTTTCAATTTTGTTTATGTTTTCATGTGAATATGAGAATATATTTGGATTGATTAATGATATTGTATTTTATATTGAACTGTGGTGTCAAATTAATATATTTTAAATGAGAATACGTATAAACAAACATATTTTTACTTTAATTATTATTTCAAAAACTAAAACTGAAAATGAAAACATAAACGAATGGGATAATGGAGCATTGGTTCTTCAATGCAAAAGACAACAGCCAAGAATACGAAATAAAGAGAAAAGTATCAGTTAAAACTCAACTTTTCATGGAGATTCAAAATAAATGCTTCATTTCAATTGAAAAAATTACATGAGAAAAAAAATATAAATCGCCACAAATTATGGAGATTTTTTGTGTCACCATTTATAACTAGAGCACATATTTTATAAACTAGTGAACACGTCAATTAACAACGTTTAGCAGTTTTAGTGCAGTAACAATGAAGACGGAACCCTCGGCATCTACCACCAGTAAATCCCTCTGTTTTTGTAAGTTGAAATACAGTTGCGGTGTTCTAAACAGAAACCTTTAAATTTGTTGCTCTTTGCTATGCAAAGTTTTGGTTCTGTTTTTGCTTCAACATGAGGGATGGTCACATCTGTATTCAACAATAAAAAAATACTATTATAGGAATTATCGTACTAGAAAGCAACTACAATAATAATTATAACATATTGGAAAATAATTCAGTATATACCAACACACACGTATATAGTATTATGAAGCAATAGATCACAAAGCAAAGTAACATCATAGGTAAATATTGTCATTCAAGATAACTTATTATTATTAAGTTCAATTTTAACTAAAAAACTAATAATTGAGTTTTGTAGTTAAAAGATTTATTAGTTTCATCTTAGAATCATAGTTCGACATTGTAGAAATTTTGAGGAGTGTCGTTGTTAGACTTACGTTAACTAAATATGGATTTTAGGAGCAAACATCAATCAACATTATACAAATCTCAATGGCGAATTAAAGCATGTTTACGCCAATATAAATATACTCATATCTGTACTATTATAAAGAAAAGAGGGTTTTAGACTTAACGTGGTTTGATACCACTATACCAAATTATAATAATACTAAAAATACCCTTCAACTTCTCAACTCATGTTGAATTAACTAATAAATCAAGTTCCTTTAGAAAATTAATTATATGTGATTCCATGTACTTCAAAATTACGTTTACTTCCATTTTGTTTAAGTTTATTTGTATATCAAAATAGAAATAACATATTAGTATTGTGTTGTAACATATATTGTATAAAGTTTCAATTTGTAATTTACTTTGAGTAAAATATATATTGATAATTAATAATTAAAAAAATTTATCAGATTGTTTTTGTATGTGAGGGTATACAACAATGACAAAATTTAATATATAGGAACAAACTATGAGCTTCAATAAATAAAAATATTATTAAACATTATGCGAGCAAGTATTGCGTGCCACATGCAGTATCTAGTAAATTTATAATAAAACCACGTTGTTGTAAAGGGATTGTGAACTTGTAAAAAAAGAATTATAAAATGGAAACAGTACTTAATAACATGAAAAAAAATGCCGAATGCCTTCTTAATATCCATAATAGTGAATGCAATAGGCGAATATTATTTGTTCAAATGCTTCTTATTATGATAAAAGTTCCACTTCACATACATGTATAAATATGAGAAAGAAACGAAATGAGTAAATCACGTTATGTGACATGTGTTTTTTATAATTGCGAAGTTTACGCCGTGCCAAAAATTTGCACCAGCATGTCAGTTATATTTCATGCTCCAAAACCGACAGTTAAAAGAAGACCACGCTCATTGTGCTTATTGAATTGAATTAAGAGATAAAGAAAATATAAATATACAGATATACATAAATAATAATAATAATAAGAAAGAAAAAAAATAAAAATACTTATATACTATTGATGCAAAATATATAATTTATTTAATAAGGTAAAACTAAATAAAAAATGAATAAAACACACGTTCGGTGTTGTAAGAATTTTCTTATTTTATTTTATTATGAATTAAGAAGTTAGTTACATAGCTCTCAAACAAAACTAAAACTTTTATTCATTTTTCATATATATATGTATATATATACAATAAGATATAACATAGAAAAATATAGATAAGAACAAATAAAATCTTATACATTATGTATGTGTTATATTATATCAAGTATGTGTTACAAGCTACTTGTAATTAAACTTGTCATGTACTTAGGCACTTTTTTAAATAATATTTATCTTATGATTGATTCGATCTAATTAAATCTAATTTGGATATAAATTTTCCTCAATATCAGATAGCTCAATCTCCATAAGTATAATAATTGTGAGACTAATTTTCAGTCAATTATGCTCCATGAGTAAAAAATGGCTTTGACTGAATGCCAACAAATTTTTTTTGTGCCATTGGTCATTAGATTGCATTGTAATTATTTCTTCAGGTAAATAGTATATAGTAGGTCACTTAAATTTTCGTTTAGAATCGGTTTACTTTATCAAATTTATTTCTTGACTTTATCATCATTAAACTTTATTTTTGGTCTCAAGTTCGTTCAATTTTGTGTCGAAAATATGGCCAGAAAATGGTCATGTGTCCAGCACATGACTTAGCAGGTAGGGACAATTTTGTCATTTTTATTTTTTCAAAATTAAAAAGGAAGTCTATTACTAATGAAACGATAAGATAAGTTTATTTTGTTGCTTTTCCTGCTGTTGCTCTAATGAAATTTCTAAATGCTTTATTTTCTGATTTGATAAGTAATGATGAGAGAACAATAGAAAAATGCAGGAGCAAAAAGTAATTTGCTTATGATAAAAATGCGTCATGGTGGATAATTCATTGAAGAAACTAAAAAAATATACTTTGGGAGTGAAGATGATTACATTGATTCCTGTGAAGGGGACAATATGTCACTTTGTGAATTGATTCATTAGGAAAATTGGTTAGGTGTAGTTGTCTTTTGGTTTCCTATTACTTAATTCCTGAATGCAATATGAAAACTGGATTAGTTTTTGTGTTGATTGAGGAAGATATTACGAGAATGGTTTAACTTACGGTATCAAACAGAGTGATTGAGGTGTTTGTAATTGAGAGTGGACTTAAGGAAAAAGTCATTGAGGGAGAGATGGTGAAACAGGGATTGGGGGTCATGAATTGGTTTAATCAAGTGAAGAGATGGGAGAAGACAACCTAGTTGATAGTGGATATGGTTTGAGTGAAGATGATTATGAACAACAACAACAACAACCTGTGACGGTAGTTGAAGAACATAATGATGTCAATATGGAAGACAAAATGAATATTAGTGATGGTAAAGAGTTAGAAACTTAAGGGTTTAATGAACTGAATAGTAAATTTAGTGATGATAAAGTTGAGACTGAGCATTCGAGATTCTATAGATTTAGGCCTAAAGTTGACTTGCCTGATCCACAATTAAGGAATGAGATGATCATCGAAGTCGTTGGGTTTAAAGAGGCTATTAAGGCTCATGCGGCATCATGTCAAAGAAATGTATGTTTGTGACAGGATCAAGGTTATTGAAAAATGTGAGAGAGTTAATTGTCCTTAGATAGCGTTTACTTTTAAAATGAGAAATTTCTGACACTTTGTGCCCAGAAACGGGAAAGGGGCCAGTGGCACCTACTTCTTGAGATAAGACTACTGAAAAGACCAAAAAAAAAAAGTGAGAATGAAAGAATTAAATGAACTATTCCCATCAACAAACAGAAATTTGAAGCTTACAGAGTTGGCCAGGAGACAGAAATCTGAAGCTTGAGAAATACACTAATTGAGAGTTAGTGGAACAATCTTTTAATAAACCTTTAGTTTTAAGAAAAGTTTGAACTTTTTTTTTAGAATTAATTTAGAATACATTGAACGAGAGTCCGTAGAAATTACTTCATCTTGCATGTTCTCCTTTCTAAATAAATAAATAAATATTGACGTCTTAAAAGAAGATATGAAATAGGTGTGCAAATTACATAAATGTATTGTCTAATCATACTGCACAAGATTTATTTTTTATATTTTCTTTTGAAAGAAAGAATTTCTTGACAAATTTACACTTTTAGTCCCAAAGGACAAGGGGCAACACTTATAGTCTTTTGCTTTATGAGAGTTTTAATTTGATCCCAAATGGAAAACCTCAATACATTTAGTCTCATGTTGACTTTACCATAAAAAAATAGACAGAAACAACACATGCAATGCACGTGTCTGTTAGAAGAACTCGACACATTTTATTCTTTGTCTTCGGAAACGACCTTCCAAATTCGCATTCTCAATCATAAAGCCTAATCTTAGAAGCCCCAAAATTCTCCCAAGCTCTACTATAATATTGACACAGATAGATTGTGATGGGGTTGGGCAGAAATGTTTGATAATTTTATATTTGCTCTAATGCTCTTAGGATAGGATTTCAGTGTGGATGCAAGCCAATTGTGGAGTGGATGGTGGCCATTTAAAAGGATCCCATGGTGGCATTCTTTTGACTGCAGTCTCAATTGATCATTGACTTCACTTGATTTTACAGTATTTTTGTTATGTCTTTAATTTCTAATTGTTTGCATTCGTTAAACAAAGAAGCAAAAAACCAGCACCTGCAGGGCAACAATGTGTCCCTACTTCAAGCACAAAGTACTAAGGTATATGTTTAAATTTTATGTCAATTATAAACAGACATGAATATGTGATAGAATGAAAGGAAGCATAAAGCCACAACATTCAAAGCAACAACACCTTGGGGTGGAAGAAGATATGGTACTAAATGTGTCGAATTTTCTTAATTTTAGGACCAAAATAAAACTCCCGTCAAGCAAAGGACTGAAAGTGTTGCCCCCTATACTATGGGACTAAAAATGTATGCTTGTCTAATGGACATGTGCATTGCACGTGTCATTTTTCGTCTATTTTTTGATGAAAAACTTCTCATGGGACTAAATGTGTTGAATTTTCTTAATTTTGGAACCAAATTAAAAGTCTCATAAAGCAAAGGACTAAAAGTGTGATCCCCTATCCTATGAAACTAAAAATATAATTTTGCCAAATTTCTTTCTAGATCCAAAAACAAAGGACTTTTTTTTCTTAAAAAAAACCTCTTAAGTTTAACTAAATTTAAGTGAAAATAAATGAATAAGTATCAAAATTGGGCTCTTATCATATTATTATTTCTTCAGTTTTATTCGTTACAACTTTTTGTTAAAAGAAAAATAATTACGACTGCTAAAAATTTAACGTTTAAAGAAAGTGTAAACTCTATAAATATGTTTGGTATGGATTAACCAACACCAACCACGGCAAGTAGCTTTGCCAGTGTTTGCTTTATATTGAGTGTAAGTACATATGATAGGTACAAGTTTTTTTTGGTCGAATATTATTACAGTAAACTATATTAGAACTAGATTATAAACTATATCACATGAAAAAAAATATAAATCCTCACATATTATGGAGATTGCTATGTGTCACCATTTATAACTAGAGCACATACTTCATGAACTGGTGAACACTTCAATTAACAATGTTTAGCGGTTTTAGTGCAGTAACAACGAAGACGGAACCCTCGGCATCTACCACCAGTGAATCCCTCTGTTTTGCAGGTTGAAATACACTTGTGGTCTTCTAAACAGAAACCTTTAAATTTGTTGCTCTTTGCTATGCAAAGTTGTGGTTCTGTTTTTGCTTCAACATGAGGGACGGTCACATCTGTATTAAACAAGACGAATATACTATTATTGAAATTATCGTATTAGAAAGCAACTACAATAATAATTATAACATATTTATTTGAAAATAATTCAGTATATACCAACACGTACACATATATAGCATTGTGAAGCAATTGATCACAAAGCAACGTAACATCATAGATAAATACCATCATTCAGGACAGCTTATTATTATTAAGTTCAATAGTATTCAATTAAGTTAACTAAAAAAATTGGTAATACATTGAGTTTTGTAGTTAAAAGATGTATTAGTTTCATCTTAAAAACATAGTTCGATATTGTAGAAAATTATGAGGAGTGTCGTTGTTAGACTAACGTTAACTATATAATGATTTTAGGAGCAAACATGAAACAACAATCAAAATTATGTAATTCTCAATGTTAAAATTAAGCATGTTTATGCCAATACAAATATACTCATACAATATATAATAAATCGACATTGTTGTATAAAGGGGATGTGAACTTGTTAAAAAAGAATTATATAATGGAAAGAGTACTTACGAGCAACCATGATAATCAACAACATGAAAAAAACGCCGAATGCCTTCTTAATCTCCATAATAGTAAATGTAATGAGCCAATATTATTTATTCAAATACTTCTTATTCTGAGAAAAGTTCCACTTCACACAAAAGTATAAATAGGTAAAAGAAACAAAATGAGTAAATCACGCTCTATCACCTGTGTTTTTTAAAAGTACGAAATTTACTCCATGCCAGAAATTTGCACCGGCATGTTAGGTATATTTTGTACTCCAAAACCGACGCTTAAAAGAAGACCACAATTATTGTGGTTATTTAACTGAATTAAAGAGATATAAAGGATATATAATTTACAGATATATATGAATAATATGAAGTTAATTATAAGAAAAATAAAAATACTTATATATTGTTGATGCAAAATATATAGTTCATTTAAGAACAACTCAATAAAAGAATAAATAATACACATGTTGGGTTTTGTATGAATTTCTTATTTTATTTTAGGGTAAATTACAACCACCTTCCCTGAAGTTTGGCATAATTATAAATACCCCCTCGTTGTTTGAGAAATTACAAATACCCCCTAAGATTTGTAATTTTTAACCAAAGGCCTGAAAATGACCATTTTGCCTTTGAATTTTTTTCTTTTTAAATTGTAGAAGAATTAGTCGAGACAAATTGCATTATTGCTCATTTGTGTAAAAAACTTAAGAAACCTCTCCTTACGCATTGTAGTCTAAAAAATTCAAAAAATTTTAAGAATTAAATAAAAAAAATTCAATTTGTATAAGGGCATTTTCGTCAGTTCATCCAAAAATTAGATGGAAATGAGTTATTTGTTAGACGGTTACAAACCTCAGGGGGAATTTATAATTTTTCAAACAACGAGGGGATATTTGTAATTATGCCAAATCTCAGGAGAAGTAACTGTAATTTACCCTTTATTTTATTATGAATTAAGAAGTCAGTACATGGCTCTAAAAAAATTAAATCTTTTATTCGTTTTCCAAATATATATTCATTTTATACAACATAAAAAAATATAAATAAGAACAAATAACATAGTATACAATTATATATATTATACTATATCAAGTATGTGCTACAAGCTATGTACCTGTAATTAAAATTGTCATGTGTAATTCAATAATCACTTTTTTTACCTTATACATTTATTTTATGATTGATTCGATCTGATCAAATCTAATTTGGATAATAACTTTTCTAACATCAAATACCTGAATCCCCACAAGCATAATGATCGAGAGATTAATTTTTTTCAGTCAGTTAATTCCCTAAGTAAAAAATGGCTCTGACTAAACACCAACAAAAAATATTTGTGCCATTGCTCATTAGATTGTATATGTTATTTGGACTTAAGTTCTATTACTTTTAATTGGTAATTATTACAATTTTAATGGATAAACGGCATAATTTTGTTGGGATCTATTGACTTTTTTGTCTAATTCAGACCTCTGCGAAACTAGAAGTATCACTTCTATAAGTTATACTATTAGATTATGAGTTCGAATTTAATCTAACATATGGACCCATTATTAAGAAAGAAGAATATTATTGTGCATATTGTCTCGTAGCTGGCTTATCTTAGATACAACAATCGTATTCATCTAATCACGTTGACTATGACGTTATTCCAAAATCCTAAAATTGCTTCACGAGGTGCTATGTTTATGACCAGTATGGGTGTCAACGTGGGTTAAGATCCGTGGGTACAATCCAAGTCAATTAGTTTTGGGTTGGGTTGGGTCTGTTATAGTTTAGAATGTGTTGCTGTGGGTATGATTTAAATAAAATTATTTTTATATGAATTGGATATGAGTTTTGATGGGTCTAATATGGGTTGATTATGGATTCAACGCATAAAATAAAAGTAAAAAACAAATTAAGCTAAAATAAAAGATAATGCATTTTTTTCCAAAAATTATTGCATTTGAATACAATCATACCAACATCCACATTATAATAATTATCTGAGTTGTATAATAATAATGGACAAATTCATTAAACCCATCATCTAACTACATTTTTATCTCCTACAATTATATAAGTTGCTAATTTAATTGATGATTAATAAACTAAGGCTTATTATATATTATTTTAAAAATGTGAGATGATATTTTTTCATTGGCAATAAAATTTAATTATAATTTTAATAGTAAATAATTTG
Source organism: Sesamum alatum (assembly GCA_034509735.1). NCBI lineage: Eukaryota > Viridiplantae > Streptophyta > Magnoliopsida > Lamiales > Pedaliaceae > Sesamum > Sesamum alatum. The sequence continues at coordinate 48,389,916 of JACGWO010000001.1, read as the reverse complement.
TTATGTTTTTATCTACATAATTTTTATGTTTTTATGTTTGTCATAAAACATTAACATACTGATTTTACTATCAAATTTCAAAATACTTTTAATTCCTACAATAACTTAAAAAAAATTGTTTGCACATTTTTGTATTTTTATTCTTTTAATATATTTTTGTATATTATTTTTTTATTATGACGTGATTATGACATTACTGGTTAGACCACGGTTCACCTGGTGATTGAACCAAATCCTTGATCCAGTCAATTTTTGGATTCAATCAAGGCTTCTGAGTTTTAAAACATTAACGTACATGATCAGAAATGATGTATGGTACAAGTTAGTCGTATTACATTTCAAGTAGTAGCTACATTTTTTTATAGTCCAATATATTGTCCTTTATTCTTTCGTAGTTTGAAATTTTCAAAATATTTAAAATTCAAATTAATAAGACGGTTCATAACCCTTCCCAACCCATTTTGGACCTGCTCATTTCACCCTTTTTCGAATCCAACCCATTTTGGACCCGACCTAACCCAACCCAACCTGCCCATTTGCCAACCCTACAGTCAAGCATATAACCTCTTGATTCATTCATAGTACAACTTTGTCCAATTTTTATTGAATAAGTTATGGAATTTAATTGTGTACAACAACTTAATATTGTTGTACTCACATCTTGCCATCCATGTTTAGTAATATATTGAAAAATTCATGACGGAAATTTCCCTAGTCATTAGGAAGACTTAATTGTATTTTCTGCCCCGTATATTAGGGGGATGACAAAAATAGGACGCTAGTTATAGGGGTAGCAAATAATACCCTAGAATTAATATTTTTTTGGCTATTGAAGGACTCCGACCACCAAATTTTTAAAAGTGGCCGGAATCTGCCTATGTGGACTAAACTTAAGGTTTTATTTTGGGAATTTCGCTGACATGGATTTATTCTTTAAAAACAATTACACCTAAGATGATGACATGGCAAAGTAGAGGGCCCCTTCTAATTTGAGAAAAACCCCAAATTGAAGAAGAAGATCCACACAATCTCACTTCTCAAAATCGGCCGACCACTTCTCAGACCAAATACCCCATATCCCCAACACTCTCCCTCCCTAATCTTTCATCCCCACACCTGAAGAAGACGCTTTGAAGCAATTGTCACAGCTTTTAACCCCACACCCGCCACGATTACATAAATATATGAATAATATGATGATTCAATTGTTTGGATTTAATGGACTTTTGGCATGCTTAATTTTGTTAGATTGGATCTAAAATTGCATGCTTATTTTCAGAATAATATTAATGCTATTGTGCTGAAACAGTTTTAAAAAAAAAAAAAAAAAAAAAAATTTGGTCGGGCCGGTAGTGGCCGCGCGCAGGCGCGCGCGGACGCTGCGCACAGGCGCGTGCGCTGCCCTATGCGCGCGGCCGGCTGGCCAGCACAACGGCTGGGCCGTTTTGTGCCGTTTTTCGACTTTTTTCCGGAAAATTTGATTTTCTGTATTTTCTGCACGATATTCTGAAAATATGTTAATTTTGCATTTTTGATTTTGGGATAATTGGATTATTCCTTGAATTATATTTGCTTAATTAATTTCGGATTAATACATGCATTGGATGCATTGTGTAAAATGTCCATTAAATTTGAAATTTGAATTTTGCATATTATTTATATGTTTATGCTTTTGTGATGTTGGACATCACTTGGATATTTGGAATATCCATTGGTTTTATTGCATGATTATTTGGAATAATTATGTTATATGTGAGTTGATGGTGTTAGAGTAGGTGACCAGAAAGTCAATGGTATTGGCTGTTCTGAGAACCATTCGTCAATCTGTGAACAAGTAATATTATGTTAATGAATGTAGTAAGGATTCATAGGCATGAGTTTGTTGTACTCACTGCTTGCATCGTTACGATGTCACAACAAACGCCCACAGACTGAAATAACATTTCGGGAAATTGGAACTACGCTTGGAGGTAGGTTCATGAAATCAGTTTCACCGAATCAGTCTGAAATACTCCAAGTCAAAGGAATCTCGAGACGTGCAGCTTGGAGCAGAGATTGAGTGAAGATTGGAGCAGAATTGAAGATGTCTTCCATGCCCAGTTGGATACATTGCTATTGTGGTAAGCCAGCTTACATTCGCACATCTTGGACTGACCAAAACCCAGACAGACACTTTCTTTCATGTCATGACTACAAGGTATGTAGATATCCACTTCGGTTGTTTGTTTCTTTAGAGTATATCCTAATCTCTATTTTTTTTTGGCTCGAAACTGTAGAATAATGGGTGTATATTTTTCGAGTGGGAAGATCCTCCAATGTGCTCAAGAGCAAGATCCATAATTCCTGGCTTGTTGAGGAAGATGAATCTACTAGAAAAGGAAAAAACAGAGATGGAAATGAAGAAGAATTTTTATAGAAAGTTGCTTGCTTTTTCATGATTTTTTTTTGTTTTAATTTGGATCCTAAGAAATGGTGCAAAGAGGTAGTGAATTGTGTAAGGGAGTGTCTTTTTGTGTTTATGTAATTATTGTTGTGTTGCTATGCAAGGTTAAGAGTTTTTGTAAGGAAGTGGTGCAAAAATGTAGTAAATGGGGTAAGGAAGTGGATGCTTGTGTTCCTTTAATAAAAGTTTTTGTCTCTTTTTATGTTGTACACTGTGATGTGAATATAATAAGCAATCTGTATTGGTTGGAGCAATCTATATAAATTTGTTAATTTGTAATGAATATTGTAATCTGTAAAGGAACAAAAAAAGAGTAAATAAAAACAATAAATAGTAGATTATATTAAAAATAGTGTTCCCAAATTATTGCCAAACGCTGGCAATTCATAGTATTCAAAATACTGTCTTTCTAGCAAAAAAAAGTGCCAAAAGACTACCAACTTAGATACAAAAGAAAGCTAGCCAAAAAACAACTCCCAAAGAACTCTATTTTTTCACTGTCTTGCTGCTTCTTCCTGGAGACCTTTTTGTCCTTAAACTTTGCAAGTTTGAGAGTGTGATAAACTTCTTTCCCCCTTGCATGATAACTGGGTATTGTTGTTAGATAGAAGCTTGTGTGCTAACACTGTATTGAGCACCAAGCATAGGAGGGGGGGCTCTTATATTTACCCTTAATGTTGCACTCTGGCCTATCTGAAGTTGAGTGTACATTGTAGGCCCATTGGTGTATTGGGGAGAATTCAAGAGACTGGACAATGGATTGTGCACTGGGAGGGTGTTTTGAGGCTCATTTTCTGCAGATTGTGAGTTGACAAAGCTCTGCAAAAAGTGGGTAAAGTGGGTCACATGAATTAAAGTTGAGGTGTCAAATCTATTTGTCATAAACCAGGAACAATGTTAAGTAGTACTTACTGGAATTGGAGGTAAAATACTTTCTGGAGATTGATAGTCCACTTGCACAGTTTCTGCTTCATTTGTAACCACTTGTTTGCCTTTGTCTTTCCCCTAAGAAACAACAACATTAACTATGAAGAAAACAAACCAGAAGAAGACAAAATTTTAAGAAACAACTAAACAACTACAGAAATTATAAAAATAGCAAAAAAAACCACTTTTTTGCTTGTGGCCACCACATTATTTTTGGACTGTTGTGTTGAAATCCTTCCTACCTATGATGACAAAAACAATAAATTGCTGATATAGCATGCTTACAGGGGATCCCACTAAGTTCCCACTTTCTACAAGTGCAAGTATGGTTTGACAAGTTCACTGCATATTGATTACCATCAAAGCATGAGATCTGATAATGAAAGTCATCAGCTTTGATGGGAATACAATCAACAACTTTCTCTACATGTTTGTCAATTATTTTTTGATTCTTGGACAAATTCTTCCTTTCCACTTCGCTTCAGCCAAGTCTCTACTTTTCTGCAACCTCCTCATCAAAAATTCTCGGATCCATTCCAGCATAGTCAGTATTGGCTTCTCCCTAGCATCTAGTATCATTATGTTGAATGTCTCACAACAGTTGTTCAACAACATGTCACACTTAACATTAGCATGAAAGTGTGATCGACTCCATTGTTCAGGTGGTTTATCAGAAAATCAATCAAATGCAGATTGATCAAAAGCATGGATGTCCCTCATTCTATCCTTAAATTCCCCTTTGGTACATGCCTTGGCAGCCCTCCATTAGGCATGCTTGAATGACAACCCTCTAAACCCTGCAGACTTGAAGTTACTGTGCATATGCCATACACATAACCTATGACCAGCAAGAGGTAACACTTCTTCAAAGACTTGAATCAAACCTTTCTGTTTGTAAGACATAAATACATTTCACTTTGTTCTTCAATGCTCAAATCATCTTTCAACAATATGAGAAACCTCTCCCAAGTTTCCCTTGCCTTTCTGTTTACAACAGCCCATGAAATTGGGTATAGATTGTTGTTTGGGACCCCTACTGCAGTTAAAAGAATTCCCTCATGTGGCCCCTTTAAGTGGCACCCGTCTACACCAATTATCTTCCTACACCCCTCCTTGAAACCGTTTTTCATGGCTGCAAAACATACATAAAATCTACTGAACCTTTTTTCACCTCCCACATCTTCAGTCCCCATAATTACAGTGCTGCCTGGATTGGTTCTTCTTATCTCCTCTGCATAATCCCAAAGTCTTGTGTATTGGTACTCAGGACTTCCCTCCAACTTTTTCAGTGCTTTTCTTTTGGCCGTATAAGCTTGATCTTTTTAAATATGACACCTAATCTCATTTATGGCATCCACCCTAGATTCCTTCACAGTCCTCTTGGGATCTGATTTGAATCTGTCCAGATACTTATCACATAGCCAACTAGACTTCACATTCTTAAGATTGAAAGTCTTGGCACATTTGTGTTTAGGGTTGTAATCCCTAATTTGAAAAGTGCATTCATCTTTGACTTTACAAGCATGTAACCTCCAATCACATTCTGTATTACCACATTTAGCATAGTATCTGTTTGGGTCACTTTTTATGCAAATTATATGTCTTCTTGTCTTAATTGCATGAGATTGAATAGCCTTTTTAAGCTCACCCTTTGTGCTAAACATCATACCCAATATGAAGGTTGGATCAAATGTCTCAACAGGATTAAAAGTAGGGTAGCTAGGTTCAGTATGCTCATCATCACTCATTTTTTTTCAATCAAGGTCACATTCACTACCCATAATATCTGATTCCTCCTCATCACTGGAACCACTTAGACTAGCACTTACCTCTATGTTCACATCAATTGGTGTATCTGAAGTAGTTCTATCATCCACAAAATCATCAAATAATCTGTCATCATCATCTACCTTTGCTGAGAGATCATAGTCAGAATCAAACAAATCTGTATCCTCATCTAGTGCATCGGCCTCATCCATTCCACCATCCCACCCTCATCCTCATCATGCCTTGTCTCTAAGTCACCTAACATTTCAACATATATTGGAACATCCCTGACATCTTTGTACTCCCTCCCTAACTCTAAACATTGTGAATCACAAGTTATGAGCTGAAAACCAGTCTTTACTTGTTTGTAATATCTCTTTTCACCAACCAAACTTAATTTTTCATATAATAGATTCGGGGTTGCAATACTTAGGTGAGTTGAATCTACATAGTCAAATTTAGCAGTCTCACCACCAATATAGCAAACAAGACCACTCAGTTATGATTTTTCATGAGAATTAGATGGGCTAAATTTACCCCCACAGTAATATGTTACAGTAGTTGAGCTACTGTCAGGATCTATAAATAAAAAGCAAACACAGAGTAATAATACTAAATTAGAAACATCCCAATAGCCTAAGCAAGAAAACACTACATATTAAAGAATACCCAACTCCACATACTCAAAACCAAAAAAAAAAAAAATAAAAAAATACAGTGCAGAATAGAATATTCTCCCAACCCAACCCCACATACTCTAATAATGCAGATTAGAATATACATACATACCCCACATGTCTTCCATCTTTCCCTTGAAACATTGAAATACATATAAAGAAGGGGACAAACATGTGCCACAAAAACCATATAATATATACTATGGGGGAAAGGGACAAAGAGGGACCACAATCAAGAAAATACTTATGCTATAAAGGGGGTGGGAGGTACAGGTGCCGTTTATTCCTTATCATCACCATCTTACACTTTCTTGCCTTTGGTTCTCTCTATTCATCGCAATCAATTGTATCATCTTCTTCAGGCAACGGAGTTAAAGATTGTGGAGGGAGAGTGTTGGGGATTAGGGTTTTTGGTCTGAGGAAGGGCACAGTCGTATTTCAGAAGTGAAATACTTCTTCAATTTGGGATTTTTCTCAATTTAGAGGGCCCTATCTAATTTGACATGTCACCGCCCTTAGGTGGCATTTTTTTAAAGAAGAAATCCATGTCATCGCCTTAGGTGTAATTGTTTTTAAAGAATAAATCCATGTCAGCGAAATCCCCAAAAGAAAATCCTAATTTTAGTCCACATAGGCAGATTCCGGCCACTTTTAAAAATTTGGTGGTCGGAGTCCTTCAATTGCCAAAAAAACATTAATTTCGGGGTATTATTTGCTACCCCTATAACTAGCGTCCTATTTTTGCCACCCCCTAATATACGGGGTAGAAAATACAATTAAGCCTCACGAGGAATACACTTGAGAGTAAGTGGAACAATCTTTCAATAGACCTTTTTTTTTTAGAAAAGTTTGAACTTTGTTAGAGTTAATTTAGAATACATTGAATGAGAGTCAGTAGAAATTGCTTCGTCCAGCATTTTCTCCGTTCTAAAAAAATAAATAAATGTTGATTTTTCAAAAGAAGATATGAAAAATATGTAGGTGTGGAAATTACATAGATGTATTTTGTAATCATACTGCACAAAATTTTTGCTTATATTTATTTTGGAAAGCAAGAAATTCATTGTAGACCCAAACAAAGATTTTTTTTCCCGTTTTTAACAACCTCGTATGTTTAACTAAATTTAAGTGAAAATAAATAAATAAGTATTAAAAGTGATCTTCTCATAATATTATTTCTACAATTTTTATCTTTACAACTTTTTGTGAGAAGTTTTTGAAGAAAGTGTAAAGTCTATATATAAGTTTGGTATGGATTAACCAATTCCAACTATGGAAAGTAGCTTTTCCAGTGTTTGCATTGTATTGAGTGTGAGTAAATTATATGATAGGTATATGTTTCTTTATTTTGGTAATGGAATATTATTACAATAAACTATATTCGACCTAGAATTTTATAGTTTGTTCGAGACATATGCCATATAAATACTCCCATGAGAAGTTGTTATCATTGATATTTTTTTTTGCGAAATCCGAAAATTAAGTATTAGACGTTTCAAGTTAATAATATGATATGACTAACTCCGAAAAACCTATCTGTGACATTAACAGTTTAATCCTACACAAACCTTAACATTTTTAACTCCTAAACTAAAATTTGTGTGAATTAAACTGGATACATTGAAATGGGATAATGTAGTATGATTCTTATATGAAAAACACAGCAGCCAAGAATATGAAATAAAGGGCAAAGTATTACTTAAAACTCAACTTGTAATAGAAATTTAAAATAATTGCTTAATTTCAATAAAACAAATTACATGAGAAAAAAAAAAATATAAATCTTCACAAATTATGGAGATTGTTATGTGTCACCATTTATAACTAGAGGACATACTTTATGAACTACCGAACACTTCAATTAACAACGTTTAGCGGTTTTAGTGCAGTAACAACGAAGACTGAACCCTCGGCATCTACCACCCGTGAATCCCTCTGTTTTGCAAGTTGAAATACACTTGCGGTCTTCTAAACAGAAACCTTTAAATTTGTTGCTCTTTGCTATGCAAAGTTGTGGTTCTGTTTTTGCTTCAACATGAGGGATGGGCACATCTGTATTAAACAAGACAAATATACTATTATAGAAATTATCATACTAGAAAGCAACTACAATAATAATTAAATAGCATAATTTTTTGAAAATAATATACCAACTGCACACATATATAGTATTATGAATCAATTGATCACAAAGCAATGTAACATCATAGATAAATACGTCATTCAAGATAGCTTATTATTCTTAAGTTTAATATTATTCAATTAAGTTAACTAAAAAAATTGGTACTACATTGAGTTTTGTAGTTAAAAGATGTATTAGTTTCATCTTAAAAACATAGTTCGATATTGTAGAAAATTATGAGGAGTGTCGTTGTTAGACTAACGTTAACTAAATACGGATTTTAGGAGCAAACATGAAACAACGATCAACATTATATAAATCTCAATGTTAAAATTAAGCATATTTATATATAAATATATAATAAATCGACATTGTTGCAAAGGGGATGTGAACTTGTTAAATAAGAATTATATAATGGAAAGAGTACTTATGGGCAACCATGATAATCAATAACATGAAAAAAAAACGCCGAAAGCCTTCTTAATCTCCATAATAGTGAATGCAATAAGCCAATATTATTTATCAAATGCTTCTTATTTTGAGAAAAATTCCACTTCACATACAAGTGTAAATAGGTGAAAGAAACAAAATGAGAAAATTACGTTCTATCACCTTTGTTTTTCAATATTGCGAAGTTTACTCCGTGCCAGAAATTTGCACTAGTGTGTCATATATATTTCGTGCTCCAAAACCACGCTTAAAAGAAGACCACAATCGTTGTGGTTATTGAATTTAATTAAAGATATAAAAGAAATATAAGCTACAGATATATATAAATAATATGAAGTTAGAAAAGTAAAAATATTTATATATTGTGTTATATATATTACATATATATATATATTGCATTTTAATATTAAATTTATAACATATACCCTTTCATTTTCTCTCCATTGATGTTGAGGTTAGTGGGTGTTTATGACATTAATATTTATAATATTTCTCTTTATTATATCATCTCACTACTACACCATATTCATACCACTTTACAGCCACTTTCTAGTCATTTATCCCCACTATCTCTTGTAACCTATAATATTATTGTCCATTAATTCAGATTAAAATAGTGGATGATTTCTACACCTATAAAAGGGGCATCATTCTACCTTGTTCAAATACATGCACATATGCAATATTTTTACATGTAAGTTTCCTATAAGAGAGAGTTATACTAGTTGAAGGAAGGTGTTCTTTTTTGTGGAGCTTTAGACTCTACAACTTGTCCAGAGTGTGTTAGAGTCATACGACGTTGTCGAGCTGTTGTATCTTGGAGGGGACAAGTTAAGAGTGGTATTGCTCTCCTTAAAGAGAGCGAGATATCCTCATCTCAGCCTAAAGATATTTTTGTATCTTTTTCAATTGAAATTGTTATTTCTACAACAATTTTAAGGAGATTCAAATGGCTACAATTGAAAAACCAGCGGATGTCGGTGTGGGAGATCTCAACAAGCCCTTTCGGTTCAACAGTACCCATTTCAAGAGATGGAAGGGTAAAGTACTTTTTTACTTAAGTCTTCTCAAGGTTTCTTATATTCTCACTGAAAAAAACCCGAGCAAGATCGATGACACTAACATGAATGATGATGAGTATGCTATCCACTAAGAAATAGTGGAGAACTACGACAATGATGCATTCAAATGTCGGTATTATCTCGTCAACTGTCTGCCTGATAATTTTTATGATTATTATGATAGAACATACTATACTGCAAAGAAAATTTAGAAAGCATTGCAGAGTAAGTATGATACCGAAGAGGCAGGTGCGAAAAAATATGCTGCTAGGAGATTGTTTCAATTTCAAATGGTGGATAACAAATCAGTGGCAGACCAAACTAAAGATTTTATCATGATTGTGGGAGACCTCAGGCCAGAGGATATCAAAATTGGAGATAACCTCGTTGTTTGTGGCATCATTGACAAACTTCCACCTTCGTGGAAGGAATTTTAGAAAACCATGCGCCACAAACAAAATGAAATGACGTTTGAAACATTAATAATGCGAATCCACATGGAAGAAGAAGCAAGGGGCCAAGATGCATTAATGCAGCCACTGGAGAGCAGTGCACAACCCATCTCAACAAAGGTAAATTTAATTTCATCAAATAATGTTGCACCCAACTCTCACAAAAATACCTATTTGAAACAAAAAAAAAAAAAGAGTTTTTCAAGAAAACTTATGCTAAATTTCCCAAGAAAAATAATGGGAACAACCAAGCACAAGAACAAAATCTAAGAGCATGTTATTTTTGTGGTATGAGTGGGCATATTGCTCGATTTTAGAAATATAGAAAACGTAAGCCTGCTTCGCAAGCTAACGTAGTTGAGGAGCCATTTGTAGCAATGATAATAGACATACACATGGTTGAAAGTGTTGATGGGTGGTGGGCGGACTCTGGTGCAAACCGCCATGTTTGTTATGAGAAAAATTGGTCAAAGTGTATACTCCATGTGACGAGCCGAGAACTATTATGCTTCGCGATTCTCATACCACCCAAGTGCTTGGAATTGGAGAAGTTGAGTTGAAATTTACCTCAGGAAGGGTATTGACCTTGAAGGATGTGCTATATACACATTTCATGAGGAAAAATTTGATGTCTAGTTTTCTACTCAACAAGGCTGACTTCAAGCAGATTATGGAATTTGATCAATATATAATTACGAAAAGAGGTGTTTTTGTGGGTAAGGGGTATGCATGGATTGGAATTTTCAAATTGACTGTTGAGATGAATAAAGTGTCTTTTACTTCTGTTTTATATACTCTCTTCTACTAATTTTTGGCATGCTTGTTTATGTTATATTAATAGTCGTCATGTGTGAATCATGAGTAATTTAGGATTTAATTCCAATGATTAAAAAGAATTTTGAGAAATGTGAATCTTGTAGTAAAGCCAAGATCACCAATAGGCCTCATCTAAGTGTTGAAAGAAAAACCGAATTGTTAGAATTAATACATTATGATATTTGTGAACTTGGAAGAATTTTAACTCGTGGAGGAAATCATTATTTTATCACTTTTATTGATGATTTTTCTAAATATACATATGTTTATTTAATGAAAAATTAAAGTGATGCTTTTGAAAAGTTTAAAGATTATCTCCATGAAGTTGAACATCAATTCGGTAAGAATATAAAGAGAATTGGGAGTGATAGAGGCCGAGAATATGAGTAAAATGAGTTTAATTCTTTTGTTAAATCATTAGGAATAATTTATGAAATTACTCCACCAAATTCTCCTGCACCTAATGGTGTAGCTGAGAGAAAAAATAGAACGTAGGTTGATTTAACAAATGCCATACTTATTGAATCTTGTGCACCTTCAAACCTTTGGGATGAAGCTATATTAACAGCTTGTTATGTGTTAAATAGGGTGCCACATAAAAGAACAAAATTAACAACTTTTGAGGTGTGGAGAGGTTATAAGCTGAAATTGGGATATTTTAGAGTTTGGTGTTGTTTGGCCTATGTAAGGCTAACATATCCTAAAATTCCAAAATTGGAGTAAAAGTTACAACTTGTGCTTTTCTTGGTTATGCTTCTAATAGCCTACAGATTTTTAAATCTGAAAGACAATGTGATTATAGAATCAGGTGATCCTATTTTCCATGAAGAAAAATTTTCATTTAATTCTAAAAATAGTGGGGGTCAAAATATTGAAAGAATAGTTTATCTTTACTTAGCTCTTCCACTTCAGTTTGAAAAGTAAAGAAAATATTTTTAAGTTAAGAAGGAGTAAAAGAGCTAGAGTAGAAAAAGATTTTGATCCTGATTTTTATGTTTTCAATGTTGAAAATGACCCTCTTACTTTGAAAGAAGCTTTTTCATCACCTGATGCTATTTTTTGGAAAGAGGTTGTGAATGATGAGATGGAGTCTCTAATTTCTAATAAAACTTGGAAATTAGTTGATTTACCACCGGGTTGTAAGACGATTGGCTGCAAATGGGTCCTCAGAATGGTTCAATTGATAAATTTAATGCTAGACTAGTTGCTAAAGGTTTCAAGCAACTTGAAGGTCTAGAGTTTTTTTTTTTTATATATATTCTCCGATAACACGAGTTACATCCATTAGACTTTTAATTGCTATTGCTGCAATATTTGATTTGCATATCCATCAAATGGATGTAAAAACTGCATTTTTGAATGAGGACTTAAATGAAGAAATTTATATGGACCAACCCCAGGGTTTTGTGGAAGCAGGCAAAAAAAGCAAGGTGTGTAAATTAACTAAATCCCTGTATGGCTTAAAACAGGCACCGAAGTAGTGTCATGAAAAATTTGATTCATGCATGATTGAGAATGGTTTTAAACCAAATGAGTGTGACAAGTGCATCTATCATAAGTCTTGGAATAATTCACATGTGATTGTTTGCCTCTATGTGGATGATTTGTTGATCTTTGCATCTACTTTGCATGTTATTAAAGAGACAAAAAATATGCTTAGTAGTTAGTTTGATATGAAGGATCTAGGTGAGGCAAACTTTATTTTGGGTATGAAAATTACCAAAACATGTGATGGAATTTTTCTTGACCAGTCGCATTACATTGATAAAATATTGAGAAAATACAATTTTATAGATTGTAAGTATGTTACAACTCCTTTTGATCCGAGTGCTCACTTATTTCCTGTTAAAAATGATGATGATGGGATAAATCAAAAGGAGTATGCAAGCTTAATTGGAAGCTTGAGATATGCAACTGATTGCACTCGGCCTGATATTGCCTATGCTGTAGGGTTACTTAGCAGGTTTACAAGCAAACCAGGTATTGAACATTGGCATGCCATATAATATGAGTTATGAGATATTTACTTGATACAAAATACTGTGGCTTGTTTTATAAAAAAATATCCTGCTGTACTTGAAGGCTTTTTTGATGCAGATTGGAATACCTTATCAGGTGATTCATATTCTACCACTAGGTATATTTTTATTTTGGGTGGTAGTGCTATTTGTTGAAAGTCTAAAAAGCAAACAATTATTGCTAACTCTACCATGGTGGCTGAGCTTATCGCTTTAGCTTTGGCTAGTGAGGAAGCAAATTGGTTGAGAGATTTATTATTTCAAAAACCTATTTTGAAAAACCAATTGCTCCAATTTTAATTCATTGTTACAACACCGCTGCAATTGGTAGAGTACAAAACCGTTACTACATCGGTAAATCCAAACCTATAAGAAGAAAACACAGTACTGTGATCATATTTGATAAGTGGTAATATCAATGTTGATTATGTTAAATCTCGTGATAATATTGCAGATCCATTAACCAAGGCCTTGGCAAGAAAAAGGGTTTGGAACACATCGAGGGGGATGGGGTTAAAACCCATACAATCATAAGTTATGTATGAGGAAACCCAACGTGGGGACTAGAGATCCTATAACCAGGTTCAATGGGAAAAACGAATCATATAATGACTTGTTTTGAAATGCACTATCTTATTTTTTCATTTCTATGATGTGAGTGCATTTATCCTGTAACGATTTGTGGAGGTTGAGTTTATTAACTCTTAATGAAAGTTTGTAGCTCGAATGAGTGGGGTGTCAGAGTTACAGGAGCACACTTGATAAATTTCACCTATATGAGTGTGGAAGTAGACCGCTTCCTATGAGAATTAGGCTTATTCTAAAAAACACTTATGAAAACCAGGATGACACAAGGCCGCAATGTGCTGGCTATTAAAGCTCATATTAACACCTTGATTGTTATGTGTGCATTATTTCCCTTAAGCAGTCATAGTTCAAGTCTGAGACCACTACTGACTCTAGAGTAGAGGTTACTATTTCACTAAGTGGAGGTTCAATGCAGAACACACCTTCATTATGCATAATAGTCTCCCTTCAGCTAGTATGCTCTCTTTAATTTTAATATTAAAATGAGCAGGGGATTGTTGGTATATATTACATATATATATATATATATTGAATTTTAATATTAAATTTATAACATATGCCCTTTCATTTTCTCTCCATTGATGTGGAGATTAGTGGGTGTTTATGGCATTAATATTTATAATATTTCTCTTTATTTTATCATCTCACTACTACAACATATTCATACCACTTTATAGCCACTTTCTAGCCATTTATCCCCACTATCTCTTGTAACCTATAACATTATTGTCCACTAATTCACATTAAAATAGTAGATGATTTCTACACCTATAAAAGGGCATCATTCTACCTTGTTCAAATACATGCACATATACAATATTTCTACATGCAAGTTTCCTATAAGAGGGAGTTATACTAGTCGAAGGAAGGTGTTCTTCTTGGTGGAGCTTTGGACTCTACAACTTGTCCAGAGTGTGTTAGAGTCATACGACGTTGTCGGGCTGTTGTATCCTGGAGGGGACAAGTCAAGAGTGATACTGCTGGACTAGTGATAGTTTCTTACTGCAGTGGGCTTGAATCTCCTTAAAGAGAACGAGAAATCCGCGCCTCAGTCTGAAAATATTTGTGTATCCTTTTCAATTGTAATTGTTATTTCTACAACATATTGTGATGCAAAATATATAATTTATTTAATAAAGAACAACTAAATAAAAGAATAAATAATACACGTGTTCGATTTTGTATGAATTCTTATTTTATTTTGTTATGAATTAAGAAGTTAGTCACATGGCTCTCAAACAAAAATAAAATCTTTTATTCATTTTCCAAGTATGTATAATTATATACAACATAAAAAGATATAAATAAGAACAAATAACATAGTATACAATTACATATATTATACTATATCAAGTATGTGTTACAAGCCAGGAACCTGTAATTAAAATTGTCATGTGTAATAGTCACTTTCTTTCTTTCTTTTTTTAAACTTATACATCTATTTTGTGACTGATTCGATCTGATCAAATGTAATTTGAATAATTTTTCTAACTTCAGATAGCTAAATCTCCATAAGCATAATGATTTGGAGATTAATTTTCAGTCAATTACATTCCCTGAGTAACAAATGGCTTTGACTGAACGCCAACAAAAATTGTTTGTGCCGTTGTTCAGTAGATTATACATGTTGTTAGGACTTAGGTTCTATTATTTTCTATTGGTAATTATTATCATGTTAATGGATAAACGGCATAATTTTGTTGGGAAAATTACAATTTTGGTCTTGTAATTAGAGGGTGGCAATTTTGGTCTGCACGAATTGACTTTTGCAATTTAGTCTTGTAACTTTGAAAATTTGGTAATTTTGGTCCCATCTGGCCGGAAAACCCTAATTTTAAATGTCATGTGCCCGGCACATGCGTTTTTCCGGTAAAAAAGGACCGAAATTGCCAATTATTCAAAGTTACAGGACTAAATTGCAAAAATTAATTCGTGCAAGATCAGAATTGCCACCCCTAAGTTACATGATGAAAATTGCAATTTTTTATTTTTAGACCTTTTGTTCAGCATTGCCCTCGGCACACTCTATGCTTGGGGCATGTTGATCTGCGTGGTTCGAAAATTATATTTTTATGGCTCTAATTTTTTTAACTATAGACTTTATTAATTCATTTTCTTCTAAGGGGTAAAAAATAGGTGTAATTTTGGTAAAAAAAAATTAATATTTTTATAGTCTATTTGTTCAACACTACCATCACCAAACCCCTCATTGGGGACATGTTAATTTGCGAAGCTTGAAAAATATATTTTTCAGGCTCGATTTTTTCAATTAAAAGGCGTTACTAACTTATTTTCTCTCTGTAAAAAATAGTGAAATTTTCAACAAAAAATATAAATTTTTGTAGTCTTTTTGTTCAGCACTTCCCTTAATACACCCCATGTTGGGGCATGTTGATCTAGAGTGCTTGAAAATTGAATTTTTATGGCTCTACTTTTTTGAAGTATGGACTTTATTCGTTTATTTTCTCCAAAAAGTGTAAAAATATGTGAATTTGTAGTAAAAAAATAATACTTTTATAGTTTATTTTTTAAAACAACCTTCATCAAATCTCATGCTGGGGGGCATGTTGATTTACAAGGCTAGAAAAAATATATTTTTGAGGCTCTAATTTTTCAATTGTAGATATTATTAATTTATTTTCTTTACGAGGAGTAAAAAAAATAGAACTTTCAGCAAACAATACAAGTTTTTTAGGGAAAAATTGCAATTTCCGTCCTGTAACTTTGGGGGGGGGGGGGGGGGGGGGCGGGGGGTGGCAATTTGGTCATGCATGTACGAATTAATTTTTGTAATTTAGTCCTGTAATCTTGAAAATTTGGCGATTTTGGTCCCATCTAGCCGGAAAGCCCCAATTGTCAAGATCACGTGCCCAACACATGTGCTTTTCCAGCAAAAAGGACTGAAATTGCCAAAATTTTAAAGTTACAAGACTAAATTGTGAATATCAATTTGTACCGTTCCGAAGTTACCACCCACCCTAAATTATCGGACGAAAATTACAATTTTTCCAATTTTGTTGGGATCTATTGACTTATTTGTCTAATTTAGGCTTATTCGAAACTAGAACTATCAATTCTATAAGTTATACTATTAGGTTATATGTTCGAATTTAATATGATGTATGGACCCATTACTAAGAAAGAAAAATATTATTGTCCGAATTGTTTCATTACTGGCTTATCTTAGATACAATCGTATTCATCTAATCACGTCGACTACGACGTTATTCCAAAGTCCTAACATTATTTTACAAGGTGCTATATGTTTACAATCAAGGTGTCAATGCAGCTTACGACCCATAGGTTCAATCCAACTCAACTAGTTTTGAGTTGTGTTAGGTTTATTATAGTTTAGAATGGGTTGCTCTGGGTAGGATTTAAATAAAATTATATTTCATATGTGTTGGATATGGATTTTTAATGGGTCTAATACGGGTTTTTAATGAACCTGATATGGGTTGATAATGGGTTCAACCCATAAAATAGAAGTAAAAACAAATTAAACTAAACTAAAAGATAATGTATTTTTTAAAAAATTATTGCATTTGAAGTTGAGTACATGACATTTCATATGAAAATTGGGAGAAATGGCAACAAACCAATATCCACATTGTAACAATTATTTGAATTATATAATAATAGTGGACAAATTCACTAAACCGATGATCGATCTAACTACATTTTTATCTGCTATAATTATATAAGTTGCTAATTTAATCCATGATTAATAGAATAAGATGTATATATGTATGTTATTTTAAGAATATACGCTACAAGAAAACAGAGTTTCAGAGATGGATTGTTCCGTCTCTGAAGCATATATTTCCGTCGCTAATAGTACCAGCGACGGAAAATTTCCGTCGACACATCTGTTGCTGAAAGTCATATGGTTGATTCCGTCACTGAATCTGTCAATAGACTTTAAGATGGAATAAAATCCGTCGTAAATCTGTCGCGTAAAATCTCTAATTCCGTCTTTAATTCTGTGGATGATTCCGTCTCTAATTTTGTGGTTGAAGACAAAACTCCATTTTCTATTCAATCCCTAATTTTCTTTTAACAAAACTAGAATCACTATAAGAAAATAGAAGATTAGCGACAAATAATTAAAGTGACAATTTTAATATTGTCACTAATTGTATATATTTAGTGACAAGAATGTTTATTTTGTTACAACAACGAATTTTATGATTTTAATAATTACTATTATTTTGTAAAAATTGTTATTAGTGACAAAAATATGGGAGATGCTAATTTTTAGTGACAATAAAATTTAATTATAATTTTAATAGTAAATAATTTGTTATTTTTAATTATTTTATATGAAAATTGAAAGAAATACCAAACCAACATCCACATTATAATAGTTATTTGAATTATATAATAATAATGGAAAAATTTGTGAAACCCATGATCTAACTACATTTTTATCTCCTATAATTATATAAGTTACTTATTTAATCCATGATTAATAGAATACAACATATATTATTTTAAGAATGGAAGATGCTTATTATTTATTGGCAATAAAGTTTGATTATAATTCTAATGCTAAATATTTCGTTTTTTTATATCAAGACAATTTTTATATTTTTATTTTTGACCAAAAAACTTTAACATACTGAGTTTACGATAAAACTTTGAAATACTTATAATTTCCACAGTAACTTAAAAAATTTTGTTTTTATATTTTTGTATTTTTAATTCATTTAATATATTTTATATATTAAGTTTATTATGACGTAAGTATAACATTACTGGTTAGACCACGGTTCACCTTGTGGTTGAACCAATAATCCTTGATCCAGTCAGTTTTTTTATTCAATCAACAATTCTGAGTTTTAAAAGATTGATGTACATGGTCATTAATATAAATAACATATGATACAAGTTAGCCGTATTATATTACAAATAGTAGCTACCTTTTTCTATTGTCTTGTCCTTTATTCTTTTCATAGTGTGAAATTTTCAAAACATTTAGAATACAAATTAACAAAACGGTTCATACTAACCCGACCAAACTCGTTCTGGACCTGTTCATCTGAACCAATTTCGGACCCAATCCATTTTGGACCCTACCCAACCCACCCATTTATCACCCCTACAGTCAAGCATATATATAAGTGGAACAATCTTTCAATAGACCTTATAGTATTTTGAAAAGTTTGAACTTTGTTAGAATTAATTTAGAATACATTAAACGAGAATCAGTAGAAATTACTTCACCCAACATTTTCTCCTCTCTAATTAAATAAATAAACGTTAATTTTTCAAAAGAAGATATGAAAAAAATGTAGGTGTACAAATTACATAAATGTATTTTGTAATCATACTGCACAAGATTTATTTTTTATATTTCTTTCGAAAGAAAGAATTTTGTTCTAGATCCAAACAAATTACAAATTTTCTTTTAACCACCTCGTAAGTTTAACTAAATTTAAGTGAAAATAAATAAATAAGTATTAAAATTGATCTTGTCATTATATTATTTCTACAATTTTTTTCTTTACAACTTTTTGTGAGAAAAAAATAATACACTTTTCTGAAGAAAGTGTAAAGTCTAATAAGGAAGTGTCTGCGAGAGTTTCTGCTTTTAAAGAAGTGATTTTCGTAGAAATATTTAGAAGTTGTAGCAGAATCAAAAGTGGGTAGTGTTTTGTAAAAAAAACATGAAAAGCATATAAAAGCTAAATTGGTAGTGTTGGGAGAAAAATACTTCTAAAACACGTTTAATTGATTAAAGTCCGTTTTGTCCCCATATATTAAACAGATGCTATATTGCCTTAATATTTGCACTTATCTCTTGATTATAATAATTATTTTTCTTAAAAAATAATAATTTTTATTTCAATTAGTATATCTCATATTTATTTTTTTTACAAAATGATTATAATTTATATTATTAAAATATTCAATACTAATAGAAAAAATGGATGTTTAGTTCAATAATGTTCCTATTATGTAATATAATTGTTCATTCATGCACAACAAATAAATTTACAATATTGACAAAATAATTATTATTTTTTAATTAATCCTAAAAATTTAATTTATATTTTTCTATGATTTAGAAATAATATCATATAATATAGAAAATAAAATAGTAAAATTTTAAAATTTATAACATCAACTTTAGATGAGCAATCTTGAAAATACATTAAAAAGGATAAAATCGAATTGAAATTATTATAGTGAGGGTAAAGTAGTCTAAAAAAAAATTGAATTTATTTACAAAAAAGACAAAGCAGCTAAAAGCACCCCCTAAGGTGCTTCCCGCTTTTGACTTAAAAATGCATTCCGTATCAATTTCAGAAGCAAAAGTTGGCATTCCAAACATCTCAAAAGTGCTTTTTAGCATTCAGAAACTAAAAAACGCTTTTTCGAAACACGCACAATCACTCTCTAAATAGGTTTGGTGTGGACTAACCAATTCCAACAACGGCAAGTAGCTATGCCAGTGTTTGCATTGTATTGAGTGTAAGTAAATTATATGATAGGTGTAAGTTTCTTTATTTTTGGTATTCGAATATTATTACAGTAAAGTATATTTTTGAATTAAAATTTTATAGTTTGTTCGAGACATATGCCACATAAATATTCCTATGAGAAATTATTTATCATTGATATTTATTATGGAAAATCCAAATTGATGAAGACAAGATCAATCAAAAAACAACTAAGGAGGAAATTCAAAATCATCCATAAAGAGCAATGATAGATTGAGATCACTCCAAAAAAGGAAGGTCTAAGATCAAACTTACCAAGTCAGCATAACACAATAAATTATTGAAATAACCCTACTTGTAACAAATCACAACCATGTAATGGGGGTAGGTGAGGTAAAGAAGTAATTTACCTTTACCTACCCCTAATTATCGTAAATTCCTATTTGTATAAATACCCCTCTCATTCTTTCATAAAGGGGGAGAATTTTCTCGCTTGTAACGACTCTAGTGTAAACGTGTTGAATCACGCCCATTTGAAATAAATATAGTCGATCTCGCTTTTTAGCGACATCACAAATATTAAGTCTAAGATTTTTAAAATTAATAATATGATACGACTAACTCCAGAAAAACTACCTGTGACATTAATAGTTTATTAATCCTACATAAGCCTTCACGTTTTAAACTCCTAACCTAAATTGTGTGAATTAAACTATATACATTGAAATGGGATAATGGAGTATTTCAATGCAGAACCCAACAGCCAAGAATATGAGATAGAGAGCACATTATCACTTAAAACTCAACTTTTCATAGAAATTTAAAATAATTGCTTCATTTCCTTTAAAAGAAATCACATGAGAGAAAAATATAAATTGTCACAAATTGTGGAGATTGTTATGTGTCACCATTTATAACTACAAAACATTTTTTATGAACTAGTGAACACTATAATTAACAATGTTTAGCGGTTTTAGTGCAGTAACAACGAAGACGGAACCCTCGGCATCTACCACCAGTGAATCCCTCTGTTTTGCAAGTTGAAATACACTTGCGGTCTTCTAAACAGAACCCTTTAAATTTGTTGCTCTTTGCTATGCAAAGTTTTGGTTCTGCTTTTGCTTCAACATGAGGGACGGTCACATCTGTATTAAACAAAACAAAATACTATTATAGAAATTATTGTACCAATAAGCAACTATATCCAATAGTAATTATAACATATTTATTTGAAAATAATTGAGTGTATACCAACACGCACACACACATATATAGTATTATGAAGCAATTGATCACAAAGCAACGTAACATCATGGATAAATACCGTCATTCAAGATAACTTATATTATTACTATTAAATTCAATATTATTCGATTAAGATGACTAGAAAAATTGGTAATACACTGAGTTTTGTGGTTAAAAGATCTATTAGTTTCATCTTAAAAACATAGTTCGATATTGTAGAAAATTTTATGGATTGTCTTTGTTAGACTAACGTTAACTAAATATGGATTTTTGGAGCAAACATGAAACATCAATCAACATTATATAAGTCTCAATGTTGAAATTAAGCAGGTTTATGCCAATATAAATATATAATAAAACTACATTGTTGTAAAGGGAATGTGAACTTGTTAAAGAAGAATTATAAAATGGAAAGAATACTTACGAGCAATCATGATAATCAGTAACATGAAAAAAACGCCGAATGCCTTCTTAATCTCCATAATAGTGAATGCAATAAGCCAATATTATTTGTTCAAATGCTTCTTATTTCCAGAAAAGTTCCACTTCACATACAAGTATAAATAGGTGAAAGAAACAAAATGAGAATATCACGTTCTATCACCCTTGTTTTTCAATATTGCGAAGTTTACTCCGTGCCAGAAATTTGCACTAGTGTGTCATATATATTTTGTGCTCCAAAACCGACGCTTAAAAGAAGACCACAATCGTTGTGGTTTTTGAATTTAATTAAAGAGATATAAAAGAAATGTAATGTACAGATATATATAAATAATATAAAGTAAGAAAAGTAAAAGTACTTATCTATTGTGATGCAAAAAATATAGTTTATTTAATACAGAACAACAAAAGAAAAGAATAAATAATACACGCGTTCGGTTTTGTATGCATTTCTTATTTTATTTTGCTATGAATTAAGAAGTTAGTACATGGCTCTCAAACAAAAAATAAATCTTTTATTCATTTTCCACGTATATATAATTATATACAACATAAAAAGATATAAATAAGAACAAATAACATAGTATACAATTATATATATTATACTATATCAAGTATGTGTTACAAGCTAGGAACCTGTAATTAACATTGTCATGTGTAATTAATTAGTCACTTTTTTTTTTTAATTTATACATTTATTTTGTGACTAATTCGATCTGATCAAATCTAATTTGAATATTAATAGTTTTTCTAAATCTCCATAAGCATAATGATTTGGAGATTAATTTTCAGTCAATTACGTCCCCTGATTAAAAAATGGCTTTGACTGAACGGCAACAAAAATTGTTTGTGCCGTTGTTCAATAGATTATATATGTTATTAGGACTTAGGTTCTATTATTTTCTATTGGTAATTATTATAATATTAATGAATAAAAGGCATAATTTTGTTGGGATCTATTGACTTATTTGTCAAATTTAGGTTTATTCGAAACTAGAACTATCAATTCTATAAGTTATACTTACTACTATTTGCATCGATGATCAACTAACGGAATCAAGCATGAACCTGCTTTAACGAGGAAGCTTTCTTATCTATTCACTCTTCTCCTTTAAATCGTGCTTTGCAATTTTTAAAACTAAAATTTTAACCCCCCCCCGCCCCCTTCTTTTATTGCTTTTGTCCCTTTTTGAAGAAATCAACTTATCGCTAATCCCTGTGGACTCGACCCCACTTACCACTTTCACAAGAAAGTAATTGTAGAAATTATTTTTTGTGGTTCCGACGTCCATCAAATTGTTCCACTTATATGCTCGACTGTATGGGTGACAAATGGGCGGGTTGATTTGGGTTGGGCAGGATCCAAAATGGATTGGGTTCGAAATGGGTCCAAATGAATAAGTCCAAAATGGTTTGGTTGGGATAGTGTGAACCGTTTTATTAATTTGTATTCTAAATGTTTTGAAAAGTTCACGCTATGAAAAGAATAAAGGATGATATTTGAACTATAAAAAAATATAGCTGCTACTTATAATATAATATGACTAACTTGTATCATACGTCATTTCTGACTGATGACCATGTACGTCAATGTTTTAAAACCCAGAACTGTTGATTGAATAAAAAATTTGACAGGATCAAGGATTATTGGTTTAACCATCGGTTGAACCATGGTCGAACCAGTGATGTCATACTTACGTCACAATAAAATTAATATATAAAATATATTAAAAGAATAAAAAATACAAAAATGTAAATACAATTTTTTTTTTTAAATTGTTGTAGGAATTTGAAGTATTTCAAAATTTTATAGTAAAATCAGTATGTTAAATTTATTTTTTCAAACAGAAAAATATAAACATTGTGTAGATAAAAAAAATTGAAATATTTAGCATTAGAATTATAATAAAACTTTATTGCCAATAAATAATTAGCATCTTCCATTCTTAAAATAATATATAACTCTTATTCCATTAATCATGGACTAAATTGGAAACTTATATAATTATAGGAGATAAAAATATAGTTAGATCATGGGTTTCATAAATTTTTCCATTATTATAATAATTCAAATAACTAGTATAATGTGTATGTTGGTTTGTTGGTACTTTTCAGTTTTCATATAAAATAAAATTATTTACTATTAGAATTATAATTAAATTTTCTTGCCACTAAAAATTAGCATCTCCTATTGTTAAAATAACACACATACATATGTCTTATTCTATTAATCATGGATTAAACTAGTAACTTATATAATTATAGGAGACAAAAATGTAGTTAGGTCATGGGTATAATGAATTTGTCCATTATTATTATATAATTCAAATAATTTGTTATATATAATGTGGATGTTGGTTTTGTTATTTCTCTCAATTTTTATATGAAATGTGATGGACTCAACTTCAAATGCAATAATTTATGAAAAAAATGCATTATCTTTTATTTTAGTTTAATTTGTTTTTACTTCTATTTTTTGGGTTGAGCCCATAATCAACCCGTATTAGGTTCAATGAAAGGATAAAATGCTGATACCCCCAATATATGGGGTCATTTACACTTTGTTCACCAATCATTTTTCTTTTAAAAAATCACCTCCAACCCTTGAAATTTTTGCACATTACTATTTTCAGGTCAAATCTAGTGTATTTTCCGACCGTATAAAATACACACATTGAAAACCAATTATTTAAAGGGTAAATTTGTACTTTCACCACCTTGTCCCCTTAAAATCAAGAATGGCTCTACCATGCCGGCCCGATTTTTGCATCTGGGTCGTCCCCGTAATGGGGATCATCTCTTTTTGTTCTTGTGCAATCTTGATTGAGTACTAGGTTTTAAAATGGTGATGATTGTGAAATAGGTGGGGAATCCGGGGATGTAATAAAACTTGTTGGGGACTGACGGAACTGATTTTGGATGGTATCAATTGTTAGAATATTCGCTTTCTAAAATTGTTGATGTCATATTATGGGAAAGTGGATAAAAGTGCAAAAGATGTTGAGGAGAAGGCGGAGATGGTGGCTGAGAGGAAAATGGTTTCCAATGTGAGATAGACATCGGGGTTGTTCCGATGGAGAACTAACAAAATTATTGTTGCGGTAGAGGAAAAGGAGTCGAGTTCGAGGGAGATGGTGGGCAAGTAGTAGAAAGTGATGGAAGGGACGGTGGCAGAGATGTGGTGGATGTAGGACGCGAGGGGCGGAGCAGGTGTTGAAAGAGGTGGGACAATGAGGATTTTAGGCGGGCAAGGAGACAAAGGGGTGAAAGTACAAATTTACCCTTTAAATAATTAATTTTCAGCTCGTGTATTTCATACTGTCGGAAAATACATTAGAGTTGGCCTGGAAATAGTAATGTGCAAAAACTTCAAAAGTTGGGAAGTGATTTATAAAATTAAAAAAAACGACTGGAGGGCAAAGTGCAAGTGACCCTATATGTTGGGGGATGTCTGCATTTTACCCTCATTAAAAACCCATATTAGACCCATTAAAAATTCATATCCAACACATATGAAATATAATTTTTTTTTTAAATCCCATCCAAAGCAGCCCATTCTAAACTATAACAAACCCCACACAACCCAAAACTAATTAAATTGGACTGAACCTATGGGTCTTAACCTGCACTTGACACCCTACATGATTGCAAACATATAGCATTATCGAAATAATATCATAATCGACGTGATTAGATGAATACGATTGTATCTAAGATAAGCCAGTGATGAGACAATTTTGACAATAATATTCTTCTTTCTTAGTAATGGGTTACCTCATATTAAATTCGAACTCATAACCTAATACTCACTACCAAAAATAAGGCATTCGGTTCAGTCTAACCGTAACTGATGCTCATATATCAGTATCTATAGCTACAAAAAGGATTGTAGCTATTTTCAAAACCTATACCTCTATAGCTAATTTTAGCTACAATTATTTTAATTTCTGTAGCTATTTCATGGCTATGAATTCTTGTAGCCATTTCTGTAGGTATATAATATATTTATGTTCTGTAGCCAATTTTTTGCAATAATGACGAAATATCCTTTACAAATATTTAATAACTTTTATAATCTTAACTACGGAGTTTCTATTATTATATACACATAGTGCCATGTTCCAATCTCACTCCCACACGCCTTGTCCACATAGCACTTAGTTCCCGACTGTGCTTGGTGATCTGCCCTGATGCAATTTATCACGCCGCGCGCCTGCGAGCTTGTTGATATGAGAATCGCCTTCAAACCCACCCAAGTGCATCCTAAAGTTCAATGAACAACTTGGTGAAAAGGGATATATAATGGATGCACTTGAGTTCTTTGGCCAACGCTTATATATTGTTTATCTTATTAGTTCATAATCAATATGGGACGGGGTATCACATGTAGTAACAAAAATTTGTAGCCATTATTGACGCGATGGAAATGGAAAGTTTGTAGTAATTAATTTCCAATGCCATGGCTACGAAAATTACGTAGCAATTTTTCTACCAAAATTTCTAGCAATGTCGTCCTATAGAAGTTCTGTAGTTGTTTTCATTACTATAGTGATGGAAATTTTATAGCCATTTTTGTTTCCATTGCAAATGAGACTTCGTTACAATTTTCCTTTCCAGAACTACGATAATTCCGTTGTTCACTTTGTAAATTAAAATATTCTATTCTTTTTTTAAAATTTATTCGCTACGCAAAATTTTGTAGCTAAGTCATTGCATATGTACTTCATTTTCTTTGGATATTTTTAATAGATAATTTTCTATGAAATATCCATTGTTAGTCCATCTCATTAGCTACGGAATTACAGTATTTGTAGCCATTTTGTTGCTTATGTACCTAATTTTTTATTTTTTTTTTCGATAATTTCAATACACAATTGGCTATGAAATATATTTTTAATAAATCTCATTAGCTACGGAATTCATTTTGTTGCAATATTATTCGTAATATATGCCTTGTTTTGTAACAGTTATTAAAACTCGTTAATCAGTTATGGTCATTGGCACGATCTAACAACCTCACTCTTCCTTACCTTTTCGTCAGCCAAGAAATGTCCATTGGCTAGATCCCCTAATCAATCAACAACCCTGGGAACGTTCACAAGATTTAATTCATAAACAACACTAAGAACTAGAAGGACCTGATCCTAACCAACAAATTCCTACGAGGATTCGTTTAGATTAGATCATGCATTCTCCATAACAAAACTAACCACTTTGACACAATTAATCATGCTATGTTGCTACTAATTATTGAACTAAACAAACAATTACGAATTTGTAAGTTAAAATAGCTAAACAAACCTTCTTGATAATGAACAACTGACCATATTATTCATAAATCAGACATTTGTAAAAGAGTGCAGAGAATAACATGAATACTGATTTTAATAAAAGTGGTAAGCAGTTATTAGATCTCACAACGTTTTAAGAATCAAGCATTCACCTTACTGTAATCGAAAAATGAAGAAATTAGCCTAACATGCTAATGGAAGAGCACACTAAAAAGTGGAATTCCATTAGCAATTGGGCAACGTATAAGAAATAAAAAGAGATAGATGAAGAGGAATAATGAGTTGTGAGGTGCCTCCTATTTATACTATTAGCACCTCACGAATCTAGACTTAAAAAGAGCTAGATACATGATTACTTATAAAGATGTTAACAACTTAATTCCTAGCAATCAAAGGGGTAAAATTTGGATCTTTCCTAAAGTCTTTCAGCAATCATTCCTTCTTTCTTCAACAAAATCCGCAACTTTCCTTTTTTTTCCTGAGTTGATTGCAGCATTAAGCGTGGGCACGCTTAGTAGAAACTTCGAATCTGCCACTCTTTTCCACTTGTTCCCTTAAATGCCTTCAAATGCCATTCCTAGCTTCAATTTACCATCTTTACTCCTTGTAAGATGTATTTTGCCGAAAATGCAATAAATCCACATGATTAGGAGTAATTTAGTCCTTAAAATAGGGCAGTATAATCATCAAAATATGGCAGATTACACACTTATCAAATACCCTTACATTTATCTTTTTGCTAGTACTCGAGCAAAATTTAGATCAGATTAGGAATTAGAATCCTTTTCACATTTGAAAACACTCATGGTAGGTTGCAACATGTGCAAAGGGAATGACATATCACATGAAAAAGATAATTCAACATGCCTTCAGACAAGTTCTCACTCAATGTCCATCATTAAAAATCAATCATAAAAATTATGGACTTCTGTTCACCGCTTTCCAAACTCTCAAGTGTATATGGCTTAAGTGTATCCCTCGATGAATTGCAACAACAATGTTTCATCATAAGCTTGCTTATACACCACATCTCCACCACTTTGAAATATGCATAAACAAGTATCAAAAGGTCTTCAATTTTGGTTGTAATGGGGCTTTGGTTTGGGCGTAGGAATTTATGGATAATGCGGTTAAGTTCCAAGAGATTAGAGCACCAAGAAATTAAGTGAACAACAATTTAAAGCTCTCAATTGAATTCCCCAACCAATTTTTTTGACAACTTCTTGAACTATGCATTCTCGTTTCTTTTGAGAGAGATTTTTTTCTCTTTTTCTTTTTTTCTCCTTTTTTTTGTGACAGGAATATTATTTCTTTTGCCAACTTTTTCTTCTTTTCTTTTGTTTCTCTCTTTTTTTGCAAGGGCATTAGAACAAGGTAACAATGAGCTCCCACAAAATATGAAACAATAATTTGAACCCCCACACTTGTTTCGAGATATACCCTTACAGCATAAAATAGCATTATTTCAATTCCTCGCCTTATTTTGAGAACCATTCTTTAGGATAAAACACTCATTTTCCTTGATGCTCTAATGATTCTTGGAAAGTTCCAATTCAATGTTAAAGAATAACGGGTTAGGCTCATAGTTTACGACTCATATCAACAAAACAAGGCTAAAAAGGCTCAAGTGGGTTTACTAGGGTTAACATGTAATGTGGTGGTCAATTTAGGCCAAAGTGGTTTCAATCCTAGTGCCTTTATCATATCCAAATGCATGCACATTTATGTAGCCTCGATGCGGTTCAAAGCAAGTTCTAGGAACACAAAGTCATAGAAGCATTTTCTCTCAAGAAAGGATGGAATATTTCATCAATGTGTTTAGGCTCAAAATCTCACAAGGTTTTGTCTAGTCCACTAATTTCATACGAAAGAATTTTCAATTCATGTTATTAAGACAAAAACAAGTTCTCAAGCCATGAGTTACCTAAAGCATAAAACATGTATCCTTTTGCACATAGTGCTTCCAAATCAAGAGAGCTCCAAAAATGAGAAGGAATTCATCAAGCCATTTTTTTTTTTTTTCAAATCTCCACAAAAATATTTCACAACTAACAAAAAATATCCATCGATGCAAAATATTATCTGCCAATCTCAACAAGCATAAGCTCTCATCAAGCACAACACAACAAGCATAATCATACCCCCCACATTTAAAATCCACATTGTCCTCAATGTGGACACATGCATGCAACTCAAGAACGGAAAAAAATTAGAGATAAGGGAAGAGAACGTCCCTGAGTGCATGCGGTCGACAACGGCGGCGGCGAGTTACGGTTCCGGCAGGCGACAACAGCGGAGTGGATTCAACAGGGGTAGTAGCCGTGCGACGTTGTTGACAGAAAAGCGGCGGGTTGAGCAGATTCGACAGCGGCGAGTTCTTGGGCAAAAGGGGGGTGGGTTCCTTTGAATTGCTGAAATAGAGATGAAAGGGTGAGGAACGGTGTGCCCTAATTTCCTTATAGGAAACTTCCTTTTTTTCGAATTTTTGGATTTTTGTTTTTTTTGAAAAAAAAAAAAAAACAGAAAATGTGTAAAAATGAGTCTTAGAAGGATGGATTTACAGATTTGTTCGATCTGCTAGGCGTGGGCACGTCTAATGAACATGCGTATAGACTTCATTTTTCACAATATTCAAATGAATAAAACTAAAAATATAGCAAAGAGGGGTAGAGAAAGGTGGGTTGCCTCCCACATAGCGTCTTTCTTTAACGTCTTTGGCTAGACGTTGTGCCTCAACTTGAACAATTTGGGCACTCTAGGTCCACTTCTTCAATGTAGTGCACCCGACGATGGTGTGGACCTAGGAAAACTTTGAGGTCCATGAGAGGATTCTTTCTCGAACCTATCTTGTCATGAAAAGCTTTGTTCTTGTAAGTTCTTGGACTCAACCCTTTGATGTCGCCGACAGTCCATCTAGTGGCCCCTCTAAACTATCGAAGCAAACGAGCTAACTTTTCTTCTTTCAAGGTGGAGAGTTTGCTCGAGATAATCACCGGCAAAATCAATGTGTTGTTCTCGCCTAGGAAGGCATACTTAAGATGGTTCGGCAATTCATTTAACTCTAGAATAGGCTCCTGCAACAAGGAGGGGAGAAGTTTAGTATGTGTACATGGCAAATCAATGAAAGAAATATTATGAGAGAGGGAACGAAGAGTCTCGAGCTCGAAGACGCTTTCACCAATTTCGGGATCAACAACCATATTGTCTTCCAATGTTTGTACTTGTGACGGTGTGAGACCTTCCTCTAATGCCAACTTCACGTGGTCACCGACATTGTTCTTCGAAAATTCCTGCACAAAAGGGTCAAAAATATCTACAAGCAAAGCAGTTGGTACATCACTAGGATACCTCATGTAATTGTAAATATTGAATCGTATTATTTCACCATCAAATTCCATGGTTAAAGTACCCTTATGCATGCCGAGTTTTGTCCTAGCAGTTTTGAGGAAAGGTCTTCCCAATAAAATAGAGGTAGAATTGGGGGAATTGTCCTCCCTCATATCTAAAACATAGAAATCGGCAGGAAAAACCAACTTGTTTACTTGTATCAACACATCTTCTAAAACCCCTTCGGGGTACACAACTGAACGATCCGCAAGTTGGATCACAAATCCTGCTTCTTTTAAAGGGCCAACGTGTAAGGACTCGAAAATAGTGAGAGGCATGACATTAATGGAAGCACCTAAATTGCACATAGCCCTTTTTATACCAATCAAACCGATTTTACATGGGATAGAAAATGTACCTGGGTCTTTGCATTTTTGCGGCAATTTACGCTGAAGAATTGCAGACACACTTTCACCCATGCTTACCCGTTCGTTGCCCTTTAACTTTCCCTTACTAGTGCACAATTCCTTGAGAAACTTCGCGTATCGGGGTATTTGCTTGATTGCATCGATCAATGGGATGTTTACCTCAACTTTGCGGAATGTTTCTAGGATCTCTTTTTGTTCTTCCTCCTTCTTTGACTTGACAAACCTTTCCGGCAAGGGCGGATTCGTCACTAGCACCTTTGGTTGGTCCTCCTTAACTGACTCATGCTCGTCCACTTGCTATTGCGGAACCTCAATCTCCTATTTTGATTTGTCCTGCTGGGCGTGCCACGCTTAGTGCTATTTTCGTCATTGTTCGCTTCAACCTTTTTCCACTGCGTAAAATAATAGCACTAGCATTTTGTTTAGGATTAATCACAGTTTGAGACGGTAGCTTACCTTGAGATTCCAATCTACTGACAGATGAAGCCAATTAACTGATTGAGACTCCAAATTCTGAATACTCGCTTGGGTATTCTGTTGGTATTGTTGAGTATTCTGCTGGAGTTGTTAGATCTGCTGCTGGGTATTCTGCTGATTATTCTGAGCGTTAGTGATGAATGTCTTCATCATATCCTCAAGAGACGTACTCTGTTTGGGATTAGGTGGAGGAGGTTGCATAGGCTATCTGTATTGCCGTCTCTGAAAATTTTGTGGCTGGGTTCCATAGCTCAGATTCGAGTGTCCTTCCATCCGAGGTCGTAAGTGTTGGAGAATGGGTCGTATCTCCTCTGTTGCTGTCTGGGAACTCCCCCATGGCATCAATTTATTCGGTTGGTGGCTCTTGAAGTGTTGGGCAGGCATTGGTGGGGTGCTCCATTGAAGTGCATATACCGCAAACCTTGACATGTTGATGCTTCTCTATGGCAATTTTTTTAACAAGAGAAGTGAGCTCATTCAATCGATCATAAAAAACAGCCATACTTACTTCATTACCTTTTTTTGGTGGGTCATCGTGTTTGATTCCGAACTGTTGTGTATTGGACGCCATGATTAAAATCAGATTACGAGCCTCGGTTGGGGTTTTATTGAACAGTGCACCTCCACTAGCCGCGTCTATCAATTTTTTGTCCATATCTGATAGACCTTCATAAAGTACTGGATCAACAGATGGTCTGGAATATGGTGGTGAGGGCAGTTTTTCACCAACTGATTGAATCTATCCCAGTTCTCAAAAAGACTTTCTCCTGCGAATTGGCGAAGTACCATTGATCTCTTTCCGTATTATTGTGGCTCGTGAAGCAGGGAAATATTTCTCAAGAAACTGTGTCTTGAGATCGTTCCAAGTTGTGATGATCCCAAAGGTAGAAAGTATAGCCAATCTTTCGCTTGATCGGCAAGAGAAAAAGGAAATGCTCTGAGTTTAACCTGTTCTTCGGTGATCCCTTGTGGTCACATCCCAGAACAGACCACATGGAATTCCATCAAGTGTTTATGTGGATCTTCACCTGCAAGACCGCGGAAAGTAGGAAGTAAATGAATCAAACAAGATTTTAATTCAAAATTTACCTCTAAATTCGGATATTCTATGCAGAGCGGTTGCTGATTCAGATTAAGCGAAGTCATATCTTTATTCGATCTCTTCGGAACTATGGCCATGACTTCTTTCGAGGATTCTGCGAATTCTAACGTTATATCCTTCCCGTCCTCGTAAGAAGTTGATGCCTCTTCGGTTTGTTGCTTGATCTCCCAATGAAGTCTTCACGCAGTCTTCTCGATCTCGGGGTCGAATTTCTGTTCACCCGTACGAGAAGACCTTGGCATCAATAATAGCAGAAATTAAGTAAATAAGAAATCGACTTAAAAACGCCAATCCCCGGCAACGACGCCAAAATTTGATGGACGTCGGAACCACAAAAAATAATTCCTACAATTACTTTCTTGTGAAAGTGGTAAGTAGGGTCGAGTCCATAGGGATTAACGATAAGTTGATTTCTTCAAAAAGGGACAAAAGCAATAAAAGAGGGGGGGGGGGGGGGGTTAGAATTTTAGTTTTAAAAATAGCAAAGCATGATTTAAAGGAGAGAGTAAATAGATACGAAAGTTTCTCGGTTAAAGTAGGTTCATGCTTGATTCCGTCAGTGATCATCGATGCAAATGTAACAGTTATTAAAACACGTAGATCAGTTATGGTCATTAGTACGACCTAACAACCTTACCCTTCCTTACCTTTTCGTCAGCCAAGAAACGTCCGTTGGCTAGATCCCCAAATCAATGAACAACCCCGGGGACGTCCACAAGATTTAATTCATTAACAACATTAAGAACTAGAAGGGCCTGATCCTAACCAACGAATTCCTACGAGGATTCGTTTAGATTAGATCATGCATTCTCCATAACAAAACTAACCACTTTGACACGATTAATCATGTTATGTTGCTACTAATTATTGAACTAAACAAACAATTATAGATTTGTAAGTTCAAATAGCTAAACAAACCTTCTTGATAATGAACAACTGACCATATTATTCATAAATCAGACGTTTGTAAAAGAGTGCAGAGAATAACATAAATACTGATTTTAATAAAAGTGGTAAGCACTTATTAGATCTCACAATGTTCTAAGAATCAAGCATTCACCGTACTTTAACCAAAAAATGAAGAAATTGGCCTAACATGCTAATGGAAGAGCACACTAAAAAGTGGAATTCCATTAGCAATTGGGCAACATATAAGAAATAAAAAGAGATAGATGAAGAGGAATAATGAAATAAACTATAGAATTCAATGTAAACAAGAGATAGTTTTTGAGTTGTGAGATGCCTCCTATTTATACTATTAGCACCTCACGAATCTAGACTTAAAAAGAGGTAGATACATGATTACTTATAAAGATGTTAACAACTTAATTCCTAGCAATCAAAGAGGTAAAATTCGGATCTTTCCTAAGGTCTTTCAGCAATCATTCCTTCTTTCTTCAACAAAATCCGCAGCTTTATTTTTTTTCCTGAATTGACTGCAGCGTTAAGCGTGTGCACGCTGAGTAGAAACTTTGAATCTGCCACTCTTTTCCACTTGTCCCCTTAAATGCCTTCAAATGTCATTCCTAACTTCAATTTACCATCTTTACTCCTTGTAAGATGTATTTTGCTAAAAAATGCAATAAATCCACATGATTAGGAGTAATTTAGTCCTTAAAATCGGGCAGTATAATCATCAAAATATGACAGATTACCCACTTATCAAATACCCCCACACTTAACTTTTTGCTATTCCTCGAGCAAATTTAGATCAGATTGGCAATTAGAATCCTTTTCACATTTGAAAACACTCAAGTTAGGTTGCAACATGTGCAAAGGAAATGACATATCACATGAAAAGATAATTCAACATGCCTTCAAACAAGTTCTCACTCAATGTACATCATCAAAAATCAATCATACAAAACTAGTGGACTTTTGCTCATTGCTTTCCAAACTCTCAAGTGTATATGGCTTAAGTGTATCCCTCGATACATTGCCACAACAATGTTTCACCATAAGCTTGCATATACACCACATCTCCACCACTTTGAAATATGCATACACAAGGATCAAAAGGTCTTCAATTTTGGTTGTAATGGGGCTTTGGTTTGGGGGTAGAAATTTATGGATAATGAGGTTAAGTTCCAAGAGATTAGAGCACCAAGAAAATAAGTGAACAACAATTCCAAGTTCTCAATTAAATTCCCCAACCAATTTTTTGACAACTTCTTGAACTATGCCTTCTCGTTTCTTTTGAGAGAGATTTTTTTCTCTTTTTCTTTTTTCTCCTTTTTTTGTGACAGGAATATTTTTTCTTTTGCCAACTTTTTCTTCTTTTCTTTTGTTTCTCTCTTTTTTGCAAGGGCATTAGAACAAGGTAACAATGAGCTCCCACAAAATATGAAACAATAATTTGAACCCCCACACTTGTTTCGAGATATACCCTTAGAGCACAAAATGGCAATGTTTCAATTCCTCACCTTGTTTTGAGAACCATTCTTTAGGATAAACACTCATTTTTCCTTGATGCTCTAATGATTCTTGGAAAGGTCCAAATCAAGGTTAAACAATGACGGGTTAGGCTCATAGTTAACGGCTCATATCAACAAAACAAGGCTAAAAAGGCTCAAGTGGGTTTACTAGGGTTAACATATAATGCGGTGGTCAATTTCGGCCAAAGTGATTTGAATCCTAGTGCCTTTATTATATCCAAATGCATGCACATTTATGTAGCCTCGATGCGGTTCAAAGCAAGTTCTAGGAACACAAAGTCATAGAAGCATTTTCTCTCAAGAAAGGATGGAATATTTCATCAATGTGTTTAGGCTTAAAAGCTCACAAGGTTTTGTCTAGTCACTTATTTCATACAAAAAAATTTTCAATTCATGTTATTGAGACAAAAACAAGTTCTCAAGCCATGAGTTACCTAAAGCATGAAACATGTATCGTTTTGCACATAATGCTTCCAAATCAAGAGAGCTCAAAAAATGAGAAGGAATTCATCAAGTCAAATTTTTTTGAGAATCTCCACAAAAACATTTCACAACCAACAAAAATTATCCATCGATGCAAAATATTATCTGCCAATCTCAACAAGCATAAGCTCTCATCAAGCACAACACAACAAGCATAATCATACCCCCACACTTAAAATCCACATTGTCCTAAAGTGGACACATGCATGCAAGTCAAGAACGGAAAAAAAATAGAGATAAGGGAAGAGAACGTCCCTGAGTTCATGCAGTCGACGACGGCGGCGGTGAGTTGCGGTTCCGGCAGGCGACAACGGCGGAGTGGGTTCAGCAGGGGTAGTAGCCGTGTGACTATGTTGACAGAAAAGCGACGGGTTGAGCGGATTCGACAGCGGTGAGTTCTTGGATAGAAGGGAAGTGGGTTCCTTTGAATTGCTGAAATAGAGATGAAAGGGTGAGGAAAGGTGTGCCGTAATTTCCTTATAGGAAACTTTTTTTTGAATTCTTGGCTTTTTGATTTTTTTTGAAAAAAAAAATAGAAAATTTGTAAAAATGAGTCTTAGAAGGATGAATTTACAGATTTGTTTGATTCGCTAGACGCGGGCACGTCTAGTCATTCTTACAAATCGGTAATGAAAGCAACTACAGAACTTCTATAGGGACGACATTGCTAGGAATTTTGGTAGAAAAATTGCTACGTAATTTTCGTAGCCATGGAATTTGAAATTAATTACTACAATATTTCCACTTCTATTGCGTCAATAATGGCTACAGATTTTTTGTTACTATATATGTACCCCGTCCTACATTGATTATAAACTAATAAGATAAACAATATATAAGCATTGACCAAAGAACTCAAGTGCATCCATTATATATCCCTTTTCACCAAGTTGTTCATAACTGAAGTTTAGGATGCACTTGGATGGGTTTGAAGGCAATTCTCACATCCAACAAGCTCGCAGGCACGCGGCGTGATAAATATCATCAGGGCAGATCATCAGGCAAAGTCGGGAACTAAGTGCTATGTGGACAAGGCGTGTGGGAGTGAGATTGGAACATGGCACTATGTATATAACAATAGAAACTTCGTAATTAAGATTATACAAATTATTAAATATTTGTAATGGGTATTTCGTCATTACTGCAAAAAATTGGCTGCAGAACATACATATATTATATACCTACAGAAAGGGCTACAGGAATTTATAGCCATGACATAGCTACAAAAATTAAAATAATTGTAGCTAAAATTAGCTATAAAGGTATAGGTTTCGAAAATAGCTAAAATCGTTTTGTAGCTATAGATATTGATATATGAGCATCAACTACGGCTACACTAAAGCGAATGCCTTATTTTTTGGTAGTGACTATTAGGCTATGGGTTCGAATTCAATATGATGTATGGACCCATTACTAAGAAACAAGAATAGTATTGTCAAAATATTCTCATCACTGGCTTATCTTAGATACAATCGTATTCATCTAATCACATCAACGATGACGTTATTCCGAAGTCCTAAAATTGCTCTACAAGGTGCTATATGTTTGGAATCAAGTAGGGTGTCAGTGCAGGTTAAGACCCATAGGTTCAATCCAACTTGATTGATTTTGGGTTGTGTTTGGTTTGTTATAGTTTAGAATGGGTTGCTTTGGATGGAATTTAAATAAAATCATATTTCATATGTGTTGGATATGGGTTTTTAATGGGTCTAATATGGGTTTTTAATGAGGGTAAAATGCAGACACCCCCCAATGTATGGGGTCATTTGCACTTTATCCCCAGTCATTTTTTTTAATTACAAACCACCTCCCAACCTTTGAAAGTTTTGAATATTACTATTTCTAGGCTAACTCTAATGTATTTTCCGACAGTGTGAAATACACGCGCTGAAAATCAATTTTTTAAAGGGTAAATTTGTACTTCACACCTTTGTCTCCTTGCTACCTAAAATCCTCATTGTCACACCTCTCTCAACACCTGCTCCGCCCCTCGCCTCCTACATCCACCACATCTCTGCCACCATCTCTTCCATCACTTTCAACTACTTGCCCGCCATCTCCTTCGAACTCGACTCCTTTCCCTCTACCGCAATAATCATTTTTTTAAGTTCTCCATCGGAACAACCCCGATGTCCGTCTCACACTGGAAACCATTTCCCTTTCAGCCACCATCTCCGCCTTCTCCTTGACATCTTATGCACTTTTATTCCACTTTCCCATATTATGATAGCACCAATTTCAGAAAGCCAACATCCTAACAAATTGATATCATCCTAAATCAGTTCCGTCAGCCCCCGATAAGTTTTATTACATCCCCAGATTCCCCACCAATTTCACAATAATCACCATTTTAAAACTCAGTACTCAATCAGGATTGCACAAGAACAAAAAGAGATGATCCCCATTACAGGGACAACCCAGATGCAAAAATCGGGCGAGCATGGTAGAGCCATTCATGATTTTAAGGGGGCAAGGAGGTGAAAGTACAAATTTACCCTTTAAATAATTGGTTTTCAGCATGTGTATTTCACACGGTCGGAAAATACACTAGATTTGGCCTGAAAACAGTAATGTGCAAAAATTTCAAAGGTTGTAAGGTGATTTGTAAAAAAAATAAAAAAAAAATAAAAATGATAGGAGGGCAAAGTAAATGACCCCATACGTTGGGGGGTGTCAGCATTTTAACCTTTTAATGAACCTGATATGGGTTGATTATGGGCTCAACCCATAAAATAGAAGTAAAAGCAAATCAAACTAAAATAAAAGATAATGCATTTTTTTCAAAAATTATTGCATTTCAAGTTGAGTCCATGACATTTCATATGAAAATTGAGAGAAATAACAAAACCAACATCCACATTATACATAACAAATTATTTGAGTTATATAATAATAATGGACAAATTCATTATACCCATGAACTAACTACATTTTTGTCTCCTATAATTATATAAGTTACTATTTTAATCCATGATTAATAGAATAAGACATATATGTATGTTATTTTAACAATGGGAGATGCTAATTTTTAGTGGCAATGAAATTTAATTATAATTCTAATAGTAAATAATTTTATTTTATATGAAAATTGAAAAGTACCAACAAACCAACATACACATTATAATAGTTATTTGAATTATAAAAATAATGGAAAGATTTATGAAACCCATGATCTAACTACATTTTTATCTCCTATAATTATATAAGTTTCCAATTTAGTCCATGATTAATAGAATAAGACTTATATATTATTTTAAGAATTAAAAGATGCTAATTATTTATTGTCAATAAAGTTTTATTATAATTCTAATGCTAAATATTTCATTTTTCTATCTACACAATGTTTATATTTTTATTTTTGACAAAACAAATTTAACATACTGATTTTACTATAAAATTTTGAAATACTTTTAATTCCTACAGTAACTTAAAAAAAATTGTATTTACATTTTTTTATTTTTTATTCTTTTAATATATTTTATATAATAATTTTGACGTAAGTATGACATCACTAGTTCGACCATGGTTCACCCGATGGTTAAACCAATAATCCTTGATCCAATCAAATTTTTTATTCAATCAACAGTTTTGGGTTTTAAAACATGGACGTACATGATCATTAGTTAGAAATGACCTATGATACAAGTTAGTCATATTATATTACAAATAGTAGCTACATTTTTTTATCGTCCAAATATCGTCCTTTATTCTTTTCATAGCGCGAAATTTTCAAAACATTTAGAATACAAATTAATAAAGCGGTTCATATAACCCGACCAAACCATTTTGGACATATTCATTTGAACCCATTTCGGATTGGAATCCTACCCAACCCAAATCAACCCGCCCATTTGTCACCCGTACAGTCGAGCATATAAGTGGAACAATCTTTAAATAGACCTTTAGTTTTTAGAAAAGTTTGAACTTGTTAGAATTAATTTAGAATACATTAAACGAGAATCAGTAGAAATTACTTCACCCAACATTTTCTCCTTTCTAAATAAATAAATAAACGTTAATTTTTTCAAAAGAAGATATTTTGTAATCATACTGCACAAGATTTATTTTTTATATTTTTTCGCAAAGAAAGAATTGCATTCTAGATCCAAACAAACAAATTTTCTTTTAACCACCTCTTAAGTTTAACTAAATTTAAGTGAAAATAAATAAATAAGTATTAAAACTGATCTTCTCATTATATTATTTGTACAATTTCTTTGTCACAACTTTTTGTGAGAAAAAAATAAGTCTTGACTGCTAAAAATTCAAAGTTTTTGAAGAAAGTCTATAAATAGATTTAGCATGGATTAACCAATTCCAACTATGCAAAGTAGCTTTGCCAGTGTTTGCATTGTATAAGTGTAAGTAAATTATATGATAGGTGTAAGTTTCTTTATTTTTGGTAATCGAATATTATTACAATAAACTATATTCGAACTATAATTTTATCGTTTTTTCGAGACATATTAATAATATGATACAACTAACTCTATCTGTGACATTAAAAGTTTAATCCTACACAAGCCTTCACATTTTAAACTCCTAACCTAAATTTTGTGTGAATTAAACTAGATACACTGAAATGGGATAATGGAGTATTGGTTCTTCAATGCAGAACACAACAGCCAAGAGGATGAAATAAAGAGCACAGTATCACTTAAAACTCAACTTCTAATAGAAATTTAAAATAACTGCTTCATTTCAATAAAAAAAAAATATTACATGAGAAAAAAATATAAATCATCACAAATTATGGAGATTGTTATGTGTCACCATCTATACCTAGAGCACATTTTTTATGAACTAGTGAACACTTCAATTAACAACGTTTAGCGGTTTTAGTGCAGTAACAACGAAGACGGAACCCTCGGCATCTACCACCAATGAATCCCTCTGTTTTGCAAGTTGAAATACATTTGTGGTCTTCTAAACAGAAACCTTTAAATTTGTTGCTCTTTGCTATGCAAAGTTGTGGTTCGGTTTTTGCATCAACATGAGGGACGGTCACATCTGTATTCAACAAGATAAAATACTATTATAGAAATTGTCGCACCGAGGCAGCTACAATAATAATTTTAACATATTTATTTGAAAATAATTCAGTATATACAAAAGGTGCACATATATAGTATTATGAAGCAAATGATCACAAAACAATGTAACATTGTAGATAAATACCGTCATATTCAAGATAACTAGATATTATTATTAAGTTCAATATTATATATTCAATTAAGATAATTAAATAAATTGTCAATACATTGAGTTTTTGTAGTTCAAAGATCTATTAGTTTCATCCTAAAATCATAGTTCGATATTGTAAAAATTTTGATGACTGTCGTTAGACCAACGTAAACTAATACAGATTTTAGGTGCAAACATCAATCAACATATATAAATCTCAATCTTGAAATTAAGCATGTTTATGCCAAATCAACATTTATAAATCTCAATCTTGAAATTAAGCATGTTTATGCCAATATAAATATACTCATATAAATACTTTATAAAACTACATTGTTGTAATTAAGGGAATGTGAACTTGTTAAAAGAGAATTGTAAAATGGAAAGAGTACTTACGAGCAACCATGATGATCAATAACATGAAAAAAAACGCCGAATGCCTTCTTAATCTCCATAATAGTGAATGCAATAAGCCAATATTATTTGTTTAATGCTTCTTATTCTGAGAAAAGTTCCACTTCACATACAAGTATAGATAGGAGAAAGAAACGAAATGAGTAAATCACGCTCTGTCACATGTGTTCTGAAAATTGCAAAGTTTACTCGGCACCAGAAATTTGCACCAACGTGTTAGTTATATTTCGTGCTGCTCCAGTACCTGTACTTACAAGAAGACCACATCGTTGTGCTTATTGAATTGAATTAATTAAAGTGGCATAAAGGAAATATAATATATAGATATACATAAATAATAATAATAAGAAAGAAAAGAAATAAAAATTATTATATACTATTGATGCAAACTATATATATATATATAGTTTATTTAATAAGGTAAAACTAAATAAAAAGTAAATAAAACACATGTTCAATGTTGTAAGAACTTCTTATTTTATGTTATTATGAATTAAGAAGTTAGTTACGTGGCTTTCAAACAAAAACAAAAAACTTTTATTCATTTTCCAAATATATATATATATATATTTATAATAAGATATAATATAAAAAAATATAAATAAGAACAAATAGTGTAATATCCAATTATATATGTTATATTATATATATCAAGTATGTGTTACAAGCTACTTGTAATTAAAATTGTCATGCATTTAGTCACTTCCTTTAAATATATAATTTGTGATTGATTCGATCCAATCAAATTTAATCTGGATATGAATTATCCTCAACATCATATAGCGCAATATCCGTATAAGTATAATGACTGGGAGATTAAAATTCAGTCAATTACATTCCTTGAGTAAAAAATGGCTTTCACCGAACGGCAACAAAAATTGTTTGTGCCATTGGTCATTACATTGTTATTAGGCCTTAGGTTTTATCATTTTTTAGGGTAAATAGTATAGTTGGTCTCTTAAGCTTTCGTTTAGAATTATTTTACTCCCTCAAATTCATATATTAACTTTTAGCGTCTTTAACTTTTTTTTTTTTTTTTGGTCTCAAATTCGTCCCTCTGTTAATTTTTCGGTGAAAATATGGCCTGAATATGGTCATGTGACCGGCACATGACTTTGTAGGTGGGGATAATTTTGTTATTTTTTGTTTTTTTATAAAAGTAAAAATAAAGTCTATCACTAATGAAACGATCACATAAGAACTCAATCAGGTCAGGTTTTTTACTTTGATATGGGGCTTTACATTTCGCAAGTTGAAACTGGGAACTTGAACCTTGTACAAAGACATGAGGTTTCGTGACAATGGAATATTTGATTGAGAGCCTAAATACCATAAGTAATAATTCGATTTCTAGTTACAAAATTCATATATTCTGTATTTTTATTTTTTTTTTTTATAGATTTTGGGGTTCGAGTTAAAAGAACAATTTGGAGGTTAGGGTTCTTAATTTGGTTTGGGGTTTTGTTTTCCTAGCTATGTGTTTGTTGTTGTTAAATGTTGGTTTATGTTTGTTACTATTGATCCTTGTTTTTTAGGTGGTTCCTACCTTTTATTTTGTTGTTGTATTGAACCTTTGGATGCTTTCTTTTGTGATTTGAAAACTAATGATGAGAAATATATGTGGACAGGTAATTTGGTGGAGAATTCATTGAAGAAACAAGTGTATACTTTTGGGTTAAGTTGATTACAATGATTTGTGAAGGATATAATGTGTCACTTTGTGTAATTGATTCATTAGAAAAATTGGTTGGCTATAGTCCTTTGATTTTCTATTACTTAATTGCTAGATGCAATATGACTTTTGGATTGCGTTTTCTGTTGCTTGAGTAAGATGTTAGAAGAATGGTGGAATCTGCGGTACCGAACAGAGTGATTGAGGTGTTTGCAACTGAGAATGGACTTGAGGGAGAAATCATTAAAGGAGAAGATGGTGAAGAAGGGATTGGGGGTCATGAATAGGGGTGACAACGAGTCGAGCTCGAGCTCGAGCTTGAATCTTGCGTAATGCTCGAGCTCGAGCTCGTAATTATTGGTATAATTTTTTGTATATTTTTTAATTATTGGTATAATTTTTTTAATAAAATTATATTATTATAAATTATAATAATATAGAATATGTATATATATATAAATTAATTATTAAGACTTGTCAATTTAAAAAAGTATAAGAGATTACAAATAAATATTAAAATATAACATAGAATTTATATGTATCATATTAAAAAATATATTAAAACTAACTAAATTATTGATTTATTATTATTATAATCATCA
Source organism: Sesamum alatum (assembly GCA_034509735.1). NCBI lineage: Eukaryota > Viridiplantae > Streptophyta > Magnoliopsida > Lamiales > Pedaliaceae > Sesamum > Sesamum alatum. The sequence continues at coordinate 48,347,048 of JACGWO010000001.1, read as the reverse complement.
TCATCATCATCATTAGATTAATTCATGGGAATCACTAAATTTTGACATAAATTTATAAGTAAAATTTATAGATTGTATAATGTATACTATGTATTTTAAGATAAATATAAAAATCACAACTAGATATAAAAAATCATAAGTTAATTATTAGAAATTTTCAATTTAAAAAAGAATAAGATTATAAATAGATATTAAAATATAGCATAGAATTAAGATGTGTCATAGTAAATAATTATTTTAAAAAAAATTATTAAAACTTACTAAATTATTGATTAAGCTTGTCGATCTTATTATATATAATAAATAACAACAAAAATAATTAAAATTGTTTAACCATGTTACCATCATCATCGTCATTATTATTATTATTATTATTATTATTATTATTATTTATTATTATGTTTTTAAAAAAATATTAAAATTTAATAAATTGTTGATTAAGTTTAATTTTATATGAATTATAAAGATTAAACGTATAAATAAAAGTACCAATACCATAGTTTATTATTATCTAAAATAAAATGTATGATATTGATTAATAATTACAATATATGGTCAATTTTGAGTGTGAAATTGATAAGTATTGAATATGAAATTAAATATATAAAAATTCTTTAAATAAAAAAACAAAAAAAAAAGAAAAGAGAAAAGCTCGTGAACCGCTCCCAAGTTTAATGAACAGAGACAATTGAGCTCGAGCTCGACTGGAGCTTGAGCTCAAAATCGCTTCGCGAGCCGGCTCGACTCGTCTGTCACCCCTAGTCATGAATTGGTTGAATCAAGTGAGAAAGTGGGAGAAGACAACTTAGTTGACAGTGAATATAGTTTGAGTGAAGATGATAATGAACAACAACAATAGCAACCTATGACGATAGTTTAAAGACATAATGATGTCAATATGCTAGACGAAATGAATGTTAGTGATGGTTAAGAGTTAGAAGTTTATGAGTCTGACAAACTGATGAATAGCATACCTAGTGATGACGAAGTAGAGATTGGGTATTGGAGATTTTACAAATTTAGGCTTGAAGTTGACTTGCTTGTCCACCGTTAAGGAATTGGATGATATCCACCGATATTGTTGAGTTTAAAGTTACTTGTAATGATAATACCAATGTGTTTTTAACTTTATTTCAATCATTAATTCTAAGATATATGTGCCGGAAGCATTAACAAACCCACCGAACACTTCAAAATTTACGAAAATAAATGAGTCAGTCTTGTCTCCAACTCCAATTTCTCCTGGGAACTGGAGACAAGATAGGCATTGGTTGTATCATTTGAAGTCCAATTTCAAAAAAGGAGGCAAATAGTAGGTTACGTTAACCTACCTCTAAGCTGTAATAAGGTCAAGGATGAAGAGGCTTGACAATGATGACGGTTCCATTGCACAATTCACTCAACAATCAAGTAATGCCAGGTCAGAGGGCCAGTGAATTCAGACTTCTTTGTTGGTGTAGTTTGGACTAGCTTATTAGTATCATTTATTTAGCTTAGATCGTGATGTATTTAACTTATTTGGATTAGTTTGAACATATTGAACTATTTACAGTATTTGATGGTTATAGGACCTATTAATTTAAGCATAAATAAATTTTTGGTCCTGTAATTTTGGTACTTTTTATCTTTTATCTTTTTAGAATTGCAAAAGAGTCCTGTAACTTTTGACATTTCGTGATTTTGGTCCTTCTGATGCCGAATTTTGCAAAAATTGCCGGAAGATATTATGTGCGCCTCACGTGGTTCATTTAAATTGGGGCTTTTGTTCGGATTGGTTCACTTTTGCCAACATGGATGAAAAATTAAAAAAATAAAATGAGGTGGCACATGATTTATTCTGACAACTTTTGCAAAATCCGTCACCGGAAGGACCAAAATTGCAAAATATCAAAAAGTTATAAGGACTCTTTTGCAATCCTCTAGAAAGATAAAGGATAAAAATGCCAAAATTGCGAGGGGCACATGATTTATTCCGGCAAATTTTGCAAAATCCGGCATCGGAAGGACCAAAATCGCGAATGTCAAAAAATTACAAGACTATTTTGCAACCTTAAAAAGATAAAGGATAAAAATGTTAAAGTGTTATAATTACAAGACAAAAAATTTATTAAATTAACTTATTTGTCTAATTTAGCCATATTCCAAACTAGAACTATCTATTTCATAAATTATGGTATTAGATCTTGGATTCGATTCTCATTTGACTTGTGGGTCAATTACTAATAAAGGGGAATATTAGGGAGAAATACACTTTTGATCCCTCCATAATACCACTAAAATAATTTTGGTCTTTCTTCATTCGCGAGTTACACTTTTCGTCCCAATTAGATAAATTTTTTAACATTTTTGGTCCTATCATCAACTCTCCGTTAAGAGTTAATGAAAAACGCACGTACTGCGCATGTGAGGCTGATTTTGGGGGGAAATTTGTTGCATTTTGGTGCCTAAATTGGTTTGCCTTGACTATAAAGCCATTTTGGTACCAAATCCTCTCTAAAAAAATTACAACCCCATCCCTGTTCTCACTTTCATAATTTGACCGAAATTTTATTGTTCAATAACTTCAAAATCAAATTTCTAGCCATGAGTAGAAGTTATTCAAAGACTGATTTGGCCGATTTGATAATATAGTGTAATGTTGATTTTTGTGTATTTCGTATTCTGTGAACTACTGTGGATGATGATAATGTATTGTTGATTTTCTGTACTAGTAATTTGATGTTGTGGGATGGTTGTGAAGTTCTGATTTCTAAAATTGTTTGTTGGTTCTTCTGTTTTTTATGTTTTTCTTTAAATAAATTAACTTCTACTCATGGCTAGAAATCAGTAAAAAAATCAGTATTTTAATATAAACTTCTACTCATGGCTAAAAATATGATTTTGAAGTTATTGAACAACAAAATTTCGGTCAAATTATGAAAGTGAGAATAGGGATAGGGTTGTAATTTTTTTAGAGAGGATTTGGTGCCAAAATGGCTTTATAGTCAAGGCCAACCAATTTGGGCGCCAAAATACAACAAATTTTTCCCAAAAATCAGCCTCACATGCGCAGCACGTGCGTTTTCCGTTAACTCTTAGAGTATATTTGGTTGGGGGAAATGTGAAAGTATAGGAGAAGTGGGCGTAAAAGGGGATGTATAAGAAAAAGTTTAGTGTTTGGTTTGGAGAAAAAGATTGAGGGGAAGTAAAACTGGATATATATGAAATCTCTCCTGAGTCCAATTTTGTTTCCGTCCAAAATTGGGCGGAAAAGTGGAAGTATAAGGCCAAAAAGACAAAACAATACATATTTTATTTTTTATTTACTCTATTGTCATATATATATATATATATATATTTTCCTCCAATTCTTTTCTCCTCCCCGCTCATAATACCATACATAATTGCCAGAGAAAAGATAATCAAATCATTGGAAAAACTACTAGGTCGAAGTCAAAACTCCGGTAAACATACTTTGCATTTGCGATTTTCAGAATTTTTTATTGTTAATTTGCTATTAATCTTGATTGAATAATCCTTTCCCCTAATTGTGTTTCCTTTTCCCGCTGCCGACACGAGTAATTTTTATTTTATTAAACTGAATAGTTTAGAATAAATGAACAATATTAGTTTTGATGAATATTTTTATTAATAAGAAATATTATTGTTCTTGTTTGATATATATTTTTATTACTAAGATTTTTAGATCTTTGATATTAGTGTAATATTAACTTGTTATTTTCTAATATAAAATAAAGAGAAAATAATTAAACTGTAAAATTACAAAAATTAATCTGTTCTTCTCAATCTAATTTTCTGGTACCAAACAAGAGAAAGTATTTAACATTTACTCCCCTTCCAATCATACCAAACAACTTGAAGAAAAACTATTATTCTTTTCCTCCCCTTCCCCCTTCCCCTCCCCCGCCCCTTTTCACTTCTCTTTTCATCTCATTTCAACCAAATGAACCCTTAACGGAGAGTTGACGGTAGGACCAAAAGTGTTCAAAATGTATCTAATTCGGACCAAAAATGTAACTCGCGAATGAGGGGAATCAAAACTGTTTTAGTGGTATTATAGAGGGACCAAAAGTGTAATTCTTCCGGGAATATTAATAATAAAAGAATCAGGTGACATTTATATTATCGATCATAAATTATATGTATTAAATGATAATAAAATTGTATAGTTTTAACAAATGGTTGTTGTTATGAACAAGTCATCACTATCTTAATTAGTGATTAGTAAGTATGGCACATCTATGTATGTGCATAATTTTTAAAAAAGTATTTAAAATAAAATATTTGTATAAATTGTATTATTTAATTCTTGCAAAAGTAAAAAAGTACCTAAATATAAAATAATAAATTAATATAAATATTTTGATTTATAAAAAATATTGATAATACATAATATTGGAGAAGTTAAAAATTGCATGAGAAAGAAAAAATAAAAAGGTAACAATCAAATGGTAGTTATGAAAGACCGTAATGAATGGAAAAGTTAAAAACGATGAACTTATTTCAAAAGTTTAAATATAAATGAAAAAGCATAATTAGAGAAGACATGCCAAAAGGATGCTCTCTTTTAATAATAAACTAGTGAAAATAGCACACTCGATGCGTGTGCAAATATACAATAATATTTTTATTGAATTAATAATTTATAATCAAAATAGAATTGAGTAAAATAAATTAGAGCGAATAAAGGATAAAAGAAAATATGTATATAAAGAAAAATACAGATTAGTGAGATAATAAGTGGGAGAAGTAGTTATTTCAACATGAAAAATGGAAAAACAAAACAATAAATAAATTTTAAGATAAAAATAAAATTAGGAAACACCAAATTAGTGCTCTTTCTTAATAATAAGGTATAAAAAAAATATATTTCAATTACATAAATTTAAATATTTAAAAAAAAAGAGTAGAATGTTACGAGTTTTTTTTTTTTTTTTGATGGGGAAATCGTCATATATTAAGAACGCAAGAAAGGATGAGGGCCACAAACATCAGCCTCATGTACAGCAGTTCTAGCCAACAAATGTGCATGAGAATTCAAGGTCCTAGGGATAAAGTGGACTAAGCAGTTAACAAAAGAAGCCATCTGCATCCTGGCATCATTAACAACCGGTCCAACGAAGGAGTTATCGTTCTCAGTTGACAGTAGGCGCTGAACCAGAACTTGACAATCACTCTCGAGAATGATGCGCGTCCATCCATAGCAGCGAGCGAGTTAAATGGCTTCCAATGCAGCTTAGGCTTCGGCCAATAGAGGATTTGAAGCATGTTGAGAATGTCGCGTGCGCCAAGCTAAGCACATCCCAGTTTCGTCATGAGCAATAACCCCAGCTCCAATTTCTGTGGACTCCGCAAACACCGCTCCATAGAAATTAAGTTTAATAAAACCACTCGAGGGTGGCAGCCAGCAAGCAACTCAAGAGGTAGAACCATTCCTAGCATTGAGACGCTTTGAGCACTCTCTGAATTCATGCAGTAGCTGTTTCGTTGTGGCAACTGTCTCCAAAGCTCCAGGCCCTTTTCCTTCCATAAGCATTTCATTCCGATGAATCCAGATGCCCCAACAAAGCATGAGGAAACGGTCGGCAACTCGGCTTGCAGGGCATGATAGACTTGGCGAAACCAATTTTCACAATTACCAGCCCAATTAAGAACAACGGACGAAGGGAGAGAGCCCAGACCTGCCTGGAAAAAGGGCAATCCAACAGGGTACGTTTGGTATCTCCGTCGGGCGATGTGCAGACAGGGCATAGTTCTAAAACATCCGTGTTAAACCGTGTCAGGTTTGCAAGTGTCGGGATTGCGTTTCGGCAAGCTTTCTATCCGAATACTCTGACTTTGCTCGGCACAGAGCGCTGCCAAATGAATTGCCATCCAACAGCGGGGTCCGTCAGGAGTACATTTGAGCCTGAGCTTGAGGGGTTGTCCATTTCCTGCAATTTAGCCGAAAATAAATATGCACTTTTAACAGAGAAATTTCATTTTGGGTTGGGGTGCCACACAAGTTTGTCTGAATGAGCTAAGCTGCTGAGGGGAATGGAGAGGATTGAGGTTGCGTCGAAAGGGGTAAATATCTCCATAACAAGCTCATGTCTCCAGCACCTAAGGTCCGGGTCAATGAGGTTGCTCACCTTCCAATCCTCCGGATAAGAGTGGTGAATCCGTAGGGGCTTGAAGTCAGGCGCTCGAGGAATCCATCTACTCTTCCAGATGGCGATATCGTCTCTAGTACCCGCTCGCCATCTCGATCCTGCTATGATAAGCTCTTTAACCTGAAACAAACTGCGCCATGTAAAGGATGGTCGTGAGCCAAGTTCTACATCAAAGAAAGTCGATCGAGGAAATATTTCGCTTTAATAACACTACTCATCAACGAATCTGGTTTGGTGATAATCCTCCATGCCTACTTAGCAAGAAGGGCGCCGACAAACATCTCAAGATTAGGGAAACCTAAGCCACTGATCATTTTCCTCCGACAAAGGTCTCGCCACGCAATCCAATGAATACGTCCGGTGGTACCTTTGTTATGCCACCAGAAATTGGCTAAGAGACTGTCGAGCTGGCGGATGAAAGACCTAGGCAGTTTGAAGACCGACATCGCATACGATGGAATAGATTGTAAGATGGCTTTAAGGAGGATTTCCTTACCTGCTTGGGATAAGTATTTGGCATCCCATCCTTGGATCCGATCCCACACCTTATCTCGGATAGCCGCGAACATTTCACTCTTAGAACGGCCCCCCACCGATGGAAGTCCCAGGTATTTGTCATGTTTTTCAATCCATTGGATCCCAAGGGTAGCGGTTAACCGACCGTTTTATGGAGCCCTAATATTTTTACTAGTGGCCATGCTTGATTTATCCAAGTTAATGGACTGACCGGAAGCAGCCGCATACCGCCGGAGAATAATCGAGATAGCCTGCATGCACTCAACGGAAGCTTCACAAAAGATTAAAGTATCATCGGTGAAAAATAGGTGAGAGATACATGGAGCAGATCTAGAAACCCGAATACCTCGAATCAAATTGTTACGTTCCGCATCAACAAGCAAAGCACTAAAAGCCTCCGTACAGAGCAGAAAGAGATTTGGCGACAGGGGGTCTCCTTGATGGATTCCCATCTGCAGCCTCAAAAAGCCAAATTGCTCACCACTCAGAATGAAGGAAAAAGAAACAGAAGAGACTAGCAGCATAACAAGACTAACAAAATGTGAATGAAACCCTAACCTGTGGAGCATGCTTTCCAGGAAACGCCACTCCATGCGGTCATACGCTTTGCTCATATCGAGTTTGATTGCTGCATAACCCTTCTTACCCCCTGTCTTTGTTTTCAGGCAGTGGTTAATCTCATAAGCAATAAGGATGTTATCCGAGATAAGTCGTCCGAGAATGAAAGTGGAGTAAGACTCAGAAATGATAGAACCCATAAACGATTTAAGGCGATTAGTAACATACTTAGAAGCAATTTTGTAAAGTACATTACAGAGGCTAGTCAGCCGAAATTGACTCACCGTCTCCGGCTTGTCGCATTTGGGGATTAGCACAATGTGAGTGAAGTTTAGAGTGGATCCAAAGAGGGGTTATTAAGGATATTAAGCACAACGGAGATAACATTAGACCTGTAATATGCCAGAATTTATGGTAGAAAATAGGAGGCATACCGTCAGGTCCGGGTGATTTAAACGGGAACATTTGTGAAATAGCCTACACCACATCGGCCTCCGTAAACGGCTTACACAAGACCTCATTCATCTCGGCAATCACTCTCGGTGTCTCCGTGCTTATCACATCGTCAATGGCCGAAGGTGGGGATTCACCGAACTGAATAGGCAACTAAAGTAGTACGTGATAACCGCTTGAATATCCTCCAGTTTATCGCACCACGCTCCATCAGCATTACGGATTCGTCAGATAGAATTACGTCGATGTCTATGAGATGCCTTATTATGGAAGAAGTGTGTGTTGTGGTCCCCTTCCTTCAGCCACTCGGCTTTTCCTCTTTGCTTCCACATGATTTCCTCTTGGGTGAGGCATCGTTCAAGTTCACTCATGCACAGCCTAATTTTCGAGTTGGTCGCATGAGACACCGATAGGTTTTGGAGATCACGAATCCACTGCTCCAGTTTCTTAATGTTATCTTTCAGATTCCCAAAAGTAGATCCCACTGGAGAAAACCAAGCATGCATGAGTGCAGGTGTTAAAAAAGAATCTCCGTTCTGTTACATCCAGATGTTGTTCCCCATGCTTCCTTAACCACTCACTCACAATCTTCCGAATGAAGCCACATAGCCTCGAACTACCAAACCCTATTTCTGCCACTGTTCCAAGGGAAGGTACTATGTTCCATGTCCAATAGTAACGGTGTGTGATCTGATCCAAGTGCTGGGATATGTGTGACAGATGCGTTTGGGAATCTGTTATGCCAACCCGGAGATACACAAACTCTATCTAACCGAGTCGAGACCGTGAAAGGGGCTTCCTTTTTATTGCACCAAGTGTACTCTGATCCCGAAAAACCAATATCAACTAATGATGCGTTGTCAAGTGTAGCTCGAAAAGCATTGATCTATCCCCGAAGGCGAGGGTTTCTGCCGAATTTTTCATGTTGCTAAAGCAGTTCGTTAAAATCCCCCATGCAGACCCAATCCCTAGAAGACAAAGAGCTAAGTCGTCGAATCAGATTCCATGCGTTTTGATGCGTCCGGCTGACCATAAAACCCCGTGAAACACCAAAATAAATTCCCATCGCTAGTAGCCACCGTGACGTCAATATGGTACGTCGAGAAGGTTTGGAGAGTAATGTCAAGATCCTTTTGCCAAAGGAGGGTCAAACCACCAGAATGCCCTCGGGCCTCCACGCAAAAACCATGCATACCGAATTTATAGGAGAGACTATCAATCTTGTTTTTCTACACTTGGTTTCCATTAGAAAAATTAAAGACGGACGTGGGCGCGTATAATTTCGCCAAGCTCAGTCCAGGCCCCGCCCAAGCCTTGACAGTTCCAATAAGGACGATCGTTGTGATCAGCGGGGCTGCACGATAGCCTCTGTCATTGACTCGGATTCATTAATCAAATGTCTTCTTTTCGGTTGGGGTTGTTCAGAGGGGGGGAGATGAGTGATGTTATTGGGGGATTTTCTCTTGTTGTGGTCAGTTTTGAAGGAGGGTTGGATTTTCTGGTATAACGGCGATGGGTTCTTTTAGCCGGGGAAGAGGAGAGGGTGGTTAGGGCGAAGCGGACGGGGACAAAGTGGAGGTTGGATGGGAGGTGAAGGGGTTTAGTTATCGGGCAGGAAACGGGAGTTGTGATAGTAGGGGTATTGGACGAATGCATAGGAGAAGGGTTAGGGTTATTAGGGTTATTGGGGGAAGTGGCTGCATAGGGAGAGGGACAAAGTGGTTCATCATTTAGTATGGGATTGGTGGTATGGTGGGTATTTCTTGGGATAGGTTCAGTGGGTATATGGAGTAGTGGAGGTGGGTCCGGGTTATTAGATGGTATATGGGGAGTGGTTGCATGATTAGGGTTAGAGGGTATGTGTATGGGAGGGTTCTCAGCTGGTTGTAATGTATGTCGGGGTTGGAGCGGGCTAATTAGGGAGTCCACCGAATCTTCAACAGATTCCTTGGTATGAGAGGTTGACTTTCTATCTATAGGAATATTCAGTTTCCTTAGAGGAGAGGGTTCGAAAATTAATAGTCCCCGTTTGCGCGCATAAGAATCAGTCGTAAATCCATACATACCAAAACCTTGCTGACTTTCCTTATAGGTGGACGAATTGGCCGATTGGTGTGAACGGTTCTTGGTCAGAAGTTGGGACGGCGGTGGGGCTCTCAGCCAGGGTCCGTAGGGGGTGTTTTCGTCGGGATTGCCGAACCAACCATCCTAACTGAGTCCAACCCCTCATCCTCATCAACGGTCAGCTTTAGTGCCCTGTTCAATCTTGTTAAATCTTCCTCCCCAGCCATGTTAGTTGCAATAAAAATGATGACACCGAAAGAAGATCCAACCGAAGGAACCAGGTGTGATGCCAATTACGGAGTCTTTGTGGTAGCCATTCACAAACTGCACAAGGAGAGCAAAGATCAAAAAAGAAAAGGAAAGAGGTACGGGAGCAAAAAGGACAAGGAAAGAGGTACGGGAGCAAAAAGGACAAGGAAAGAGAGGTAGAGAATCCTCGAACGGAGCAAAATGCCTGCCGGAGGGGGCGATCTGAATCGCAGCCACTCGAACACTCACAGACGGAGATGAAACCCTCACAGGACGGAGACAAAGTGCTATAAAAAAATGGAGACTCCCTAAAATAATTACGCTATTTTCTAATGTTACGAGTTTAAGAAGTTAAAATTGCACGAAAGTTGAAAAGGAGAGAAAATTGAAAATTAAGCAAAAATATAGAAGAGTAAACTATTTGGTGAAATTTCATAAAAAATTAAAAATTAAAAATTAAAAAAATGACAGACAAAAAATGTGAAACATGAAAAGGGTGTTTTCCCTTAATAAAAAGTGTAGATAAACCTAATTTGTATATCAAACTTAAGGCCAAAAACGTCAAATGTCATTTCATGTCATGCACATAACGTTTTTTCCCTTAAATTTAGCAGGTGCAAGGCATGTCCACTTTTGGTGGAATTTTTCACTAAAAAGTGACCTGAGATGCATAATTGTTAATTCATGTACTTTGGATGGTAAAGATAATTAAAAAAAGGGGGAAAACTGCAAAAATCACTATAGTTCATAAACAAAATATAGTTTACCCTATATAATAGTCCATAAAGTATTACATTGCAAGTGAACAACTAGTTGACTTCAAGAGCAAAAGCATTACGCCAATGAGGCCTAGCTTAATTAGCGAATTTGAGACCACATGACTCTTAAAATTATGGCCTGCCAGTGATATGTTGTTCTACTTAATAGTAGGTGTAGTTCTACTTTATGTTAGGTATTAGCCTAGATTGTTATAATTATTGATAAATTATTAGATATAAGATATTTGATATAAAATATTGTAATCACTTTATTTGAAATAAATAATAGTTTATCCCTTCACATAAAAAACGAACAAAAGCATTACCATTACCCAAGCGGAGTCCTTTTGTCACTCACTCCCTCAGAAGCTATCCATCATAGGATCAAAATCCCAAACCTCAGCGAGTATGACGAGACTAAAGACCCGCAGGATGACTTAGATCGCTTCCTAGCTAAGGAAGATCTGTTAGGTGTCAACGACACAACATACTGTAAGCTTTTCCGAACCACTCTGGCCGGAAAAGCTATGACCTGGTTCAACCAGTTGCCTATTGGAACAATAGACAACTTCGAAGATTTCTCACAACGTTTTTTTGCATCACTTTGCAATAAATAAGAGATATCCAAAGACCGTTTCATATTTGTTCACGATAGTCCAACAAGAGCAGGAAAGTCTACGGGAGTACGTACAAAGAATTTCTGAGGCTGTTTTGGAAGTCCCGCATGTCAACCCCGAGCTCCTAGCGAGCATCATGCAACAAAATCTGCGTAGGGGAAGGTTTCGAGAATCTATAGCTGGGAACCCCCCCTCCCCCACCATATTGGACGACCTCCTAGCACGCGCGGAGAAGTATATTCGAATCGAAGAAACTTCTGGCATAAAGAACGTGACTCCTTTCAAGAGGAGAGCAACTGAAGAAAGCCTTTCAAGCCCCCAAAGAGATGAGAATAGTCAAATGGATAGGAAGCATGCGTCTGAACCTAGTATACTCCGCTGAAAACGCCTCTCACCGAGAATTTTTCCCCCTGCCGGAGCAACAAGGAATAGTTCGGTGGCCCCTTCAAATGAGGGAAGATCGTAGAAGGATGAAGTCTAGAAAATATTGTCTTTTTCATAAAGATCGCAGCCACAACACGAAAGATTGTTTCCATTTGAAAAACGAAATAGAGAAATTGATCCAAGGTGGATATCTGAAAGAGTACATAGATCACAGTAATCCCCCTCAAGTAGAAACTCCAAGACCACCCCAAGAGGGATGCGGGAAGGAAGTAAGACATTGAAACTCTCTAGAGAATATGGCCCCAAAACAAGAAAATAGGAAGGTCTGTCAAGTTTTGACAGCAATTAGGACGATACTTCAAACCTACAAAAGCTAGAGGGGAAAGAGGTTCCCGAAACTTGGAGTAGTTATTAGAGGAGTTCCTACAAAGTATAATGTAACATGGCAGGATGCCCAAAATTCGATTGATTAGTAAATTACAACTTGACTTCCACTATATCTCTTTTATCTCTCATATCTCGTGTTGTTTTATAATTCAATGATTCCCCCCCCCCCCCCCTCCAAAGGAACTCCAAAGAAGTTTCGAGCGACGCCTGAAAAAAAAAACGATAAAAGGACCTCCTACGAAGTTCCCAAAATATTTCGACTAAAGAAACTCTTAAGAAGTTGCCAAGCGACAAGGAACTCCTACGAAGTTCCCAAAATATTCGACTAAAGAAACTCCTATGAAATTCCCAAGCGACAAGGAACTCCCACGAAATTTCCAAAATATTCAACTAATGGAACTCCTAGGAAGTTCCCAAGCGACGACCAAAACTATGGTTAAATCCTAAAGGAACTCCGACGAAGTTCCCATGATATTCGACTAAAGGAACTCCTAAGAAGTTCCAAAGCGACGTCCAGAATATGATCGAAGGAACTCCTGCAAAGTTTCCAAAAAATTTAACATGTTGTGTCGTGACGCGATGCAATTTCGACATGACGCGACGCAACACTACGCGGCGCGATACAATGACACGTCGCAAATTCAACATGATGTGTCGCGCGCAATGCAATTCGACATGATGCCTCACGACGCAGTGCATTTCGACATGATGCGACGCAACACGATACAATGACGCATCGAAATTCAACATGACGTGATGCGATGCAATTCGAAATGATGCGACGCAATGTGAAGCGGCGCAATACAATTTGATATGGCGCATCCCAATGCAATGTGATGGGACGTGATACAATTCGACATGACACAATGCGATGCAACTCGACACGGAACTGGATGCTACACCGAGCAAAATGAGGTTGAGGCAAATTTCCTCAACACGAATCAGGTCGAGGCATAGTGCCTCGACACAAAGCCTTCAATTATGCAAATGACGTAGTGTAAAATTACACTAAAGCCACCCCTTCACTTTGTCCCTCAAAGCTCATGCTCATCACCCATTGCACCTTTAGTTTCTTTATTTTATAACATATAGCAACTAGTTGACGTAGTGGGCATCAATTATCACTTTAAATGAAAATCATAGATATTTGCATGTGGTAAAATGCTAAGTTTGTTGATTATCTTTTGATTGAACAATAAATTTGTTCTCATTTGGCATGATAGGAATTTATTCTATCGAGTCTCGACCGCCTAATAAGCCAATGAACAATTGAGTTGGGTTTCTCTTAGTGAGTCCATACAATGATAAAGTGCCTGTCTTTAATATCCGTTAATAAGATTATGTCATATTATTTTTAATTTATTCTGTGTGATACAATTTTTCAGTGATATAGTGACAAAGTCTCACTTATGATTGGTATTGCGACAAACGAAGTTAAAACGAAAGGTCTACACAGAATTTGGAAGAGCGCTACCTAGGGCCTCAACAAGGAATCAAGTAGGCTAAGCCCGCGTTTGAAAGACCTACCTGCTTAACTCCAAAATATTCTCTCGCATATTAGGAGTTTGAGGGCTACTAATGGATACAAGATCAATCAAAGAACAACTAAGGAGGACATTCAAAATCTTCCATAAAGAGCAACGAGAAAATGAGATCACTTCCAAGAAGGAAGGTTTAAGGTCAAACTTACCAAGTCAGCGTAACACAATAAATTACTGAAATAACCCTACTTGTAACGAATCACAACCATGTAATGGGGATAGGTGAAGGATAAAGAAATAATTTACCTTTACCTACCCTAAATATCGTAAACCCCTACTTGTATAAATACACCCCTCATTCTTTCATAAAAGGGGAGGATTTTCTCACTTGTAACTACTCTAGTGTAAATGTGTTGAATCGCGCCCATTCGAAATAAATATAGTCGATCTCGCTTTTTAGCGACATCACAAATATTAAGTCTAAAATTTTTAAAATTAATAATATGATATGACTAACTCTATCTGTGACATCAAAAGTTTAATCCTACATAAGCCTTCACGTTTTAAACTCCTAACCTAAACTTTGTGTGAATTAAACTATATACATTGAAATGGGATAATGGAATATTGGTTCTTCAATGCAGAACCCAACAGCCAAGAATATGAAACTCAACTTTTCATAGAAATTTAAAATAATTGCTTCATTTCCATTAAAAAAAATCACATGAGAGAAAAATATAAATTGTCACAAATTATGGAGATTGTTATGTGTCACCATTTATAACTACAAAACATTTTTTGTGAACTAGTGAACACTATAATTAACAACGTTTAGCGGTTTTAGTGCAGTAACAACGAAGACGGAACCCTCGGCATCTACCACCCGTGAATCCCTCTGTTTTGCAAGTTGAAATACACTTGCGGTCTTCTAAGCAGAAACCTTTAAATTTGTTGCTCTTTGCTATGCAAAGTTTTGGTTCTGCTTTTGCTTCAACATGAGGGATGGTCACATCTATATTAAAAAAAAATATATTATAAAAATTATCATATAGACTACAAAAAAAAATACAATGATAATTATAACGTATTTATGTGAAAATAATTTAGTATATACAATACGTGTGCATATATAGTATTATGAAGCAAATGATCACAAAGCAACGTAACATTGTAGATAAATACCGTCATATACAAGATAGCTAATCATTATTAAGTTCAACATTATATATTCAATTAAGACAATTAATAAATTGCTAAAACATTGAGTTTTTGTAGTTCAAAGATCTATTAGTTTCATCTTAAAATCATAGTTTGATATTGTAGAAAATTTGATGAGTATCTTTGTTAGACCAACGTAAACTAACACAGATTTTAGGAGCAAACATCAATCAACTATTTATAAATCTCAATCTTGAAATTAAGCATGCTTATGCCAATATAAATATACTCGTATAAATACATTATAAAACTACATTGTTGTAATTAAGGGAATGTGAACTTGTGAAAAGAGAATTGTAAAATGGAAAGAGTACTTACGAGCAACCATGATGATCAATAACATGAAAAAAACGCCGAATGCCTTCTTAATCTCCATAATAGTGAATGCAATAAGCCAATATTATTTATTCAAATGCTTCTTATTCTGAGAAAAGTTCCACTTCACATACAAGTATAAATAGGAGAAAGAAACGAAATGAGTAAATCACGCTCTGTCACATGTGTTCTGAAAATTGCAAAGTTTACTCGCCGCCAGAAATTTGCACCAGCGTGTTAGTTATATTTCGTGTTGCTCCAAACCTTGCGCTTACAAGAAGACCACGGTCGTTGTGCTTATTGAATTGAATAATTAAAGAGACATAAAGGAAATATAATATACAACATAAGTAATAATAAGAAAGAAAAAAATAAAAATTATTATATACTATTGATGCAAAATATATATATATATACAGTTTATTTAGTTAATAAGGTAAAACTAAATAAAAAATAAATAAAGCACACGTAATGTAGTAAGAATTTCTTATTTTATTTTATTATGAATTAAGAAGCTAGTCACATGGCTCTCAAACAAAAATAAAAAACTTTTATTCATTTTCCAAATATATATAATAAGATATAACATAAAAAACACAAATAAGAACAAATAATATAATATCCAATTATATATGTTATATTATATCACTACAAGAAAATGACTCAATAGCTATGCAAAATTTTTAAGTTGAAATCAGCGTCGAGTTAATTAGAAAGTAAAATTTTCATTGCTAACCTACACAATTTAACATATATTTTAAATAATTCGTTGTTAAATTCGTTAGCAAGTAAATTTTCGTTGCTAAATTAATTAGCAAGTAAATTTCTTGTATTAAATAATATAGATTAGCAACAAAAATTTTACTTGTTAATTAGCTCGATGCTAATTCTTTTCGTGGCTATTGAGCCATATACTTGTAGTGTATCAAGTATGTGTTACAAGCTACTTGTAATTAAAATTATCATGTATTAAGTCACTTTCTTTAGATATACAATTTGTAATTGATTCGATTCAGTCAAATTTAATTTGAATATGAATTATCCTCAACACCATATAGCTCAATCTCCATAAATATAATGATTGGGAGATTAAAATTCAGTCAATTACGTTCCTTGCGTAAAAAATGGCTTTGACTGAACGGCAACAAAAAATGTTTGTGCCATTGGTCATTACATTACATTTAGGACTTCAGTTTTATCATTTTTTAGGGTAAATAGTGTAGTTCGTCTCTTAAATTTTCATTTAAAATTATTTTACTCTTTCAAATTCATATATTTATAACTTTAGCATCTTTACACTTTATTTTTTGTCTGAAATTTGTTCCTCTGCTAATTTTTTGGTGAAAATATGGTACGAATATGGTCATATGACCGGCACATGCATGACTCAACAGGTGCGGATAATTTTGTTATTTTTTATTTTTTATAAAAATAAAAATAAAGTCTATTACTGATGAAACGATCACATAAGCAATGCCAAGAGAAAACAAAGGATGAGCTGCTTCTTTGATTTCCTCTAGGGGCCAAATAAGCAAAGTCACCCGATCAGGTTAGGGTTTTTATTTTGACATGGGGCTTTACATTTTGCAAGTTGAATATTTGATGGAATGCCTAAATAGCATAAGTAATAACTCGATTTCTAGTACAAATTTATTGTAGTTTATATTTTTCATAGATTTGGGAATTAGAGCTCATTAGCACAGTTTGGGGGTTAGGGTTCTTACCTTGGTTTAACTAGAAAAAAATAAAAATAAAATTACTATTGGCTACATTTTTAATGACTATAACTAAAAGTCATGATAAATAACTATTATTAACTACAGTTAAATAAAAATTGATGCAAAAATTAGCTTTGCTACCAGGAAAAACTTATTTGTTATGGCTAAGAGTCGTGGTAAAAACATTCGCCATGAACTTTTTGTCAAGGCAAATGTTATAGCCACCCTCACAAAAACTACGGCCGACAATCATTGTGTGACCGTGGTCAATGACTATTTTCTATGGCTGTTTAGTATTAACTATGATAATTACTCATGATTAAATGTTATATTTCTTATAATGTTTGATTTTATTTTTTTTTAGGTAGTTCCTACCTTTTATCTTGTTGTTTTCATGTTGTTGTTGTATTGAACCTTTGAATGCTTTATTTTGTGATTTGAGAACTGATGATGAGGAAAATGCGGGAACAAAAAGGTAATTTGTTAATGATAAAATGCATCACGGTGGAGAATTCATTGAAGAAATTAAAGTGTTTACTTTTGGGTTAAGTTGATTACTATGATTCGTAAAGGATATAATCTGTCACATTTGTGTAATTGATTCATTAGGAAAATTGGTTGGCTATAATCAGTTTGTTTTCTATTACTTAATTCCTGGATGCAATATGACATTTGGATTGTGTTTAGTGTTAATTGAGCAAGATGTTAGAAGAATGGTGGAATTTGTGGTACCGAACAGAGTGATGAGGTGTTTGCAACTCAAAATGGGCTTGAGGGAGAAATCGTTAAAGGAGAAGATGGTGAAATGGGGATTAGGGGTCATGAATTGGTTGAATCAAGTAAAGAAGTGGGAGAAGTCAACCTAGTTGACAGTGAATATAGTTTGAGTGAAGATGATTATGAACAACAACAATAGCAGCCTATGACGGTAGTTTAAAGACATAAGGATGTCAATATGCCAGACAAAATGAATGTTAGTGATGATGAAGAGCTAGAAATTTATGAGTCTGATGAACTGATGAATAGTATACCTAGTGATGACGAGGCAGAGACTGGGCATTTGAGATTTTATAGATTTAGGCTTGAAGTTGACTTGCTTGTCCACCTTTAAGGAATTGGATGATATCCACCGATGTTGTTGAGTTTAAAGAGGTTTAAGGCTCATGTGATGACATGACAAAGAAACATTAAATTTGTTAAAAATGATGATATCAACGTTAGGGCAAAATGTGAGGGGGTTAATTGTACTTAGGTGGTGCTTGTTTACAAAATGAGAAATTCCAACACTTTGCAAATTAATATAATAAATGCTACTCATAGTTGTGGTAAAAAAACATGAAAAGGGCTCACACGTATTCTGAGATAAGACTACTCAAAAAATGAAAGAAAGTGAGAATGAGAGAACCAGGTGAAGTAGCCCCACAGTCAAGCAAAAACCTAAAATTTAGTAGCATTAGCCAAAAGGCTCTATCATGCAACAAATGTCACCAAGAATGCCACAACAAAAGAAAGTGTCCAAGTGTGGACAGTGTTACACCAGTTGTTGTAGATACAACAACTGGAGTGCATGAGGGATAATCTTCAGTACTTCCAGTATCTCAAGCTCCAGAAACCAACGTCCAAGATAGGCGGCCGAAAAAAAAGAAAAAAAAAGAAGAAGAAGAAGAAAAAGTGTGGTGTATGCGTTGGAGACGGACACTACAAAAACAAATGTCCTAGTCTTCTTCCTACAAGATCTGTAAGTACATATATTAATTTGTTAAATTTCTTTATTATGGTCATTTATTTAGCTTAGATTGTCATGTATTTAACTTATTTGGATTAGTTTGAACATATTGAACTGGCAAAATTACATTTTTGGTCCTATAACTATAGGCAATTAGCACTTTTGGTCCTGTAACTTACTCCACTTACATATTTATTCCTTTTTTTCACTACAAGAAAATAGCTAAATAGCAACGAAAAGATTTGTTGCTGAATTAGCGTCGAGCTAATTAGCAAGTAAAATTCTCGTTACTAATCTACACCACTTAATATATATTTTAAACAATTCGTTGCTAAATTTGTTGGCAAGTAAATTTTCGTTGCTAAATACATTAGCAAGTATATTCTTATATTAAATAATATATTAGCTAGCAACGAGAATTTTACGTACTAAATAACTCCTATTGAGCGGTTGTCTTGTAGTGTTTACGAATTTAGTGTGCAACATATTTGGTCCTTTTTTGACAAGTTTAGTCCTGTCTTGGCAATTTTGATCGTATTCTCACTCGAGTAAATCTCATTTTTTGTCCTGTAACTATATCTCGTCAGGACCAAATTTGTGAACACCGGACTAGTTTTGCCAAAAAATAACCAAATCTGATATGTATCGGACTAGATTCGTCAAAAAAAAAAAAGACTAAATGTGTAAATAAAATAAGTTACAGGACCAAAAATGCTAATGCCTAAAGCTACAGGATTAAAAATATAATTTTGCCTATTGAACTATTTACATCAATATTTACAGTGTTTGATGGTTATAGGACCAATTAACTTATTTGTCTAATTTAGCCATATTCCAAACTAGAATATCTATTTCATAAATTATGGTATTAGGTCTTGAATTCGATTCTCATTTGACTTGTGGGTCAATTACTAAGAAAGGGGAATATTAATAATAAAAGAATTAGGTGACATTTATATCATCGATCATAAATCACTACAAAAAAACAGGATTATAGCAACGGATTTTTTGCAACGGACCAATTCGTTGCAAATTTGCAACGACCTTTGCTACGACTTTGCAACGGATTATGATTTTTTTTATATTTTCGTTGCAATTTCCGTGGCAAATTAACAATGATATTTTGCAACGGACTATCCGTGGCAAAATTCCGTTGCAGAATTTGATCAACTTTAAAATGTCCCACATTCAACATAAGTCGTTGCAAAAGTCGTGGCAAAATATTGCAACGACATATTCCGTTGCAAACTTCCAACGGTTTTTACAACGGACGTCTTTCGTTGCATACTTTGAAACGAAAATTGTAGTTAAATCCGTTGCAAAAAATTTGCAACGGACTTTGTAACGAACCTGCAACGGACTTTGTAACGAACCCGTGTCGTTGCAATTTGAATATTGTGATTTGCACGGATTTAGTGATGGTACATTGTCCGTTGCACAACTTGGCGATAATTTTGCAACGGAGTTGCAACGACCTTGGAAGTCATTGCAATCCGTACATACAGCTGTAAGTATTAATTATTGAGTCGTTGAATATGCAACGAGTTTTGCAACGGATTTGTCCGTTGGAATATGTTTGTGATAGTTGTAACCTACTATTTTAAAATGCTATATGTTTTGCAACGGATTTTGCAACGGTAATATAAATTCGTTGCAAAATCCGTTGCAAAATAACATGCGACCTTTATAAGATAGGTTTTAGGAAAGATTACTACAATTGGACATCTCATGGTGATAATGATCTCCGTGGCTGACGATTAATGTGGTATGGCTAGGGGTGGACGCAAGTGTGAGGTACTGCATTGGCATTCTAAGCAGCGTTCCCCAGTAGATGAGGAAGCCCCTTCTACGTTCTCAATGCCCGCGTCGACCCTACCGTCGCGTAAGGTGAGTTGACCATCCATTGACAGAAGTTCATAGGCTTTTTAAGGAGGGATAACTAAACAACGGCCAATATAGATGGATTATGAGCATTCAATTTCAGCTGACAACTCTGTAGATCAAACGACAAATTGGAATAACTATGAGCAATTGAATTGGGATCGGAGGATGGTGTTTGATGCAGCTGGTCCTGTATCTCATCCACAGGTGGTCCAGTGCAATATAGATGGATGTATCCTTTGAGAGGTATTATTATTATTGTTGAAAATTTAAATATGCATAATTTTTGCTTATGTATCTAATATTTTAAATTCCACTATATTTTGCAAACCTCCAGACTTTGAATAAAAAGGTGAAGAACAAAGCTGCTGTAGAGGCTTCAATTTGTGAAGCCTACATTGTTGAGGAAATCTCGACCTTCGCCACGCATTATTTTGAACCCGATGTTATTTGCAAAAGGCGTAGACCTGGGAGGAATGACTAGTGATGGCAACAGGGCGGGTCTGGTACGGGTCCGCCCGGACCCGAGACCCGCCCCGCTTACAATTTAATATTGTAGAAAATATCCATTTTCTGCAATAATGCAATTGAAATACATAAAAATATTTATAGTTGAGATTGATATGTTCACAATATGCAATAAATTTGTATATTTATAAATGTTAGTATTACATTTGATGTAACTATCATCTTATATTGTTGAACAACATGGGTTAATCGGACCGTTAAAATTCAGATCAAACCGTTAGATATGATCAAACTTACAGAAAAATACATTTGGTAAAGTTTTAGACTTATTGGGTATACGGATGTTGAGATATCGTACTCGTAACAAAAGAGTAATCATTTAAGACGGTGTATTGTTGAATCAGACCATGTGATTTTAAATCGTACCGTCTAATATGATCTAATGGACACATACTTATATATATTAAAATTGAGTATGAATCGGGTGGCTGGATTTTAAGATATCGTAATTGTTAATTAAACTTTTTGATGTAATTATATAATATAATATATATCTAAAATGAATTGTATAAGACAAATAATATGTTTATCTAAATTATTAATCTTCTCTTCAAGTAATATCATTTTACAATTTACAATGAATTATATTATACAAAGAATACATTAAACTAATATTTTATTTTTTAATAAATAATATCAATTTAGATTTAAATAACTTAATATAGACTATATAATGAAGAAGATGATGATGATGATGAAGATGATAATGATTATTAATTGAACATAATGTACTGATGATTTTGTCATGATATTTTATCTCATTTACTAATTGAAGAATATATCTTAAATCATTTATCCCATATCATTTTAAAAAAAAATTATTAATTATAAAATATTTTATTTTATTGATTAATTAAAACTATATCTTAAATCATTTATCTCATTTAATTTTAAAAATAATTATTAATTTAAAATTATTTTTTTCAATTTACTAATTGAATAATATATCTCAATTAATTTTAAATAAAATTATTAATTCAAAAATGATTTAACTTTTTATTATACACTTTCCCTCCCCATTTTCACATCCTAATTTTTCCCCCCCTTTCCTTCCTCTATTTTCTAAACCCTAATTTTTTCCACCCTTTCCCTCCCTCTTTTCCCCCTCTCCCCCTTCTCTCTGCCGCCGCCTCCGCCACCACGAGGTATGTTTCTCCTCCTTTCCTCTCCTCTTTTCTTTCTCCTCTTTTCTTTCTTTTAATTTTTTTTTTTTCAGATTTTGTTGAAGTCTTTGCCGCCGCCCGCCGCCTCTGGCCGCCGCTCGCCGCCGCCCGCCCGCCGCCGCAAGGTATGCTCCTCCTCCTTTCTTCTCCTCTTCTCTTTCTCCTCTTTTCTTTCTTATATTTTTTTTTTCAATTTTTGGTGTAAGTCTTCGCCGCCGTCCGCCGCCTCTCGCCGCCGTCCGCCGCCTCTCGCCGCCGCCCGCCCGCCGCCGCGAGGTATGCTTCTCCTCCTTTCTTCTCCTCTTCTCTTTCTCCTCTTTTCTTTCTTATATATATATATATATATATATATATATATTTTTTTTTTTTTCAGTTTTTCACTTTTTTTAGAGCCGCCCGCCGCCGCCGCCCGCCGAGGTCCTCCACTTTCTTCTAGTTTTTCATGTCCAAAACCCTTTTACTTGTTTAGTTTTGTTTAATTTTTCATGTCCAAAACTTCTAATTCGCTACATGAATATATGCTTTATTGAGTATTGACTAAGTCATATTTTGTTCATGTGCAAAATTGAGTATTTTGTTCTATTTTGTTGTAAAATGCATATTGAGTATGTTATATTGACTATGTGTTGGTATAAAATGTATATTAAGTATGTGTTTAATATAAAATTGTGTATGACAATGTAATATATTGAGTATTTGGTTGATATATTGAGAATGTGGTTGGTATATTGAGGTGGATGGGAATGATAATTGTATTGATGAGGTTGGATGAGTGTTGTTGGTTATGATTGTAGATTAGGATTTTTATTAACATAAACTCATCTAAACTAATGTACCTAAGTTATATCACAAGTTAAAAATTTAATTAAACTAATTTAACTTGGTTATATCACAAGTTAAAAATGCAACTAAACTAATGTAACTTAATTAACTTTCAAGTTAAAATTTTCAATTAAACTAATTTTACTTAGTTAACTAACAAGTTAAAAACTCAACTAAACTAATGTAATTTTGTTAACATTCAACTTAAAATCTTTAACTAAATTAATTTAACTTAGTTATTTCACAAGTTAAAAATGCAACTAAACTAATGTAACTTAGTTGACTTTCAAATTAAAATCTTCAATTAAACTAATTTTACTAGTTAAATCACAAGTTAAAAATCTAACTCCACTAATGTAATTTTGTTAAATTTCAACTTAAAATTTTTAACTAAACTAATTTAACTTAGTTAACTCCATTGAATGTCATTACTCCGGCGGATATCATGTAAGGAAATTTAAAATGTTTGATTGTTTTAAAAATATTTTAAAAATATTATATTATATTTATTTTTATAATTATTTATTTGATACTTTGTAGGGATTCGAAAGTTCAAGAGGTCATCAAGGAGCGACTATGAAGATAGTCCGGGTGATATCCCACCCGACCACCCACCTTCACAATATTGTGAAAATGAATTTGATCCCCCTCTTTAAATTTGTATGCTTTAAAATTGAATATTTTTATTTTGTGGATTGAAATGTTGAATTATCTTTATTGTAAGTATTTTGCTTTAAATATATTGTCATATTTGAATTTTCTTGTTAGAGTTAAATTAAATATATCTTTATTATTGAATATAAATTATGAAATTGTCGTTGTAAATGAAATAATTTTGCAATAGATTATTGTTACAATTATCGTGGTAAAATTTGCAACGGATTGTCATTGCAATTGTCGTTATAAATAAAAATTATTTTGCAACGAATTGTAGTAAATTATGTCGTTGTAAATTTTGCAACAGAATGTCGTTGCAAAATAATATTGCAATATAACAACGACTTCTATTGCAAATGTCGTTGAAAATAAAATGATTTTGCAACGAATTAGAGCTAAATATTTCGTTGCAAAATTTGCAACGGAATGACGTTCCAAATATTCCGTTGCAATATTGCAACGACATTTCGTTGCAAATGTAGTTGCAAATAAAACCCGATTTTGCAACGAATTGCCATCATCTTTGCCACGAATATACCATCGCAAAGTCGTTGCAAAATATAAAAAGTCAACTTTTAAAATAACGAAATTTGCAACGGACTTTTGCAATGGATAAAAATCCGTGGCAATATTTTGCAACGACCAAAAAATCCGTTGCTATATGCAGTGGTACCTATAGCAACGGAAAATTTTCCGTTGCAAAAATCCGTGGCAAATCTGTTTTGTAACGAATTTTTCATGAAATCCAAAAATCTGTTGCTATAGGTCTATTTTTTTGTAGTGAATTATATGTATTAAATGATAATAAAATTGTATAGTTTTAATAATGGTTGTTGTTATGAACAAGTCATAACTATCTTAATTAGTGATTAGTCAGTGTGGCACATCTGTGCATAATTTTTAAAAATTGTTTAAAAATAAAATATTCGTATAAATTGTATTACTTAATTCTTTTAGAGTAAAAAAGTACCTAAATATATATATATATATATATAAAAAAAATAATAAGTTACTACAAATATTTTGATTTATAAAAAATATTGATTATGCATAATGTTGAAAAAATTAAAAAATGCATGAGAAAAGAAAAATTAAAAATCGAACGATCAAAATGTAGTTATGGAAGACCGTGATAAATGGAGAAGTTAAAAACAATGAATTATTTTAAAAGTTTAAAAATAAATGACAAGCCATAATTAGAGAAGACACACCAACAGGGTGCTCTCTTTTAATAATAAACTAGTAAAAATCGCACACTCGATGCGTGTGCGAATATACAATAATATTTTTATTAAATGAATAATGTATGATCAAAATAGAATTGAGTAAAATAAACTAGAGCGAATAAATGGATAACTTTATATAAAGAAAAATATATATATTAGTGGGATAATAAGTGAAAGAAGTAGTTACTTCAACATGAAAAGTGGAAAATCAAAACAATAAATAAATTTTAAGATAAAAATAAAATTGGGTACACTAAATTGATGCTCTTTCTTAATAATAAGGTATAGATTATAAGATTAATTATTATTTTAAAAAATATATTTCAATTACATAAATTTAAATATTTTTTTAAAAAAGAGAAGAATGTTACAATTTTAAGAAGTTAAAACTACACGAAAGTTGAAAAGGTGAGAAAATTTAAAGTTAAGCAAAAAATATAGAAGAGTAAACTATTTTGTGAAATTGTATAAAAAATTAAAACGTATAAAATAAAAAATAAATGACAAACGAAAACGTGAGACACC
The DNA here is from genome assembly GCA_034509735.1 of Sesamum alatum. Taxonomy (NCBI): domain Eukaryota; kingdom Viridiplantae; phylum Streptophyta; class Magnoliopsida; order Lamiales; family Pedaliaceae; genus Sesamum; species Sesamum alatum. Next base: position 48,321,650 of record JACGWO010000001.1, on the reverse strand, counting down.
AAAAAATATTCTCCCTTAATAATAAAGTATAAATAAACCTAATTTGTATATAAAACTTAAGGGCAAAAACATTATTCCATACTGTCCATGTCATGCACATAACGTTTTTGCCCTTAATTTAGCAGGTGCAAGGCATGTGTCCACTTTTGGTGGAATTTTTCACTGAAAAGTGACCTGAGATACGTAAGTGTTAATTCATGTACTTTGGATGATAAAGATAACTAAAAAGATGGGGGCGCAAATTGCAAAAATCACTATAGTTCAGAGACAAAATATAATTTACCCTATATAATAGTCCATAAAGTATTACATTGCAAGCTAACAACTAGTTGACTCCAAGAGCAAAAGCATTACGTCAATGAGGTCTAACTCAATTGGCGCATTTGAGGCCGCATGACTCTTAAGATCATGACCTTACCAGCGAGATGTTGTTCTACTTAATAGTAAGTATAATTCTACTTTATGTTAGATAATTAGTATAAATTATTATAATTATTAATAAATTATTAAATATAAAATATTTAATATGAAATATTATAATTAATTTATTTGAAATAAATAATAATTTATCGCTTCACATGAAAAACGAACAAAAGCATTACCATTACTCATCAATGATGACAAGTTGATACTAGAGCAATTGACATAGCTTTCCATGGGCTAAATTGCTTTTTTGGTCCGATAAAGAAGGGGCGGTGCCCTTTTTGGTCCCATAATTTTCAGAATTTCATTTTTTGTTCCAAAATTATTAAAATATTTATAAAGTTAGTCGCAAAAGAGTTTTCCCGTTAAGTTTTAACGGCAAGTGGCAGAATTTCGTTAACCCCCAATTGCTAAATTATTTTTTTAGTCCCACAAAAGTGTGAGGTCTGCTTTTATGGTCCCATGATTTATGAAAATTCTTTGTGGTACCAAAATTGTTAAAAAATTTGCAAGTGAGTCCCAAAGTTTCATTTTCATCAATTTTTTTGACATTAATCAATAAATTAATGCGCATAACATACGAATCATTTTATTAAATCAACAATCACTCTTATCCAATCACTATTGAATAGACTAATAATTTATTTACATATATTTTTTATAATATAATTTATGATTTATAATATAAATTCTTATTTATTTTTATATGTAGACAAACAAACAACAATGTACCACCTATAGTTATAAAATAAAAAAATTAATAAAATAAAAAATATCATGTGTTGATCATTTTATTTTTTATTTTCTTATTACAAGCCCGGTAAAAAATTTCAAAAATCGAGTAGTTTCAAATCACATACGGATATTTGTTGCTCAATCACATAACAATTGTCGTGAAAATGAGTTTTTCAATCACATAACAACAATTTCTAATGCAATGCTATTTTTTTTATCTTCTTTGTTTATAGCTATGACTTGTACATTGTTATTTTTTTATATGTAATATAAATATAAATATAAATAATGATTTTTATATTAAAAATTATATTATAATAAATATTTAAATAATTTATTAGCATGTTCTAATAATTATTTGATAAAAGATTGATTTTTGATTTAATAAAATCGTGTATTAATTTATTGATTAATGACAAAAATTGACAAAATTGAAGTTTTGGACTAACTTTGTAATTTTTTTAATAATTTTGGTACCAATTTTTTTTTCGTAAACTGCGGGAACAAAAAAGCAAATCCCCATTTTTTGTAGGACCAAAAATGCAATTTAGTAATTTGGGTTAACGATTTTCTACCACTTGTTGTTAAAATTTAACGAGAAAAGCCTTTTGGGACTATATTTACAAACTTTTTAATAATTTTGGGATCAAAAACAAAATCCCGTAAATTATGGGACGAAAAAGAACACCGATCCGTAGGATCAAATATGCAATTTAGCCGCTTTCCATGACTTCCTACCATTCTGTGCTACACATAGTTTCTTGGCTTTACTTCTGACTTTGGTGACCATTGCCATAAAAAAGTTTATTTGAAAAATTATTGAATGTATATTCGACGGCTATATTTTTCTTTCACAATAAATCAGAATATATATGAACCAAGGTTCAGTTTTTCGTAGCAGACAGTCGTTCTTGTCAACTTGTTATCTAAACTGTCTTGTCGATGGCTTAGCTTAGTCACAACAATCGTATTCGTCTTGTTGAAAAGTAAGAATGGATAATCCATGAATGCATGAAATAACAATTTTGCAAGTAATCTTTTGTAGTTTGGTATTTTAGTTTTTTATCTTTTTAGGATAGAAAATAGATTTTTTAACTTTTTAATTTTTCATAATTTGGTTCTTCAATTGTCGGAGTTTGTAAATGTTGCCGGAAAAAAGCATGTGCCTCTCATATGCTTTTGTAATTTGAGGGTTTTGTTCGAATTGATCAATTTAATGGACTAAAATCGCAAAATATTAAAAAATTACAGGATCTATTTACTATTCTAGAAAGATAAAAGACTAAAACGTCAAAATGTAAATGATGGACGATGAAAATTTGGTTTCATGCTAGCATAAATTGATCAATAGGAACAAAAGTCTCAATTTTTTTTTAAAAAAAAAAAAGAGCACATGCGCGGGCACATGCTTTTTTCTGGCAACATTTCAAACTTTGGTGATTGAAGGACAAAAATTCCAAAAAGTTAAAAAATTATAGAACTTATTTGCCACCCTAGAAAGATAAAGAACTAAAATGTCAAAATACAAAAGGTACAGAAAAAAAAAATGCTTTTACGCCTACAATATATATAACAAAAAATGATAAGAAGAAAATTAATTATATACATCTTTGATTTTAATTAAGAAGTTAGTTACACTTAAACAACAATAAGAACATTTCTTCTTTTTCCAAATATAATAATTATATATATAATATAAAAAACATAAGGGTAAATTACATCTACCTCCCCTGAGGTTTGGCATAATTACAAATATTTCCTCGTTATTTGAAAAATTACAAATACCTCCCTGAAGTTTGTAAGCGTCTAACAAATAACCCATTTCCATCAAGTTTTATGGGTGAACTGACCAAAATGTCCTTATACACTAAATTATTTTATTTAATTTTTAAATTTTTTTTGGAGTATAATGTGCAGGGAGAGGTTTCTTAAGTTTTTTACACAGAGGAACAACAATGCAATTTACCTTAGCCGATTATTCTATAATTTTAATAAACAATTCAAGGGCAAAATGGTCCATTTCAGGCCTTTGATTAAAAATTACAAATCTCAGGGGCATTTGTAATTTTTCAAACAACAAAGGGGTATTTATAATTATGCCAAACCTCATGGGAGGTAGATATAATTTACCCAAAACATAAATATAAACAAATAACATATATAATATACAATTAAATAATTAGATTATATCTAGTCTGCATCACGAGCTACTTGTAAATACACTTACCACGTATTTAGTCACATCTTGTATTTTGTTTAAAAATAACCCCTTTATTTAAAAAAAAAAAAAATAGCCTAAACACTCCTCTTTGAACTTTGTAATATTGCCGGTGTCCATTCCGTTAATAAACCTTAACGCCGTTAATTTTTTCTAGTAAAAGGTCCATTATAGCAATTCCCTATTAGGTCCGATGCCAGTTACAACTTACAAGACTGCAATCAAAGAAGCCGGCCCCATCAACATTAATCTTCATTCATCAATTGCAGAATGCTCCTCAGACTTTCTTCCTTTTCAATAACAACCCAAGAAGTTTTACACTGCAAGCGTACAACTCCCTGACTCCAAAACCAAAAGTATGTCCACCATCCAACTCATCTAATACACACAAGTTGGACGGGCTAAATGCATTTTTAGTCCCGTTATTTAGATTATTTATTTTTGTTTTATAACTTTTTAAAATAACATTTTGATCATATATCTTTTTAATTTTTGCGATTTCAATCATTTTTTCATCAAAATTCTCCATTGATATTAACATAGTTTTACTATACACAGCTTGTTTCAAAATCACTTAAATTTATCAATTCTAGAAAAGTATAAATTTTCGCAAACAACCCCAAAATGTACACAGTTTCTATTAAGGCCGTTTTCGAATTTTTTTTTTTTAACCCACAATTTATCCTATGAAAAAAATATGTATTAGCATATACGAAATATTTTTGTCGTTTTGACAATACAAAAAAGTAAATATGGGATTACTAATCCGTACGTCATCTTATTTTATATTTAATTTTGATTTATCCTATCACTTATTTAATCCGTACCATATAACAAAGCACACGCGCCCTAAGAAAATTTAAATTTCATGTAACAAGAGGTATTGACACTGTTTGAACCGGAAATGAGGATGATGTTGTTTCCTTAATTTTTTGGAAAATAAAATAAAAATATTAATTTCAATTCACTTCTTGATAGTATTCTTTATTTTAGTATTTCTCGTAATACTAAAATACAATAAATACTTGCGAGTTATCCAATGGTGTAGATAATTAACAGACCTTAGCTAGATTTCAAGATTTAATTGAATATAGTACTTCTCTTTGCACTACTTATTTTTATAGAATTGCAACGTACTTTATCAAAATATTATTTTCAACGTCATAAAAACTTTTAAGTACCTAAAGTAAAAATAAATTAATTAAAGGATCAAATGACTAAAGTTTTTCTATTTCATTATTACACACCCTTTGCCCCGTGTAAAATCACAGGCACACCCCTTGAGAGGGTGTTAGTGTAACGTACTTCAAAAGGTGTTTCTATACAAATTCTCCTCTCAATAGAGCCTGTAAGTTGTACATAGGGTAAACTACAACACACCTTTGAGGTTTGTCATAATTACAAATACCCCTCGTTGTATAAAAAAATTAAATTACCCCTCTCTAATTAATGAGTATCTAACAAATACCCCCTTGTAACAGCGCACTGTAAGGGGTATATATATGTTAGACGGCCGTTAATTCCAAGGGATATATGTAATTTTTTGAACAATGGGGAGCTATTTGTAATTATAGCAAGTTTGGGGGAGTTATTTGTAATTTAACCTTATAAACATTACATCTATAACCTCAAGGAGTGTACATGTACTTTTACAAAGAACAAAAGGGTGTTTATGTAATTAAACCCGACCTTATGGGTTGTCAATATAATGAAAAAATTGCAATTTTGTCTTGTAACTTAGGAGCGGTGGCCATTTTGTTCCTACACGAATTAATTTTTGCAACTTAGTTCTGTAACTTTGAAACTTGGCAATTTTGGTCTCATCTAGCCAGAAAGCCCCAATTGTAAAAACAATGTACCCAGGACATACGTTTTCCGGTCAAAAAGGATCAAAATTGCCAATTATTCAAAGTTACAGGACTAAATTGTGAAAATCAATTCATACAGGATTAATATTGCCACCATTAGGTTACAGGATGAAAATTTTCATTTTCTATTTTTAGTCTATTTGTTCACCCTTGCCCTGAGCACATCTTATGCTAGGGGCATGTGGTTTTGCGGGTTTGAAAATTATATTTTGAGTAAAATGCAGACAACCCCCCCCCCTCCAACGTATGAAGTCATTCGCACTCTGCCCCCCAACCTTTTTTTTTTTTACACTTCCCCGCCCAACATTTTGATTTTGTTGCACTTTGCACTTTTCGGGGAATAATAACAGAATATTCTGTTCGCGTGTGTTCATGCACCTGCGGATAATACAAACACCCCCCTAACGTATGGGGTCAGTTGCACTTTGCCCCCCAGCCTTTCTTTTTATAAAAAATTAAAATATATTATTAAATAAAGGAAAAAATGAGGAAAAGTTCCAGAAAATTCAATGCCTCATCTACAGATAAACAACTTCACATTACAAGATAAAATGTCATGTTAGCGCCGACAGAAATACACACATTTGCACTGATGGTGGCACCGAAAGAAATACACATTTTTTTTTCCTTTTTGGGTTTGATTTTTCCTATTTTTATACCGAGGAGTGTATTTGCTACTGTTGTGAAGCTACACTATTTCGTGATTTTTTCGTCTGAATTGTTGGAATTCAATTTCTTCATATGGGTCGGTGAGTTTTTGTTGTTTTATCATCTGTTTTTCCCCCCTGTCTTTCTTATGTTCTACTAATTTTGTGGTTGTGTTGGAGTTTGTTGTTTGTTAATTGAAGGTTAAAGTTCTTTTATTTAGGTACTACACACATGATGTTGCAGATTATTCGCTTTCTGATTTGATTTTGACTTGTAATGTGAAGTTGTTTATCTGCAGATCAGGAATTGAATTTTTTGAATTTTTTTATATTTTTAATTTATTTTAATTTTATTTAGAAGGTTGGGGGGCAAAGTGCAAACGACTTCATACGTTGGGGGGGAGTGCTTGCATATAACCTTACATTACCTAACCTGAAATCGCCCTCAGGCGCGTGAACACATGTGGACGGAATATTTCAATATTATTCCCCGAAAAATGCAAAGTGCAATAAAATCAAAAGGTTGGGTGGGGAAGTGTAAAAACAAAAAGGTTGGGGGACAAAGTGCAAATGACCCCATACATTGGAGGGGGGGGGGGTGTCTGCATTTTACTCTTATATTTTTATAGCTCTAATTTTTTGGAGTATAGACTTTATGAATTTATTTTCTCTGAAGGTGATAAAAAATAGGTGTAATTTTGGTAAAGAAAATTAACATTTTTATAATCTGCTTGTTCAACATTACTATTGCCAAACCCCTTGCTGGGGACATGTTAATTTGCGAAGTTTGAAAAATATATTTTTCAGACTCGATATTTTCAATTAAAAGGCATTACTAATTTATTTTCTCTAAGTAAAAAATAGTGGTCAACAAAAAAATCTGAGTTTTTGTAGTCTATTTGTTCAGCACTTCTTTTAATACACCCTATGTTGGGGCATGTTGTTCTGCAGTGCTTGAAAATTAAATTTTTATGGCTCTAAGTTTTTTAAGTATGGATTTTATTCATTTATTTTCTCTAAGAGTAAAAAATAGGTAAATTTGTAATAAAAAATAATACTTTTATAGCTTATTTTTTCAATACAACCTCACCAAATCTTATGTTGGGGGCATGTTGATTTACGAAGTTTGAAAAATATATTTTTAAGGCTCTAATTTTTCAATTGTAGACATTATAATTAATTTATTTTCTTTACGAGGAGTAAAATAAAATACAATTTTTCAGCAAACAATACGAGTTTTTTATAGGAAAAAATTATAATTTTCGTCCGGTAACTTAGAGGATCGCAATTTTGATCCTTTATTAATTGATTTCACAATTTAATCCTATAACTTTGAAAAATTGATAATTTTTGTCCCATCTGACCGGAAAGCCTAAATTATCAAGGTCACGTGCCCCATAGATGCGTTTTTCGCCCAAAAGGGACCAATTAAAATTGCCAAATTTTTAAAAGTACAGGACTAAATTACGAAAATCAATTCGTACATGACCAAAATTGCCACCCTTCTTAAATTACCGGACGAAAATAGCAATTTTTCCCAATATAATTGCCCTAAATAATATAATAAATGTTGATATTTGAAACTTAGCATACTAAATCCAGAGAAAATAGTAATATGATAAATTAAAATCAAAGCAGTTTATTTATAATAACAACAATAATAATAATAAGGGCAGAATTCAGAAGATCGCCATCCTATACAGTGGGCCATTTACTCTCACCAACCCCCCCATATAACTCCCCTCCCCTCCCCATCCAAAACAATATACACACACAACTCAGACAATTATACAAGTATAGAGAGAGAAACCCCTTCTCTCTCTAAACCATTTTTCTTTTTTTCATTTGGGTTTTGCAGTGAGTTCGAGAGAGATGAGTGTGTGTGCACTAGTACTATTGCTTATTGTAGGCCTACTTGTGATCGACCAATCAAACGCAGATAGAAGCAGGTGCGATGTGTTCGAGGGGAGTTGGGTGAGTGACTCCTCATCGTACCCTCCCTACAACTCCTCATCCTGCCCCTTCATCCAGAGAGAGTTCAACTGCCTGAACAATGGCCGCCCCGATGACTTGTACCTTAACTACAGGTGGCAACCCCATGCCTGCAACTTATCCAGGTATATATATATATCTGCTTCAATCCCCACCCTTCATTTCTTATGTATATGATGCATGTCATTCAACAACATTATTAATAATTACTACAAATTTAATATTAATTCCACATAAATACTTTTTTTGAGGTAAAAATTTGATTTTTCGCAGTTATTATTGATGAATTCTTGAAATTAATTTGTCGAAATTTAAATAATAATAATAATATTAAAAAATATATAAATGTGGAAATAAAGAGAGATTGAGTGTAATAACGAGGAGATGAGGGCTGACACCGCAGAAGATAAGTTGGAGGAGAGGAGAGGGAGAGAGAATCTCAAAAAGCGGACAGAGTAAAAAAGTGAAAATGTGTACATCTTTACACTAAATAATTATTTTTCTGTAAAAGTTTTGGTTTCTTATTTACAGTTGTCAATTTGTCAGCCCACAAAAAAAAAATTAATGATAAAATATATAATAATAAAATTTAGATTTATACTACAAATTATGTAAAGTGTAATAATTGTGGTTTTATCACGGTATAATTATTAATGACAAAAGTTAGATAATTAATATGACATTCATAGTGATAATATAGATATAATGGTAACCAATAATTATATTCTCTGGGTTGTCACTGGTGTTTCAGTGACCACACTATGAACAATTTTATCACTGATTTTCAATAATGATAAATTTTATGAAAAAATTATGTTTAATAAAATAATTAGTACAATCATACGAAAAATGCTGACATAGATTCTGCGTGCTGTGAATGAAAGGTGGAGATTGGAGAATCATTAAATTATCATTAAAACTCACGGGATGTCTTGTGCCTGTACCAGATCCCGATGCATACGCCTCTTACAGCTACCTTTTTCATTTTCGAACAATTAGTTATTTATTTTAGAACGATTTTAAAATGATTTTAAAATTTAAAAAACTCGACATATATAATTTTATATTTTACGAAATTTTTAAAATAATTTTAAAATTAAAAAAATTCAATATATTTAGTCTCATAAATCTCGTAAAGTAAATGATTAAATCTGATAATTTTTTTTAATTTTGAAATCATTTAAAAATATCCTGAAATAAAGGACTAAGTGCGTTGAACTCCTTATCTTATGAGACTAAAAGTGTAATTCGACAATTATATTTGAATGCTAACTAAAAGTTGGATGAAGGGTGGATTTCAATTTCGTGAACTAAATTAGGCATATTTATTAATTTTAAGTTTTAAATATCTTGGTATCAGCAATTAATCGGGGTATTTGGATGCACTTTGAATTTGTGTTTCAAATAATTTTATAAAAATAATTAGTAATAAAATGGTCATAGAATAGTGATAAATTATTTGGTTAAAAAATATCTTTATGCTTGCAATTATATGTTGCGAAGTACTAAAATACCCCTTCAATAAAATTTCTTTCGGATTTGGAAAAGGTTATTTTTGTAACATTGTAAGTCATCCAAGAATAAAATCATTTAAATTAAACTTCTAAAATATTCACAAAAAATATTAAGAAGTCGAAGAAGCTAATACACATATAATTATGTAGCAAAAATGTTATCACTCGCTATATCTATACTATATATAAATTGTAAATTGAATTTATAAAAAGAAGAAAAAAAAGAAAGTGATGGAGTTGACGTGTCGAAAAGTTCAATTGCGATGCCTTGCACGTATAGTTTTCGAGTACATGTTGCTATCTTCATTCTGAACTTGGAAAGTAGTCGAAACGTTCACAACACCTCAAATCTATTTAATTCTGCAACTTCTATATAATATTTTCTTTATTAGTTGTAATCAGAGAATTTTTGAACGGGCTAAGATATAATTTTGAATGATGTTTAGGAGAAAATGTGATTTTATTTTTTTAGATAGAATTTAAATGTAATTAGCCATATAGGTAAGGGTAAATTACAATTATTTATTTTAAGGTTTGGTATAATTACAAATACTCCCTCATTGTTTGAAAAATTACAAATACCCCCTTCAAATGGAAAATAATTATGATCCCTAATCGGTAATGTGAAAAGTACTATACTACCCTTGCTAATTTTTTTTATTTTTTAAGAAAAGCGTTTAAAAAAATATAAAAAAATCTGAGAGTGAGAAAAATAAATAATTCATAGTGAATATTTGTGCATAAAAAATATTTTAGAAAATTCTAAAAAATATAAAGTTATAACTTATAATCCAAAATGACATTTTGGGCAGGTCGTCATAAAAATTGGATTAAACATAATATAGATTAACGGCATGGGCTTGTTGCTAAACGGACGTTAAACTCATAGGGGTATTTGTAATTTTCTAAACAACAAGAAGATATTTATAATTATGCCAGAACTCAAGAGAGGTGGCTGTAATTTATCCTATATTAATGTTCCGATTTTATAATTGAAAAGTCTTGTTGTTGATTAGATAAAGTTATTTAATATTAATTATTAGTGTATGAGGGATCCTCGGATGAGGAGCACGAACGAGAGAGCTAAGTGCGCCGAGCATGGTAAGTTAATTATTAAATATAAATATTTGATATTAATGATGGTAATCTGTTTACTAAATGCAGATTTGATGGGGCAGAATTGTTGAGGAGATACAAAGGGAAAAGTATAATGTTTGTGGGTGATTCCCTTAGCCGAAACCAATGGCAGTCACTCATATGCATGCTTTACTCCTCCGTCCCCGGCGCCAACTACCACGTCGCCACCGCATCCGGCGAAGTTTCCACCTTCACATTTACGGTTAGTTCATGCCATGCATTATTTTTTTTCGGTAAACTATACAACAATCATAGTAAGTATACACTACAAAAAAAATAGCTTAACAGCAACGAAAAAATTTGTTGTTCAAATCAACGTCGAGTTAATTAGCAAGTAAAATTCTCGTTACTAATCTATACAACTTAATATATATTTTAAACAATTCGTTGCCAAATTTTTTAGCAGGTTTTTGCTATTAAATTCATTAGCAAGTAAATTTCTTGTATTATTAGCAACGAGAATCCTACTTGCTAATTAGCTCGACGTCGAATTTTTTTTCGTTGCTATTGATCATTTTTCTTTTAGTGATAATGCACTCGTTGTTTAATTATCTGGAGCTTAATTTAAACTAAATTTTCCGTATATTGTAAATTTTATTATTTATGAGAAAAATGCATTTTTTTTCGTATAATAATAGGGGTGGCAGTCTAGATGTCAGAAAATACTATATCAGCCAAAAATTAGCACATGCTTGACATCTTTTAACTAGATTAGTTGGTGTGACATTTTTGTCCTAGTGATATTTGGACTAAACGTGCCCCTAGTTATAAGACTAATATTGTTTTTTCTTTCTTATGTTCCTCATGTTACGTCAGCAAAAGTGACTGAAAAAAATTAATAATCCCCAAATTAATTTGGTCACTGAAATTGCATTTTTGTCCTATTTTATTAGATTGTGATAGAAGTTGGATTTAATTAAGACATGGTTAGAAACAAGAAAGTGGATCTAAACGATGCCTATAAAAATACCAAACCGACAAAACAAACCATGTTATTGCATCATGTGGTGTCATGTTTCCACAACCTAAATGTGGTCCTTCAACACCTCTTTTTTGTTTCTCATGTATGTATGGCTCCCCACTTCCTAAATTAATTCATTGATTATTGGGACAATTACATTTATTTACACAAATTATTTTTATCTTTTATAAAATTGCATATACACATACTAGAAATGCTAACATCATTTACGCCAATAACTTCTAATTTTTGAAAAATTACACTCATCTCTCAAAAATATCAGCATCATTATACAATCTATTGTTGATTTTTGGCTGCTAGGAGTGATTTCTGTAAATACGCACAAGATAGGGGTGGTTTCTTGTAAATAAATCATAAATTATGGGGTGTAAATGTAATTATTTCTTCTTTATCAATTTATTATACGTAATAGAGTGTTTTATGGTTGAAGGATTTTGAAGTTAAAGTGATGCTGGATCACACAGTGTATTTGGTAGACGTGGTGAGAGAAACTGAGGGTAGAATCCTGAAATTGGATTCTATACTAGGTTGCAAGCGTTGGAAGGGGATCGATGTCCTAATCTTCAATACCTGGCACTGGTGGAACCGTCGAGGGGCTACGCAACCGTAAGTACTATGTTTAAGACAGTCGTTCGTCATTAGTTAATAACTAGCGGCTAAGACACACGCAATGCGTGTGTGTAACGGTTTATATCTTTAATAAATAATTTTATAAAATTAATAATATCTTTAATACATAACATCAAGTGAAATAAAAAAATTAAAAGAAAGATAAAATGTATGTATCCCAAAGAAAATGTGATTCAAGATACATAATTCTAAATATTTACAGATATACAAATCCAAACGTCATTAACAAAATTACACAACTTTTGTCTTTTTCCTGCATTGAAAAAAAATAAATATGTTAAGCATTATTATAATATTATAATTTAATAGTATTTATTTTCCTATTTTCTATATTTTGGGGGTTTTAGAAGAGTGAGTGGGGGGTTAAAAAGAGTGGGAAGTTAATAAAAAAAACTGATAAATTAAATTAAAATTAAATTGACAGACCAAAAAACTGGGAGACACCAAAGAGGGCTCTCCCTTAATAAAAAGGTATAGATAATTACATGTGATCTCTATATAGTTGTCAAATTATAGAATTTTTCTCTATTTTTTGAATAATTTTACTTACAACCCTTATCAGTGGTACTTTCAGTGTACCGCATTGACATTGACACTGCTCAATGTAATGAAATATCAGTGATACGAGATGTCAGTGTAATTATTCAAATAATGAGAAGGCATAATTGAAGAGATGTTGGTGTAATTATGTCTTAATGTAAAGGAGCAAGTGGTAATGATTAATGTACGGGTAAATTATATTGACATCTTCTAAGGTTAGGTCTAATTACACAAACACCTCCTGTCTTTTACATAATTACAGTTACACCTTCTAAGGGGTGTTAGTGTAATATTTTTCAGGGGGTATTAGTGTAAGTTTTGCCTTTGAATAGGGGGTGTAGTTGTGATACAATTATAACCTTAAGGATTGTAGTTATAATTTTACAAAAAATAGGAGGTATTTGTGTATTTCGATCTAACCTTAACGAGTGTAACTATAATTTACCCTTAAATGTAACGGTGCAGATGGGATTATATTGAGGTAGGAGGGCAGCTATACAAAGACATGGACCGGGTTGTTGCCTTTGAGAAAGCTTTAACTACGTGGGCTAAATGGGTGGACACCAACGTTGATTCACTCAACACAAAGGTTTTCTTTCAGGGAATTTCCCCATCTCACTACAAGTAAGTCCATTTACCAAAAATTCTTATCTAAATTTGGTCTCAACGAATCAAATCATTCACGCAATAAATATAATATATCTGTCATGCAATTGATTCCAATTTAGTTAAATTCGATCTGAACTAAAATTTCTTGTTCTTTTACCTCCATTTTCATTTTTAGCCGATGAAACTATCAAGTAATGCCTCTCAAAAAGAAATTAGGGTTGGGAAATGGGTCGGGTCAATTTGCGCCCGGTCTCAGGACCCAACAAAAACTATTAACGATCCAAGACATTTCAGGCCCAACATATAATATTTTGAAACCCAACTCGAATCTTGATAAAAGAAAGAAAAAAAATCCAACTCGACTTCAAATTTATTGGATTGGACTGGAGCAGACCTGTTATTTTTTAAATTATTGATATATTAATAATTATATACAATTTATTTCTGGTATTTAAACTTATTGAATGATATAACTGATCGTTTTTATATTAACAAAAATAAAATAACGTGCACTTTTTTGGTGAAATTTTTAAATAGTGGGAGCTCATGGAACGAACCGAGAGCGAAAACGTGCATGGGGCAGAGAGAGCCGGTGCCAGGGTCGACGTATCCAGGCGGACTGCCGCCTGCTCTAGCAGTACTGAAGAAAGTGTTGAGCAGAATGAAGAAGTCTGTGGAGTTGCTAGACATAACAAATCTTTCACTGCTGAGGAAAGACGGCCACCCATCTGTTTACGGCCTTGGAGGAAGGACTGCCATGGACTGCAGCCACTGGTGTCTGCCGGGAGTGCCTGATACTTGGAACCAAATTCTTTACAATCTCATTCTTTGACTAGAACTATTTGTTCAATTGAATTACTCACCAGCAAATGCAAAATTGGAGGCAAGAATTTGAAAGGAAAAGAAATACATATTGTTTTTTAGAAAAGGAAACCTATTAAGAGTTAAATAAAATATTTAGGTCGATCTGTATTTGGGAGTCGTATGCAAAAGGAGAATGTGTTTGGAGTTATATTTGATGGATTTCAAAATGTCTCAAAAGTGACTCTTTATGTATTTGGTAATGGAGTTTTATTGCTAACATTGCACAAAATCAAGGCATACGGCCCACCGGTTTCATTTACCACCAATAAGAAAAATTATTATTTGACGATTATGAATCTTTTATCACACGTTGATGTCACACTAGTATAATTGACAAGTATTTTTTTCTAAGATATACGTCATATATGCTCGATCGTCCTATGTAATTGCGTCAATGTTGCGTCATTAATCTTTGTTCTTGGTCGTAGATCGTAGAATATATTCAGTAAGCAAACTCTAACAATATTGAAGTACAAATGATACACACATACATTGAGAAGGAAGGAAGTAGTTATGGTGCAACAATGATGTTGATACTGGATGTCGTGTGAAGGCCCAAAATCATATGACGCAGTCTGAGAATAGCCCATGTAACAGGACCATTTTGGTGGAGGGCCTCCGGCCCAGAGAGCCCAGCAAGGACCTCAGGAGGATACGGATGGCGACACGTGTACGACTCAAATCAAGTTCATTTGGGCCCGTATGTGATCGTCGTCATGTAGTCGAGGTTATGGGTCGACATTTCTTTGATATTTTGAAGTTCAAGAAAAACCTGAAAACACAAGGTTAGGAGAGCTACGATTATCCTGGTAGAGACACTCCGACATCCAAATCAGCTAGAGGGCCCAACAAGATAATAAGAGGTCAATGTTTATAAAATCGCATATCTTTAATGAACAACAACTTGAGTATGTATAGTTATGTTCCAATTGTACGGTCACATATGGACTTCTTCTGACTCATACACATGGTGATCATCCATGCTTTCTCAAGGTGAGGGGAAAATGCAATTTTGGTCCAGTTTTTAGGGCCGGTGGCAATTTTGGTCTAGGTCCATTTAGCATTTTCGAACTTTAATTTTTTAAAAGTAGCAATTTAAGTCCAAAAATCTCTAATTCGGCCGGAATCTATCACATGTGCCACATGCGGCCTTAAACGTTTGGGGGTTTTTCACTATTCCAATCATTTTTGCCTACGTGGGATTAAAATAATCTAGTCCAGCTTACGTGGCGAGGGTGATATGATAAAATAAAATATATCATCATTATCACCTCACAATATCTGTCAAATCACCCATTTTAAGCTAAAATCCATTTTATCCCTACCCACCACCTCCCATAAAGCCTCCCCCTGCCACCTACCTCCTCCCACCCACACCACCAGACCATCACCCCCTACCCCCACCCCGCCATCATTCCCCGGGGGGGGGGGGGGGGGGTTGACCACATCGCTGTCATCCCCAATCTAGGTGGCACGACATCGTCCAAGTTCAGATCTGGGCGACGTCGCATTGCCTAGACCAGGAAACAGAGGGTGACATCATCTCTATTGCCCCCAATTAAAAGATTTTAATTAAAATTTTTTAATTAACTTAATGTTAATAATTAAAAGCATTGAAGAAACAAATTAAATTTTAAAAAGTTTTAGGAATAAAAATGAACAGTATTAAATTTTAAAATAACTGAAAAGAATATTAATTTTTTTATTTGAATACATATAATGATACTTTTAAATTAAAATACTTTTTCTACAAGTAAATAATATAATTAATTAATGTGACATCCATAGAATTTTATTAATAATCGAGGTATTAATTAATAATTTATTAAAAAAAATATAAAAATTTAAATTATAAGTTATAAGTTGAAATTTGCATATATTTAAAACTTTAAAGGACCAAATTGAAGCTTTATAGAAATATTTGGTGTTAAATTATATAAATTTACAAGTTAAAGGACTAAATTGAAAATTTCAAAAAAAATTAGTGTTAAAATATATAAGTCTAGAAAATTGAAGAAAATAATTTATAATTTTTATCAAAGTTATTAAAAAGGAAAAAAAAAAATAAGAGAAAAGCATGAAATTGTGGAGTATGGCACGTGGTCTCCCTAGTGTCCTCCTCATCTCTTGATTAAAATTGCCACCATTTACATATGTATAATAATATATATATATATATATACATTATGTGCATCTATATCTTCCTATATATATAAAGAAAGCATGAAATTTATTTTAAAAAAAAGGGCTAATCCAAACGAACAGCAGGTACCTTATTTCTTTCTTTAAGTTTCATATCATTTTCCTTCTTTTCATTCTTTGTAATTAGCCTCTACGAATTAGATAAATATTTGGTTGATTAATTAACTTTTAATTAATCGATAACTCCCCAATAATAACTTTTCGTTGATTGATCATTTTTATTTAAATAAATGATTGTGTGGTTATTGAGTATACTTATATTAACTAACTGCAATTAAATTAATTACATTTATCTTGAACCCTTGATATATACTTAAAGGATGATTAATTAATTGTGGTTGTAGCAAATTAGTTGGCATGGTTAATTTAACTTTGATTGGTTAGATATATTATAGTTAATTAAGTGAAATAATTTACTTCAAATTCAATTATATATCCATTAATTAAATTTTGGAAATACCGTTTTAACCCATTTAGATATATGTATTGAAATGTTTCTATTTTTTAATCACTATTGAATTATAAATATTAATTTAATTTGATCATATTACTTTAGATTTTGTAGTAGCTAAACTATTAAATTGATTAAATAGCCAATAATATTATTGTTAATTAAGTATACGAATAACTACTCAATTTTAAATCAAATATGTGGCTAGTCAATTGGGCACTTAATTCACTAGTAATTTTATTTGAAATTTGCGTATTTTGATATATTGATTATACATATTATAATTTATTATATAGCACGGGGATAAAGTAGAGGGTTAATCAACTCTAAATTTACTAATGTAATTGTTTAAGAATTTGAGGATAAGTATAGTAATTGACAATATACATATATATATATATATATATCTTATATAATATATATATATATATATTCTTGTATTATATACGTGATTGCGATGGCTATTTATCGGGTTTATATTGTTATTCCGTGGAGCTGTCATTATATGCCTATATGTGGTTATGGTGTGAGAAAGACGAATGAAATGATCATGCGATGTCATACTATTTATTGTGGATTGAATTAAATGATGAGATTATGGATGGAATGTTGTGAATTGAAGATAAAGGTGATGGCTTACGTGACTGTGGGGGCATACTGCAATGGCTTTATGATAATATGATTAATGACGAGCTGTGTGCTGTCATTGATCAGTGGAGATGATGTGACATGTCATACGATCTGTGTGCTGTGTGATATGATGGATGATGGGATATCATACGAGCTGTGTGATGTATGGTACCGGAGGAAAAAAAAAAAGAGATATTACGATTGAGGTGATGTTAGCCGGCAAAGACCATTGAGTGATGCACTCCAGCTTGGGTAAGCAGGGCCCTAATAAAATAAATGATGATTCTAGATATATTGTATTGTGGATTGATATATGATTGTGGTATTGGTTATCTCATGATTTTGTGGTGATTGCATATTAAATAGTCTTTGTGGATTGATATAATTGTATGAGACTTGTCTTATTGCATGTGTATGTATATATATAAGTCGATTACCTACACTTATTGAGTAGGCAGCTCAATCCTGGCCGGATATATTTCAGGACATAAGTCACAATGACTAGCTGATCATCAAGCCAATCACCAGTATTACTAGGTAGGTCAACAGTGATAGCCTCCCTAAGTTGGAAGCCGCTAGCTATACAATGACATAGATATGAAATTTCACTGGATTAATAGATTTTTTAAGTTTTGTAATAACTAGAAACTTTCACTTTTCTCCTTTCTTTATAATGATAATGACTAAGGTCGATGATTAATTACAAAGTTTTGATAACATATGTCCTTTTATAATGTTGTATAATATATGGATTAAAACATGAGTTGTCTTATTGGATTAAATGTGAATTCTTTATAATATGGGATGTGATTACGGAAGGGTGTCACAATTAAAAAAATATATTCAAAACTCAATTATAATTTAAATAAATATATTTTGATATTTTAAATAAATATATCTTTACGAATAAAATATTTATTTTTTAAGAAGGAAAAAGAATGCAAAAAAAGCACCAAAAAATATCACCATTGCCACCTCATCATATTTGCCAAATCACCTGTCATGTAGGAGAATTTAGTTTTTTTTCCTTTTAATCCAATGTCAATGGTAGAAACCCGAATACTGAATGGAAAATCCCCAAATTTTATTGATCACGTGCAGCATATTGGGAGATTCCGATAATTAGAACTTTTTGAACTTAAATTGCCACATTTTAAAAATTACAGTCCTAAATGTGGAGCAACCTAAGAAAGTAGATTAAAATTACATTTTTCCCTCAAGATGATGCCAACCTTGCCCACAAAGTGATGTTTATACTTTGGGTTGTTTATGCCCGAATGTTGGGCCATTATACATAAAGGTCCATATCAATTCATACCTTGGGTTGTTCAAACCCAAATGTTGGCCCATCACATAAAAGCCATATCAGTACGATTGGCACAAATGCCAATAAAATGCGGTGGCTGTTGTTCATTTTAATGGTAAGCAATATATTGAAAAATCTAAACACCCACGACCGAACTAGATTTTTGGCCCCCACCTCGAACCAAAATCAATCACGCACCCTTAATGGCAAGTGTGATACATAGGGGTGGCAATTCAACCCGAACCCGCAAAACCCGCCCCGGATCCGCCCCTAATGGGGCGGGTCCGGGTACAAGAAAAATTTGAAGATGGGGCGGGTAACGGGGTTCCAGGGGCGGGTCCCGGCGTCCTTAAGGACCCGAACCCCCGTTTATATATATATATATATATTATTTCTTTTATTTATTATGATAGACAATAAAACACTAACAAAATATTGTATCATTTTAATTTATTTATTGTTAGGTACATCTTCAAAAATAGTTGATAAAAATTGAAAAATTATCCCACAATATTTAACGATTAGAAAGACGAAAAAAGTTGTTACTAATCTCTAATAAATAATTCAATATGAATTGTTTGAGTTGTTCTATTATGAACAATTTTATTTATATCTTGAAATTCTTTTTTCGACTTGAATTTCAGTTAGATCATGAACAAAAATTTTTATTTGTAAAATTGATATATTAAATTAATTTTTTTTTAATTTGTAAAACAAATTAAAAATTAAAAAAATTAAAAAAAAAACCGGGTCTACCGGGTTAGACCCGCCCCGGCGGGTTTTTGTACCGGGGCGGGGCGGGGCGGGTCCCGGGTCCTTCCGGAGTTGGCGGGGCGGGTCTCGAGTCCACCCAACAACGCCGCCCCATACCCGCCCCATTGCCACCCTAGTGATACACTTGCTATGTGATTGGTCACTTTCTCTGAACTGTACACCAAATCACATGACAAGTAAATATCGCACTTGCTATGTAACACCCAATTGGTTTAGGTTCGACCAAACCCAAGTTTGGACTAGAATTCCCACAAGTATCAACCATTTGAACCTCCTTTGTATTTTACCTGACCTTTTAGCCGATCATCAATTGATTTGGGCATCAGAATGTCCTCGTCGAATGACCAACAACACTCTCGTTTTAAGTTTTTAGGCTGTTCCTTGTCCGAAAACTTAGAGACCCCTAAACCACAGATAAATAACGCCATACCCAACCACATAATAGTGAATGATGAGACAAATGCACGTATGCAACACTCTTCGTAGAAGTAATCAATGTAAGATGAGAATGAAATCCTAGTAATCATGAGTTTAACAAAAGTCAATAGGACAATGATGAGGAACATGAGTTCCCATTTGCCAAGCTGGAATTAAAGTTTGTCTTTCCCTCTAAGACATGAAATACCCAACCCATTAGTTAACCAGTTGTCCTCTAGAAAAACCAACATGGTTCCTTCTTCCTTAGATGAATTCAGGTATTAGGATCCTTCCTACCTTATAAAACCAGTCTTTCCCTTAAACTTTCTAATTCATTACAACTCTTTCCTTAATTCCCATCTCAGTTAAGAAGAAAATGGGACACCATAGAATTCTTCACATCTACGTACACTTTTTTCTGCTCTTGATTTCATGGTTCCGACCATCGTTCCTGTATTGATGCAGGATGTGATTTGTTTCGAAGGTAGTTGGATATACGACGATTCGTACCCCCTATATAATGCTTCGATGTGCTCGTTTATCGAGAAACAGTTCGATTGTCTCGGAAACGGAAGGCCTGATAAGCTCTACCTCAAGTACAGATGGAAGCCCACCGGATGTGAACTGCCCAAGTATGTATTATAATCAACACCCATATACTTACAACGTCTGTTTATCTGATCGTGGTTGATAATACTGATTTATATCATTTTCAACAACCGTCTGCAGGTTTAACGGGCAAGATTTCTTGAAGAGGTTTCAAGGGAGAGAATAATGTTTGCTCGGAGACTCTCTGAGCCTCAACCAGTGGCAATCTCTCGCTTCCACACATGCATGCTGCATGCAGCACTGCCCAATCAAACTTCTCCTTAAAACAAGACCGGCAACACCTCTCCACTTTTATATGCCGGTACATACGTATAAATTCTGAAATATTCATCTCCCACCCTGTTATCTCTTAATAAAAATGAGAAAAAACCCCGTAACTTAAAAAATAATTAGCAAAATTACGTCCTCAAAAAGACATATATTTTAAAATAAAGCAAATTACTTCCTGTGTTTTTTTCCTTGATAGGGGGTAATTTTGTTTGGGACTATAAAAATTGCATTTATCCCTATATATATAGCCTGGAATTCGGACATGAAAACTTGATTGAAGTATACTTACGATTTTGCAGGAGTACAAAACATCTCAATTGATGTTGTCTAACACGCGTTTCTGGTTGATCTCTGGTGATTGATAAGAAACTAGGTCGCCCTAAGAGTTCTGAAGCTGAAGACCGCAATCCCAATCAATGGCGACTCTTGGAAAAAAGGGTTTGATATGCTTATATTCAACACATGGCACTGGTGGCTTCACAAAGGAAACCAGAAACCGTAATAATTTATTAATCAACTTTGTTTTTTTTTCAAATTATTTTAAATTAATTAGCCAAGAATTTGGACGAAAATTTTATACTTTTAGTCCCATGCATCAAAACAGTCGTTTCAGTTCGTTTGGTTTTTACAAAATTTTTAAAAAATGTAAAAATTTGGAAAGCTCTGACACGTGTTCTTTGTTCCCCGTATATAATATTTTTTTAAAATCCTGTAAAATGTTCATTAAATGTGTTGAGTTTTTTCTCAATTTTTATGATATTTTGAAATTACGTATATGCGAATTTGATTAGAAGTGTTTTGAACTCTACCAGCGATGAAATTATAATTTCGCCGAGAAATTATTTTTATTTTTATTTTTCTAAAAAAGATAAAGGAAAAATCTTTATTGGAAATGAGTTTCAGATGGGACTACATCCAACAAAGGTGGATAAAGTGTATGAAGAACATGGATCGGTTGGTGTGCATTTGGCGAGGAATGAACTTGGTCCAATGGGTGGATTCCCAACGTTATATCCTTCCAAAACTAAGGTTTTCTTTCAGGGCAATATCTCCTACTCATTACAAGTGAGTATACTTAATATTTATTGACTCATATATATGTGGACTGAACTAATTTGATATAAAGGTCATATATTAAATTTTAGGGTAAAGTTAAACAGCCACCTCCCGCTGAATCTGGCATAAATTATAAAATAATCCTTTTATTAAAAATTACAAAAATACCCATACCCCTCTTAAAGTTTGTTATTTTTTAACAAATGTTCTGAAATTGCATTTTGCCTTGACTAATTTTATTAAAATTGTAGAAAATTCAAGTCAAGGAAATTGCAATATTGCTCCTCTGTGTAAAAATTTAAGAAAACCTCTCGCCTGCGCATTGTTAGTCCAAAAGTTTTTTTAAAGAATTAATAAAAATAATTTCAGTGCATAAGGGCAATTTTGGTCAGTTTCACTCATTAAAATGGATTGAAAAATGGGTTATTTTGTAGACGATTACAAACCTCAGGGGAGTATTTGGTAAATTTTTCAAACAATGCAGGATATTTTGGGGTAATTATGTCAAACCTCAAGGGAGGTAGGCTTGTAATTTACCTAATTTTTATAAATCATGAAAAATACACGTAAAATAAATTATAAAATGAAATAAAAATACGAAACACAAAGGAGTAGAAATTAATAACGGTATAATTCCATTTTACACTCCCTGATTTATGTATTGATTTACACAAATCACCTATATTTTTGGCATATTACAAAATCATTCTGATAGTCATAAATATGGGTGGTTTGTATAATGATACTATGGTTTTCTGGGGGTGCATGTGTAATTTTAAAAGAAACAAGATTGTTTGTGTAAATGTTGTTGAATAATTCTGAGGATGTACGTTAATTTTTCAAAAAATAGGGTGATTTTTGTAATAGAGCAGTAGGTGTAGGGATATAGATATAATTATTCCAAATATTTAAAATTAGATGTATTTCCATTTATTAACAATTTAAACTGTCCCTTGTTTTCCTGTACCTGTACAGTGGTGCAGAGTGGAATGCATCAAAGGCAGCATCATGCAATGGAGAAACTCAACCAATCAGTGGGGGGGTGTACCCCGGAGAGAGAGCTGCCGGCAGTGGGGCGGTGGTGAAAGGAGTGGGTGGGGAGTAACATGACGACGGCGGTGCGAATTGCTGGACGTGGACACACTGTCGGCGTTAAGGAAAGACGGGCATTCCATCGTGTATGGAATCGGTGGGCAGAAGGGGAATGACTGCAGCCATTGGTGCCTTGCTGGTGTACCCGATACCTGGAATGAGTTACTCTACGCAATTTTGATTGCTGATGCAAAATCAAAGATATAAATAAGGGTAAAATATAAGGGTCTAAAGAATCGGTAAAGATATGATAAATTGATCGTATCTTTGTAGTAATTGATTTTTTTTTTTTTGAAAAAAAAAACAACTTTGATTCTAAGTTTAAAGCAAAATACATAAGAAAGGTGTGGATAATTAATTGGAAGGATGAGAGAAAGAGAGAAAAAGAATATCTATGATATCGAATTCCAAATATGTAAGGTTTATGAGTCATCAATATCTACTAATTGATTCATCCGTCATGAAATCATAAATGAATATTTCGTTACAGAAGAAAAACATCCAGAGCTTCGAGCCAATAAAGACATAGAAGGTTGACCGCAAGAATAAATTGGATTATGAGGTCTGTTGGAAAATTCGGACCTAACCGTTAAGTTAAAGGCGGTGGGAATGATGGAACCTGTGAATGTAAAAGATTTTATCAAACAAATGATCTTATTGATTCACTAGTCAGGGGTGGGATGGCATAATGAGTCAGAAATCAATTCATCTATTTTGAGAAGTCAAGTTTGTCATGATTACAAATACTCTCTAAAATTAATGTTGTCTAACAAATAATTCCTACAATAACTATCACAAGAGAGTATTTATTAGACGGTCGTTTAATTTTTTTAGGGGTATTTGCAATATAACAAACCTCAGGGGGAACCCGTTGTAATTTAACTTTATAAGTAATTTAATTCATGTTTACCCTCTTAGAATATGATAAATATGCAATGAAATTTTCTTTTTTTTTCCTTTTATTTGAATAGCAATGTTCATTATTATTACTTTTTTTAAAAAAATATATATTTTTATCAAGAAAACCATCCGATTACAATTAATGAAGATATAAAAATTAATTAAGTACATTAATAATTTTGTGTTTAACTATTAATTCTAGATGGTAGATAATGTTGAGGTTTCTCATTTGAATTCATTCACTGCATTTTAGTTCATTGACAAGTAATGTTAGTTTAACAACAAATAATTTATTTGTAAGTGTGATAAATGGTAAAAGGGATAATTATATAAAACTCCCCTGTATTTTCATTTATCTGTAAAAAACCTCCTGTGTTTTAGAAATATGCAAAAGATCCTTCGTGGTTTTGTAAAATATTGCAAATTCTCTCCTTCTGTCAGTTGTACTTAACGATGTTAAATTTTTTCTCAATTGCCCGTTATGCCCTTGTAATAATAACTATTGATCTTCAATAAATAGGAAGTGAACTGTCCAAATTTCAATAATTAAATATGTCTTTTAATTATATATATACCATCATATATATATATATATTACATTATATATAATATAATATATATTACAAAATTTTGGGGGGCGTGCAACGACGGCAACGTCTCCCAGAAGTGGGCGACCGCAAGGTCGTCCCCCTCAGACGTGGGCGATGACGCGCATGCCTCGCCGCGTTGCCCCCCCCCCCCCCCCCCTAAACCAGGCGATGGCCACCTTCAACATAGGCGGTCGCCACTCTCTGGGCGGCTGCCGTCAATCGTGGTGGCGGCGGTGAAAACAAAAAAAAATGGTAGAGGAAGATAGAAAATATTTTTTTAATATTTTTAAAATTAACTGAAAATAATTTATTTTTAAAAAATATAACTTATTAAATTAAATTTTTTTATCATAAATAAAATTGAATTATAAATTTAATTTAAATATTATATATAACTTAATTTTAATATAATATTTTGGTACATTAATCTTAGTACTATAACTTGTGAATTTAAATTTAAAATTTTATATACTTATTAAGTATTTTAATATTTAATTAACATATTTTAATAATTTATTAAAATACAATTAATCTAAATAACATTAAAGGAAAAACTTAAAATGAAAGTAAAAAAAACAAGTTTACAAACAATTATTCAAATAAGACAAAAGAAGGGTCATTTAAGTCAGTTTAAGATAAAAAAAAATGTGAGAAATAATATAAAAAAAAGATGTATTTTCACACAAATCGCGCGTGTATCCCACCTTCCATCCGGAACTAACGAGAAGGGGGTTTTGCGGTAGTTTTTACAAAACACGACGAGGAGGTTTTTTTGTATACTTTTAAAAACATAAGAGGGTTTTTTTTTGCAGATAAACAAAAACACAGGGAGGGTTTATGTAATATCCCATGGTTAAAATGGTGAACTTATAGTTTCCATATAATACGTTAATTTCATACTTGACCTCTTATTTTAAAAGAATTTTGAAAAATGACCACATATTCTTTAAACATGACAAGAAGAGGAGGCAAAAACATTGCAGTTTTTTTGATTATTTCACTGAGTACCGTTAACTTTAACGACAGACCAAAAATTCCAACTGGTGAGGGCACGTGACTTTCAAGCATTGGTCGATCGTGCAATTAAAGTTAATAACAGTTAGTGAGGGACCAAATGCACTATGTTTTTTTGCCTCTAAATAAATTTTTAATAGAACATGGGGGTCATTTTAAAATCTCATAAATTGAGAGATCAAATATGAAATGGGCGCCTATTCCCATAGGTAGGATTTTCTGTTAATTTAATAGAGTAAAATAATGTTGAGGGGCAAATTAACTTTTCATCCCACCATTTATTAGTTATGACGAGCTCTTTTCGATTTTATTGGAGAAGAAATTTATATATTGTTTTTAAGTAAATATATATATTATATGTATAAATTTATTTTTTAATTTAGTTTGATAAATAAGAAAATTAAAATAAAATGAGCTCCAAGTATTTTAGAATTACGAAAATAAAAAGAGTTCGGTGAATAAGTAAAAATAAAATTAGATAAAACTTAAAAAATAGTGATTTTGAATAATTTAAAAAATATTTTTATTTTTTTTTATAAATTAAATTTTAGTAAGGGTAAAATGAATTTTTCAAATTTCAAAATTAAAGATGTTAGAAGATTTAAAATTTTTTGAATATTATAATACTTTAGGGAAATAATATGACGTTAATATTTGATGGGCGTGACTGTATTTAACCGCAATTGAAATGTTTGCATAGTTCGCCTCCTCACTGCAGCTCCCCTTTCTTTCTTCCTCAAATCTGCAATCCCAACCCAAAGCCTTATAAAAATGGCAACGTTTCTCTCAACTTCCATCACTCTCTCTTCCAAGCCCTCTTCTTTTCTGCTCAATTTCCGAAACCCCGCATCAAAAACCCTCTTCTTCCCCTCAAAGTCAAACCCCAGAACCCAAATCTTGAAGAAAAGAATGCCAACCCAAATTCAAGCGTCAGCACCTGATGTTGATCCGGGCTTGCTGCAACAAGCCATTCAGCTGGTCCAATCGTCGCCGCCCACATGGCACTCTGCCCTCCTCAGCAACGCTGTGATCTTTCTGTTGGGCTCGCCAGTTCTTGTTTCTGGGTTATCTCTATCCGGCATTGCTGCGGCTTTCTTGCTTGGGACTCTTACTTGGCGTCTTGCCCTTCTGGGTTCCTTCTTGTTGCAAACCTACTTTGTTCATTGTGAGCCAAAAATAAGTCTTTCTTTCTTCTTCTTCTTTTTCAAAAAAAAAAAAAATCCCTGTGTTATGATCATGCATGAATGCATTTCTAATTGCAGTCTTGAACTAAGTAATTGATTTTTGGGGGTTCTTTTTTAGGTGCAGTTATTGGAATTTGTAAAGTGAAAAAAAATGGTACCAGTTCAATGAAATGTCCGGGGTTGTCCTTATGTAATGTTTTATGGTTTGAGTACGAAAGCAAAAGGAAAAAAAAAAAAGGTTGCATTTTTGTTTTGGCTTGTTTGGTTCGTTCTTGGATTTGCTCTTACAATACGAAGACGATTAGCATTTTCACTGTTTTTCTGCTAGAACTGAAAAATGTTCTGCTCTGTCTCTAAATTCATACTTCGATTTGTTAATGGTTTAGAGCCAAAAAGTTGTGATTTTTATATAAATATTCTAGTCGTTTATTAATGCCAAAGTTGTCAAATTGCCTGAAGATCTGGGGATGGAAGAATTTTGCCTTCCTGTTATTTAGAAATTTGAGATAAGCAACGGATAATTTGCAGGGCACCGCTGTGACAAAAGTAAAAATGGCTCAAAAGGAGGCTCAAGGGGTTGCTGAGAAAAGGAAAGGAAGGAGGGGACCCGGAAGTGTGATTGGATCAAGTGCTGCCGGCTGTGTTTGTGCTCTCCTATCAATCTATGGTATCGGTGGAGAGGCGTTTGCTCGTCTATGGGAACTTGGATTTGTTGCCAGTTTCTGTACTAAACTGAGTGATACTGTCTCAAGTGAGATAGGGAAAGCATATGGCAAAACAACGTCAGTACTACTCCTATGCTGTAGTTATCTCTTAGATTAATTCGAGTTAATTCAGTTTTCCTTTGAAAAAATTATAGTAGTAAACAGTAGAATCTGGTGGCCGATTGCCCTATCCGAGCTTGTATATCTTACTTGTTAATAATAAGTGGTTTTTCCTCGTTCCAGTTATCTAGTCACAACATTCAAGATAGTCCCTAGGGGGACCGAAGGGGCTGTCAGCGTTGAGGGAACTTTTGCTGGACTACTAGCGTCGATTCTTCTTGCTTCTATTGGTTGTCTTTTGGGTCAGGTAACAACTCAACTTATGTGTTTCTCGAGAAGGGAATTTATTATTCAGTTACGATAGGTTGCTCGCGTAGTTAGTAAACATAAGATGTGCCTCTTAAGAAAGATTGCCAGGATGAAATGACTGCTGATCTTGTCATGTGAAATACAGCAATGATATGAAATGTAAGGTTGTGACAGCAAAGTGATGGCCTTAAAAAGAGCTAGATTGCCTTGCAGAATTGCAAACGAGCCGTTTCACATGTTATATTATTTGTTTTTGTGAAACGCTAAAGTTGCGACTGATGAAGAATTACGTCTTGAAACAGATATATGTATCGGGAGCCATCATATGTGTGGTTGCTTCCCAGATTGCTAATCTTGGAGAGAGTATCATAGGTGCAGCACTCCAAGAAAAAGAAGGATTTCGATGGGTTGGTCATCATCTTTATCTTCGACTGGGAGGGTGTTATTTGTGTTCTTGGTTCTTATTAGTATAATCCCTACATCTTTCACAGTGAGCGAGCTTGATCTCTCTCACTCTCCCTTGGTGTTTAAACTGCTGCCTGTTTTATGTTGCCTGTTCCACTCTCCCCATGTTTTTTTTTCAGCTCAACAACGATGCTGTCATGTCATCAACATATCCATGGCAGCATCCTGGCAGTCCTTATGCAGCAATTAATACTCCAAAACTGGCGAACGTAACAACTACTAAGCCATGGCCAGCATGCATGATTAACAGAAGTAATCATCTCTATATGATATACCGGCAGCATAACCTTGTCGACGCAGCATTATGTACAAAAAGTCGTACAGAAGAGCGAAGAGCACGACCATGATACTCAGGTTCTACTTTTTCTTTCCGATGCTTTCAAATCTGTGTTTCAAGTTCATATGTTCTCAGGTCGTTCCTCTGGTAGAGAACATAGCATGAGAAGATATGTTGATAGCTGCAAACATCTACTTTCCTCCCTTGTAAATCCCATTATTTCACTACAAAGATTAAGAAGGAATATCAATGATCTTCATTCATTTGTCTGCTTTTCTTTCTTTTTCTTTTTCATCATAATGATATAATGAGAAAGACGAAGATTACATGAAAACAGAGCAGTACAATTGCACAAATAAGCTTGACTTGAGCAGCAGCTAAACATCACATTTCACTAAGTACCTTATTGAAGTTTCAAGTTCATATGTTCTCAGGTCGTTCCTCTGGTAGAGAACATAGCATGAGAAGATATGTTGATAGCTGCAAACATCTACTTTCCTCCCTTGTAAATCCCATTATTTCACTACAAAGATTAAGAAGGAATATCAATGATCTTCATTCATTTGTCTGCTTTTCTTTCTTTTTCTTTTTCATCATAATGATATAATGAGAAAGACGAAGATTACATGAAAACAGAGCAGTACAATTGCACAAATAAGCTTGACTTGAGCAGCAGCTAAACATCACATTTCACTAAGTACCTTATTGAAGTTTCGAACATGCTGCTATTTCTGTCTTGATTGCACGAAACCGAAAATGTATATTCTCTCACTACAACACAGAGCTACTTACACAAGAAATAAAGAGGAGCTCTTTTGGCAGAACAAAGGTATTCAAAGATTTTCACCGACCACGCCTCCTTCAGCTGGAGCTATCAAAAGTCGAGTGATGGTGGTGGAAGTTGTGGACGGTTGAGGAAGTTATATCCGGCACGTAGATAGCAGCAGAGTAAGACTGACTCTGAGAATTCTTAGGCCAGTAGAGCCCAGATGCTGTGGGTGGAGAAAGAATCTCTGGCACTGCCCAGAATGTATCCGGTGCCTGTGCAATACACTCGTCGCCCTCAAATTCAATTTCTTGATCAGCGGCTTGTAGAATCGGAGAGTTGTCTGTGTCTCCCTGCTTCCTGCTGTCAGCTTGCTGGAATTTTCAAAGGCAAATTAGGTCCAAACGTTGTCCATAGCGAGAAGGTAATTGTAAGAGCGATTCACATTTCTTCCACGTATGATATTTTATGAAGATAGGAGATGAAGTAATACAGTAGACTAATTCATACCATAGATGAGCTGTTATCCATGAAATTATAGTTCTGATTGTAATCCCCAAGTCCAAGAAATTCATCCAACTGCCATTCAGAAGTACTTCCAGCTGCAGAACCTCCAGTAAAAGGCAGATCTGCTGATGAAAACTCTCCTACCATGCTAGTTTGGACAGGCAAATTCTTACCGTGTTGACCACTCGACGATACCAGGGTCGTTCCGTTTGCAGGAGGACGAGTTTCTGCTCCAGGGATTTTCTCATTAGAATGAGCCTGCGTTTTCCCTGAGGACGATGACCGCCCAGGTTCAGTAGCTTCGAGGTCTACTTTAACTCCAGTGAGTAAGAACCTCTGATGTCTTGAAACCAAGGCATTCGCTGTGTGTATGGCAAAATCACATTTCCGGCAAAGTAAAGCTCGGTCCTCCAGGCAAAAGAAATAGCCGGTTGTTTCCTGCATAACATTGCAATCCAGGTTCCAAAACCTATTGACGCAGTAAACATAGAATAACAAGCATGCTCTGGCTATAATAACGGACATGGTGTCGTATAACTGGCAATACAACGGGCAAAAAGGAAAAAGAAATCGATTTTCAAGCAGTCTCTCAGAACGCTTCGTGATAGGCAAACATCAATAATGCTACAACACTTGCTATACCTTAAATCTCATTTACAGCCACTCAGAACATGAAACCATCTAACAGAATCATGCTCCTCACTGCAAGAGATCATGCACTTAGAAACGATTAAATATGAGACGATTCGATACACGGAAACTATGTCCCATTGGCGCGAACTCATGCGTTTTTCCACCGGACATAATGGTGGCACGAGCACATGCTTGTGCCCCCCAATCAACCAACCTCACACCCTCACCATCAGAGATATAGATGCATTGGGGCCCCTCACAACTATGGTATACTTAGCAACAGATTTTTTCACAGACATGCAGCCCTCAGCCCGTCAGCCACCACGTCCAAGACGACATACAGACTGGCTCAGCTTAGACATTCGGTTACTTGGGTACCAGTATCAAACCAAGCAGTAGGCAGATTACCGCTACCATTGAAAATCACATACATTTCCCCAAGAAAAGTTGTAAAGGCTGAACTGTAAACTCAAACTACCTTCACAAATATGTGACTAACAAACAAATGATCAAGAATTCATCACAACAAACTATTCACATATTTGATAAACAAATTAACCAAAAGCATTATCCATCCAAGATCAGAAGGGAAACTCTCGCCATATTAATGTTAAATGAACACAACAAAAGGATCACAACAAGTGTGAATTGTGTGAAATATCATAACAGCTCATCATGACTGCACCAATAAGCATCAAAACAATTCCAAACAGTGTACCACAGAAACAAAACATCAGGTCCTCCACTACATATTAATAACTACTGCAACAATCACACTCCAAGAATACTTATGATTATGATCAAGATTGCTCAAACAAGCGTTCTCATATCCCTGTGAGAAAATAACAGTAATCCCACCTCACCCAATGTATCCAATCCAGTTCAGCGCAGACAGAAGAACTCCAAAACATGCAAAAAATTGAAATCTTGAAAAGATTAAAGAAAGCAAAAGATCAAATATCAAACCTGGCAAATATCACACTTGGGCTTCTGCGAGGAAGAGGTGGAGAGCGGAACCCTCTGGTGTTTACCGGCGAGCTTGTTTGCAGCGTGCACTATCTGGTCGCAGCCCCGACAGAGGGCCGCCTCGTCCGCGCAGCAAAGGAGGTTTGCCTCCGCCACCCCACACATGTTACACTGAATCTTCATCACTACCAAAATTATGAGCTCAAAACATGTATATCAATGGAAACCACCCCGCGGAAGTTCATGCGACGATCTGAGAAGAAAGAGTTAGGCCAGCTGATGGGTGTAGGAAGAGAGTTTGGAAGAGGGTGGTGATGGTAGTAAATGAAGTGAAAGATGAGAAGCGAAGAGGGGGACAGTAGAGGGTTTAAGAATGTTGATGATTCTTGGGGGTGCGGTCGGAGCGGTGGAATCTTTTATCATATTTTCAGACAATATATCTCTTTTATATTTACTAGGAATTTATGACAGAATGGAAAATTTCAGGCAAATTGGATTTGAACATGTTTGAATCAGGTACACGCATTTGATATGTAATTACTGTAAATATAGATAGAGTAATCAATTATACGGTAAATATATTATATTTATTATGTGATTGATTTGATTCATTAAAAGTTAATTTTGATATTGAAAAAAATCCCTATGAGTGTTATTACTTTCTACATGTAAAAAAATAAACTATTCAAATTCTTTGTCAAGGAAGAATTTTATTTTTGCTTTATAGATTTATTGTAGTTTATTAGTGATGCGAGCAGAAAATGGTGTTGGGTTAATTGGAATACAAAATAATGAAATAAAGTGTCAGAATGTAAATGAGTAAAATTGAGAGTGGAATTACTCGTTTATTGTGTACAAGTAAAAAATTGGAATTGAAGTACAACTCCAAGTAAGAAAATAAAGTTGTTGTTTCAGTAGAAGTTGTAGTACGAAGGAGAAAGTTGGCTTTCCCCTCTAAGAGGTCTCTCAATTTATAGGCAACCTCAGCTAGTTGGATAAAATCGACTCCCTCGCGGATTCGATGGAGGATTCCCACAGATTTGGCGGAGTATTATATCGAAGTTGTTAAGTAAAGTTGAATTCCCCACATAATCGGTGGTGGGTCATGTCCCAATAGTTGGAGGATCCTTCGGATTTGGTGGAGGGTTGTCGCTGGCGGTTGGGGATCGACGATCCTTGGAGGTGGTTAGAATCAACTGTGGATAATGATATCTTCCAGAATTTTCAGTAAAGTTGTTGAGAAGGGACCTTCCCTTAGTCGGAATCCCAAGACTTTAGGGTTTAGAGGTTACTTCCAACTAGAGGCGTCACGTGTCCCCGTTAAGGCGGCTATTTCTTATTTGATTTTGTGAGGTGTGACCTTAGAGATTCTATGTGGATGTCACTTAGGTCACCCGTGGACGCCACGTGACCTGGACTTTTACTTTGACTGGGGTATTCCAAACTCCTAAGTTTCCTTGCAAGCCTGCGATACCCTTTTGGATCTTGGGCTTTTGTGGGCTATATTCGGACCAGGTCTTTTGGGGCATCTTGCGCCCTTACCCGAATGGAGCCTCCTGAAAGTACTTTGGGCTTTACATTCATTTGGACTCCTACGATCTCTTTCTTCTATTTGAACCTCCTCAAGCCAATCCACATCTTTGTGGGAATCAATTATAAATTACAAAATAAATATTATTTACAAATATAATATCATTAACTAAAAAGAGAAGCAAAAGTAGTGGGATATATGTCTATAAGTAAGGATGATAGTTATGCGACACACCAACTTTTTGAGACAACACAAATTCCCCCTCTGCAATTAATTAAAAGTGTACGATACTATATGTCATTTATTGGTATTTCTTCAGTGTCTTGCTATGTCACTAACTACTTTGTCATATTTTTTATTTCTTTTTTTTCTTCAATTCCTATTTGTTCTCTGTTTCTCTCTCATTTTTCTTTTTCCAACTATTTCGTATTATGATTTCCTCATCAATAGTTATTTTCTCTTTCTATTATTTATTTTAAATAATTCATTACCCATGTATTTGGATTTTTCCTCTTCATTCATTAAAACATATATAGATATATAGATATACTAATAATTAATATACTATTGATATGTACTTTTTTTAAACTTAAAAACATAATTAAAAATTCTAGCTATTATGATAGTTACATATGATTGATATGTATTTTTTTAATTAAAAAATATAATTAAATTAAATTATAATGCATACCATACACAACTAGTATGACACCATTGCGTAATAAGAAAATAAAATAAAAAATCATTTACTCTGGCTATAGGTATTTTATCTTTTTTTTTATCCTAAATAACATGCAAAATGAGTGTGATAGTTAAATAAAAATCAATTTTTATTTTTAAAAAATTGTACTTTAATTAAAAAAATTTAAAATGTTAAAAATTAAAAAATAATAGGGAAGATATAAGAAGTTAAATGTAGTGAAAATTGAGGAGAGTTGACAACTTGACGATTAGAAAAAGAAGAAGAAAATTAAAAAAGAGAAATGATGAAATAATATTTTACAAATTACATCGACACCCCTTATAAGATGTACCTGTAATTTTATAAATTATAATGAGTATTTATATGATGAGACCTAACTTCAAGATTACGCACGTAATTTAATTCAAATTTTTTGTGAAAACAACATAGGGCATTTGACACGTGTTGGGCACGTGAAGGGGGGGTGGGGGCTTCCAGTTGTAAGAGGAGAGACAGTGCAAGGTCATGTGGGGGAACCGGGTCATGTGAGAGGCGCAGAGACAATTTGTTTAGGCTGTCCTGATTGAAAACTTTGACGCATTTCAGTTTCATGTGTTAAAAACAATGTGCTGAGGTTATCTCGTGGGACACGTATGTTTGGAAAATAAAACCACGTGTACTGATTCGTTTATGGGAAAAATAAATTTTCAAAAAATAAACTCTTTTTATAGAATTATGATGTTTTATTGTAAGTATTATTTCTTATATTAATTAGGGTAAATTGTGTCGCATTTTTTTAAGATTTGATACGATTATAAATAAGGTGAAAAGTCATTTTTAGTCCTACAAATGTAGTGTATTGCATTTTTTGTCCATTATCTTTTGAAAAATTATATTTGATTCTGTAAGTTTTATAATTTTTTGACACATTTAGTCATGTGATTACCTACTAATCAAATTACGTCATGTATTTATTAGTTTAAAGCACATTCAGTTCTCTAATTTATTATATTTAACACTTTTGGTTCTGGATTTGTTGGCGATTAAAAACTGTTGCGGGATACAAATAATGTGTTGAGGTTGTCCCGTAGGACACGTATGTTTGGAAAGGAAAACCACGTATACTGATTCGTTTCTGGGAAAAAGAAATTTTCGAAAAATAAACTTTTTTTTATAGAACTATGATGTCTTATTGTAAGTATTATTTCTTATATTTAGTGTAAATTACGTAGACTTTTTCCGGAATTTTGTAAGATTATAAATAGGCAAAATTTTATTTTTAGTCCTACACTTTCAGTCCTATAAATGTAGGTGTGTTGCATTTTTTGTCTTTCATCTTTTAAATAACTACATTTGACCTATAAGTTTTATAATTTTTTGACACATTTAATTATGTGATTACCTACTGATCAAATTACGTCATGTATTTATTTGTATAAAGTACATGTAGTCCTCTAATTTATTAAATTTAACATTTTTGGTTCTGGAATTGTTGGCGATTGAGAGCTGTTGCTAGATAAAATAATACAGTTTTGAAGCATTTTTTTAATGGAAAATACACGACTAAACCCTATATATATTTAGTCATTTGAAAGAAAGGAAGTCGGGAATTTAGGATTAGGAATGCGCATTTTTTCCCAGCCATCACAGGCCAAGTCTAGTACTAAAAGTGTCAAACTTATTCCAAAATTAAAATATATTTTTCATACCCTTTTTTTAGCAGATGTTCAATTTTTGTTCTTATCTCAAATCTATTATTGCATAATTGATTAATAGCTGTCTATTTTCTTGACAAAGTAAATATTATTCTTTATATTTGAACGATATTCAATTTGCACATGTTAAAACTTTGAATAGTTTTTATTGTATCAATGGAAGTTCATTAAATAATTCAAATAAAATAGTTCAATAATATGTTCTAG
Source organism: Sesamum alatum (assembly GCA_034509735.1). Lineage (NCBI taxonomy): Eukaryota > Viridiplantae > Streptophyta > Magnoliopsida > Lamiales > Pedaliaceae > Sesamum > Sesamum alatum. The sequence continues at coordinate 48,286,174 of JACGWO010000001.1, read as the reverse complement.
TGATACCATTACAAAAAAATTCCTTAATTCATTTTAAGAAACTTTATTGTCCAATGTTGATGTAAATTTAAAATTCGAGAAAATTTTAATTTTTTAAATTTATTATAGAAAAAAAAAAGTATCACAAAATTTAATGGGTAAGATCCCGATTGGACCCAAATGTTTTGGATATACCATGTAAGACCTAAAGTGTATATTACGAGTAGGCACTGTAGGGTTTATAAATACTAACAACGAGTATTAAATAATAGACATCCATTGACAAGCCTAGTTGCAAGACTCTTTTTCCGCTGACTGTGCTCTTGCGATCAATCAAGATGCTGCACCCATGTCGTGCATCCAAGTTAACCCTAAAATTCGACTTAACCTGATCTTATCCTGACAAGGACTAAAAATCCTATTATAGCAATCCAAAACTAGGGGCATCTATTTTTCAAAATCCAAACTCCAAAATGTGCTAAGAGTAAGACCAACTTACTAAACACAAGCGGGTCAAAGTCCTGTTAGCCCACTCATCACCAGTAGGTTGAAGCATCACCAGCCCAACCAATCGAACTTCTATTAGTATGTAGATGGGATAATACTTAGTCCAAGCCTAATTTCAATAAGCCTAGAGCCCATCAACTTCATTCGACGCGTTAGGCTTATTGTACACAATAAAGGACAAATTGTCGTCCAAGCATGCCAACAAGGATGCACATGCCAACTTTATCCAATTGGATAAAGATGAAATGTAACTATTTCGATGATTTTAAACTGTTATCTTGCTAATATGGTTTAATCACTTTCCATAAGTGTGGGGCTCATGTGACGTCACAAACACGGGAATAAATACTATCCACATAAAATAAACATACCAAAAATTACAAGAATATCTTAACTTTTCAAAACCACCCTCGATTCAATCAAAACTTACTCCTATAAATAGAGTTTGTAGATTAATCAGGAAACCAATTCACTTCAGCGAGTCCACATGAATTTCTCTCACTTTCCACTCTCCACACAAGAGTCTCATGCGTACTTTTGATATTTCATCATCTACACACAAATTCTTCACATTACCTTGCTAGACGTTTTAACTTGAATTCCTTACTTTATTTTATTTTAAACACTTTACTGATTAAATCGAAATGTTAATTCATATTTTGCAGGTTAGTCATATGATATTTATAATTCCAAGAAATCCTTCAATTTGTATAGTGCTAATGAATTTTAATAGCATCATATATGTAAATAGGGTAAATTACAATGACCTCTCTGAGGTTTGACATAATTACGGATACCCTTATAAATATCCTCTTGAGGTTTGTAATTTTTAATCAAGGGCCTGAAATGGTTAATTTTGCCCTTGATTTTTTTTTAAATTGTAGAAAAATCAGTCAAGGCAAATTACATTATTGCTCCTCCTTATAAAAAAACGTAAAAAACCTCTTCCTGCACATTTTTGTAAAAAAATTAAGAAAATTTTAAAAATAATTCAATTTGTATAAGGGCACTTTGGTCAGTTCACCCATAAAAATGAACGAAAATGAATTATATTATTAGACAGTTACAAATCTCAGGAAGGTATTTGTAATTTTTAAATCAACAATGAGTATCCGTAATTATGCGAAATTAATTCACCCTATGCAAATATATTTGCAACAATAGTGTAGTTTATCAAAGGGTAAATTACATCTACATCCCTTAAAGTTTGGCATAATTACAAATACCCCCTCATTATTTGAAAAATTATAAATACCCCCTAAGGTTTGTAATTTTTAACCAAAGGCTTGAAATTAACCATTTTGCCCTTAATTTTTTTATTAGAATTGTAGAAAAATCACCCGAGGCAAATTCCATTATTCCTCCTCTGTGTAAAAAACTTAAGAAACCTTTCTCTACGCATTGTAGTCCAAAATAATTTAAGAATTAAATAAAAAATAATTCAGTGCATAAGGGCATTTTGGTCAGTTTACCCATAAAATATATGAAAATGAGTTATTTGTTAGACGGTTACAAAACTCAGGGGAGTATTTGTAATTTATCAAACAACGAGTAGGTATTTGTAATTATGCGAAATCTTAGAAGAGGTAGATGTAATTTACCCTATATCAGAAATAGAAATCAAGTGTCTACTACATTCATAATATTAGTGAATCTTGTATTCGAAATGAGATAATACCAAAACCTATGCAACTTATTCGGATATGTTCAAATTATTATGACATTCAAGTCTTTCAACATTTAAATTTCGAGCTATTTCTACAACCATCAAGATAAATTTCAAAATCATTTGTTATTTAAATTTATACTAATATAAAGAAGAAAATTTTTTTTTTACTCAAAAATAATGATAATAACACCGCGACACCAAAAATATATCTATCAATATTTACCCCTAAATAAAAAAAAATGCAATTAAAATATAATTAAAATAGTAGAGTAATTTTCTTCTCCTTATGCATCATAACTCTTTATCTCCACGTTGTTATATGAGATTTTTATATGGTAAGTTGCAATATCATTTTGCATATTCTTTTAATATCAAGTCACGCTCATTAGTTGCAACAAAACGAGTATGAAATTATGGCACTCAAATTAGAAAACGTACAAATTTATTATGTTTACAGTTAGAAATTTTTGTGCTTGGGTTGATTTAACTTGAAAAATCTATGTACGGGAGAATGCATGCAGAGGGTGCTAAGAGGGACGGTGTGCCACGACGACAAGCATCCAAGATGTAATACTTTATTTACTATAAGGCCCCATTTACTTTGAGGACTGAATTATATGGGTGATAGGATTATCTTGAATTAAATGAATGATAAAAAAGCTCTGTATTAATTGTAATGTGTTTACTTATATGTAGTAAAAAATTCTAATAAAATCTGTGTAGTGTTTACTTTGTTATATTTATTTGTTTTGTTTGGAAAAATTACTCATTTGCCCTTCAATAATTAAATAATAGGGACAATCATTTCACCTACCCCCATTGCAAGAAAAGTCATATTCAAAGTAGGTATTTTGTTTGTTCTCCTGCTCCTCCAGCGTTAGTTCAAGTAATTCAATTAGTTCAAATAATTTCACCTCCTCCAGCGTCGGTAAGAACATTCAATTTGTTGAAATAATTTTTTAGTTCTTTGTGTAATGGTTGTTCATATAATTTATGTAATTTATTTCATTTTCGTAATTCATGTCTAATAATTTAATTTTTTGTGAAGACAATTTGTTAGTAAAACCCACCAAGATGGAAAAAAAAATATTAATCGATTTTCACATTGAAGCATAATAATCGATGGAAGCTGTGTTGTTATATATATAAACTTTAGAATACAAAATGGAGTCCAAGAAGAAGAATGGAAGAAGATGAATAACTCACCTTGTTCTTTGGTTCCCTTCTCGTTCGGTCCAGGTGCAAGAATGAAGAAATGCGGTGAAAGTGTGTTGGTGATTGAGTGGTAGGTGAACTACTTATTTGTCTTATTAGAGGGCAAATACGACTTTTAACACCAGCATTAATTATTGTATAAAACATTACATAACGTATGCCACCACCTTTGGTGGTATAAATTATGTACGTGTAACAGTAATTAATGTTGGGCCCCTGAAATTATACAGGACCCCTATAGAAAGTAAACAACATATTATCCTAACTAATTTTCTTATTCAGACTAATAACTCAAAGTAAACGGAGCCTAAAAGTAAAATTAAAAAAAATCCTACATATTTATGTTCACATGGAAAAACGACTTACATGCTAACGAACTTATACAAACAATATATGTACATTACACTCAAATAAAAATTAAAAACACAAAGATTGCATGCCACCGTTGCTAGTTATTTAGAATTCTTCTAAATTTTCTTCTCAAATCCAAATCTCTCTATCTAAAGTAAATTTCTGCGTGTAAAATAGAAATTTAGCTTAGATATTCAAGTTTTTTTGGCTAAATTGTTATCTTTCACCTGTAATTAAGGGTTAGATTTTAATCTTTCCAAAAAACAAAAAAAAAAAAATAAGTCTAACAATTTAAGGATACCGATAATGCTTAGGTTGACATATCGTTTGCCACCGCTTTACGTAACAAATAACTAAAGTAAGGGTGAATAATATATATACATCCTAAAAAATATTAACATTTTACACAAATTATCCATATTTTTTTAATTGTACGAGGTAATTTATATAAGAGTGAATCACAATAACATTCCTAAGGTTTGATATAATTACGAATACCCTTTTCATTTTTCAAAAATTACAAATACCTTCTAAGATTTTTAATCGTCTTACAAATAACCCATTTTTATGAGTGAACTGATCAAATTCATTAATGCAAACTAAATTATTTTTTATTAAATTTTAAATTTTCTCAATATTTTGAACTAAAATACATAGGAAGATGTTTCTTATATTTTTTTTTTCCACAAAGGAGCAATAATGTAATTAATTTGCCTCGACTAATTTTTCTACAATTTCTTTTTTTTAAAAAAAAATCAAAGGGCGAACTGAACAATTTCAGGCCTTTTATTAAAAATTACAAATTCTCAATGGGATATTTATAATTTTTCAAAAAGCGAGAGAGTATCCATAATTACCAAACCTCAGGGAAGGGTCATTTTAGTTCAACCTTTACATAATTATGCAAAAGGAAATAGTAATTGGTGTAATGTGTAAACAGACCATAGATCAAGGTGCATAAATGAAATTATACCAATTAACTACTAGTCAAGTCAGCTTGTAACACAAAATCTGTGATTAATTATGTTATAGTTTTGTCCATAACTCTTATTGAATGAATGATTGTAACTACAAAGTTTTTTTTCCAAGCGGTAATTAATACATTAGTTCAATTAATACATCAATATACTAAAGACAATAAACAAGTTACAATAATTCATAATGTAAAATAAATACACACGTTCAATAAGAATCGAATCAATGACCTTAAAAGCTCAATTTTAAACACCAGACTAAGCCATCATTGATGATTGCAATCACAAAGTGGACCATATGAAATTTGAATAGTTTTAACCAAAAAAGCATTTGTTTGGTTTTAGTCTTCCCCATATGGATTTGCAAAGTCATTAAGGTACAACACCACCATTCAAAACTAGATGGCATTTCCATGTTTACACACAAACGAGCCCACAAGATGATTATTCATTCATTTTAACATGAATAAGACCCAACGGGTAAAACTCAGATCAGACCAAATTATTTTGAGATATAACATGAGTAAGACAACGGATATTCTATGAGTAGGACTCAGGTAAAGATATATAAGTTATTGGGCCGGTTTAAGTTAGGGCAATACCTGCCTATTAATAGGCCTAAACGCCAGCAACACATCAATAAGTTCTGATGTTCCTCCAGATGAAATGATCGGATCGTTCTAATTAGATGTCAAGTGCATGTCCTGAGGCCGAATTCAGGCACCTCTAGTGCTGTCATGCCTTATGCATCAAGCGGCCTCTTGTATCCAGCGGTCGTGCTCTTTGAGCACCTGCTCTATACTGTTTGAAGGGGCAAGTATAGGATCGGAAAAATGGATCGTTCTGTCTTTGCGACCGCGTCCATCCTGCCAAGGGAAGGATTATAAAAAATAAAAAAAAAAAGAAAAACCAGTAAATCATTCAAGCCTAAGACTAGCAGTCAACAGGGAATGGGCAAAAAATGAAATAACAAGTTTCAATATATCACAAACACAAATTCTTGTTGGCAGAAAAAGCATACAACTTCAATAATATTTTGGGATAATTACATCGTCCTTCCCTAAAGTTGGTATAATTATATGTAGACTCCATGCAGTTTGAAAAATTACATCTAGTACCCAGAGGTTTGCTTCTGTCTAACAAATAGGTCCATCCGTCAGTCAAAATTCACCAAATTTGTCGATATTAATTTTAAAAAAACAGAACTGAATGAAAATCCACATTTACTCTCAATTAACTTATTATTGGGTTATTGCAGGTCAAACAAATCTTTTCTGACTAAACTACCCTTATAAGGGTAAAGATACCCCTTCACATGTCACATGCATTGACGTGTGAAAAGTATAAGAGTAGTTTGGTTATAAAAAGATTTGTTTGACCTGCAATAAGTGATTAATAAGTTGATCGTAGGTAAATACGGCTTTTCATCCAATTTTTTTGTTAATATTAACAAATTCTGTGAATTTTCGACTAACAAAGGAACTTATTTCTCAGACGGAAGTAAACATCAAGGTTACTAGATGTTATTTTTCAAACTACAAAAAGTGTACGTGTAATTTCACCAAACCTCAGGGAAGAACTGTGTAATTATCCCTAATATTTTTCTACCAACTCACCCAATGCAGCGGAGGAAGTTAGTGAGAAGTCTTGTTTCCTAATAGATGTTCAAAGCACTAATATTTATATCCTCTGTTTTAATGCTTTTTAATCTCATATAAAACAATGCGGAGGTGAAAACAGAACTATAACAATGGGATGGATGGATTAAACATCGAGTACTTCAAGTTGAGTTTTGTCGTGAAACTCACCATAGCAGGTTCTTTCGTGTTGTTTCCTCCACTTTCAGCGTCTTCGATCCTTATTTCTCATTGGATCCCCAAATGAGTTCGAGAGCCTACCTACTTGATTTGCGTCTTCCACATTCGAAGAAATTAAGATATCTCAGTATGACAAAGCCCGCCAAACCTTATAGTGTGTATAAATTGTTTCTGGTGGCAAGAATGGAAGAATCATTATTCTTCCTCCCAGATATTGTCCCAACGGCACCCACTCCTGGAGCAAGATGCCCTGAATGAAAAACTCGCTCTGGAGGATTCTGGTGATGATCTTTGCTGTTTTGTTCCAAACCTTGTGCAGGTCTTGCTGGATTGATCCGAAAACCAGAAGCAGCTTCCTCTTTGTGAGGGTTGAACGAGTCACTTCTGCTCTTTGGATCCGCATAGCATGCATGCCTCCTCTGAAACACAATCAGAAACATCAGTAAACAACAGAAAGTTAGCCTGTGTCTCCAACAATTAAAGACCACTGTTCTCTCAGTAGGAGGTGCGGCCACCAGCACAATTCTGTTGCATGTATCGAACGTCTTCTCTGTATATTTTCTAGTAACCCTGTGTAACTGAAGCTTTTATAAAGTAACACATCAAACACATTCACTCGAAAACCCCAAAAAGAAATGAAAAGACAAAATAAGAAAACAAGAGAACCAAAAGAGAAAAACTCGAGCAACACATAAATACGAAATGCAAATATGATGGTTAAAATTACTTCAAACTTCATAGAATCCAGAACTATTTTACTGAAAGTGTGACAAAGTTGTTAGATGTAAAGAAAATAGTTCAGAATCCAAATATTTAACAGGGAAAGTGCCTCCAAGGATTGCGTCCCACAACCACCAATGTCCTTGATGCAAAATTACACATGCGAGAATCGGGAGCTTCATATTTTTCACCACAACAGCAAAGCAAGAAATATAAAAGTGGAGACTCCTAACATAAGGCCAGATGACACTAAGCATAAGCTGATTAAGCGAGCCCAATATCCAACTTCTCATGGATATTTGTAATCACAGGACAAGTTTGCATCTCAACCTTCAGCAAAGATGCCGGAATCAGAACCAGCCTACATCTATTGTTTGTCACAGGACAAGTTTATATTCGGCCATGTTTACTATTCCGGATTGGGCTGGATCCAGCCCAATCCAGCTTAATTGGGTGTTTACTTACAAAACACCCAACCCGGGATTTAAATAGCAGCCCGGTATAATTGGGCTCAATGGTGGATTATTGGATGATAACAGTCCAAGCCATTTTGGGCGGATAATAATATTCATGTACCAAAATATCCCCATTTAAATCTTTGTTAACCTCTTTTTTTTTTTTTGATAAAATCTTTGTTAATCTCTTAAATGCCCTTGGAGATGGTCCAATTTTTCATCTCAAAATGCCTACAGTTGATGAAGAAGTCATTTGTCTTTTTACGAAATTTTTGTTTTTTTAGTTTAATAAAACATATGGAAATTGCTAAGTAAAAAAAATTCTGGACATTTTTTTTTGTAATAATCAATTTGTCTTATTATGGGGGTAATTTTGGTATTTTATAATTTTATCTCAATAAATGATTAGTTAGCAAACACGAAATAAAACTATCACACAATAATCCAATAAAGTAAACAAAATCTTACAAAATCCTATCACTACGTATCCCAAATTTAATCACGCATTAATCTATACCACTTTATGATGAAAATCAGCAATATAATTCAGCAGATTCTATATCTTAGTTGTAAATATAAAATGATATCTTAGCTTTCTATAGGAGATAATATAAGAGCTGTAAATAGGAGGGTATCTTACTGAATAAGATAATATCTTGATAGGAGATATTTCAAGATCATTACTTTCCTTAAAATTAGAGGGTAAGGACAGCTATTGTATTAGTTGTTAAATGCAGAAGTGAAATTAATTCTTTCTTCATGGTACCAGAGCATCAGGCTTAAGTTCGTGGAATTACTGTTCTTCATAATTATTTGGCCTTCAAAAAAGCCTTAAGATGTCAATCTCCTCTGGAATATCCTCTTCCATTGACAATTCTAAAGTCCAAATCCTTGGCAAATTTATTTATTAAATGTAAAAAAATAAAAATTTCAAAATTGGTGTCATTTGACACCAATTTTAAATTTGCGCGAAGACGGGGTTACAACCCCCGAAAGGACGGGGGTTGTAACCCCGTCTTCATGGGTGTGTCAGGCAACTCGCCTGACACACCCCCATTTTATATTTTTTTTTTTTTTTTAAATTAATTATGTATTAATTATCAATTAAATTTTTAAATAATAATTAAGTTTAATTATATAATTAATATTAATATTAATCAATTATTATTTCAAATTTTTAAATTACTATTTATAATATGTTAATAATTTTTTCTAAATAAATATAATTAAGTTTTTAATAATTAATAAATATATTTATTAATTAAATATGACCTATAATATTATATTGTGTAAAAAATAAAAAATATTATAAATTAGTGATGATTATAAATTATAATAGTGACCACCAGTCTCATATGTATATCGTTGGTATTGGTGTCGAGGTTTTTTTTTTTTTTTCCACCAATCGGTTCTGTTGACTCATTTATTTTTTAAACTACGATTAACAACTAAATTATCTAATTTTTAATTAATTGTCTAGGTCTTTTTGTTTTCTTAAAAATTTGATAAACGTAGTTGTTAATCATCATAGTTTAAATTTGATAATATTGTTTTGTTGGCATGGGCGCTAAGTCTTCTTACAATGCACCGTTGAAATCTCGTTATCACATGCTTTAAAGAAGAAGACTTAGCGCCCATTCTATGTTCCCCATAAGTTAAATATTTTTACCAATGACGTGGTTAAGGTAACTTTTGTTTGTCATAATGTGGGATATTTTGCATATATAAATTTAAAGACGGGGTTTGTAACCCCGTCTTTGCATATATAAATTTAAAAGCTTAGCGCCCATGCTAGCTACACAATATTATCAAATTTAAACTATGTTGATTAACATACGTTTATCAAATTTTTTAAAAAATAAAAAGACCTCGACAACTAATCAAAAATTAGATAATATAGTTGTTAATCGTAGTTTAAAAAATAAATGAGCCAACAGACCTCGATACCAATACCAACGACATACATATGAGACTGGTGGTCACTATTATAATTTATAATCATCAGTAATTTATAATATTTTTTATTTTTTACACAATGTAATATTATAGGTCATATTTAATTAATAAATATATTTATTAATTATTAAAAACTTAATTATATTTATTTAGGAAAAATAATTAACATATTATAAATAATCATTTAAAATTTTAAAATGATAATTGATTAATATTAATATTAACTATAATTAATATTAATTATTCAAAACTTAATTATATTTATTTAGGAAAAATAATTAACATATTATAAATAATCATTTAAAATTTTAAAATAATAATTGATTAATATTAATTATATAATTAAACTTAATTATTGTTTAAAATTTTATTTAATAATTAATACATAATTAATTTTTTTTAAAAAAAAAAATTATATATATATATATAAAAAAAAATGGGTGTCAGGCGATTTGCCTGACACACCCATGATCTAAAGGCGGGGTTTGTAAACCCGTCTTTGCCCAATTTCAAAATTGGTGTCAAACGACACCAATTTTGAAACTTTTATCTTTTTTTGCATTTAATAAATAAATTTGCCCAAATCCTTACCCATTCTGGTAAACTACAAAATCTGTTTCCATCTTACCAGTTAAATGGGAAGAATTAACTTCATTGGTCGCAGATAGTTAAGGCTTTTCTCAAAGGAAAAGGAAAACTTAACCATCTATTAGGAACAGGTCCAGCTATTGATGATCCTAAGTTCGCAGCTTGGGATGAAGAAGACTCCATGATCATGTCTTGGCTTTGGAACTCAATGGAGCCAGACATCAGAGGAACATACATGTTCTTGTCAACTTCTAAAGAGATCTGGGATGTTGTATCTCAGTCATATTCTAAGGTAAATGATGCCTCTCAGATTTATGAGATTACGACCAGAATATCATCCACCAAGCAAGGTACACGTTCTGTCACTGAGTATTATAATCTAATATATGGGGACCATCTTTTCCTTTGAGTGACAATAAATCTCTGTTACCTTCAATGTGATTCATTCTGTTATATGGGGACCATCAAGGATAGCTAATGTGTCAGGGGCTAAATGGTTTGTCACCTTTATTGATGACTGCACAAGAGTAACATGGATTTTTCTCATGAAAAACAAATCTGAAGTCAGCGAGATCTTTCCTAGGTTTTTTGAGCTGATAAATAATCAATTCAGAGTGAGCATAAAAGGGGTAAGGAGTGATAATGCTAGGGAATACTTCAATCAAACATTGTGTTCACTCTTTCAAAAGGAAGGTATTGTCCATTATTCATCTTATGTTGACACCCCTCAACAAAATGGACTAGCCGAGCGTAAGAATCGACATTTGCTTGAGGTCATCAAATGAATGTTCCTAAAACCTATTGGGGGAAGCTGTGTTAACCGGGGCTCACTTAATAAACAGATTACCTTCTAGAACTTTGGGGTTCAAAAGACCAATGGATGTTCTATATAGCTTCTTCCCTGCTTTAAAAATGAACAACAGTTTACCTCCAAAAGTATTTGGATGTGTTGGTTTTGTTCATATTCATGCTCACAATCGAGGAAAATTTGACCCACGTGCCCTAAAGTGCATCTTTGTCGGCTATTCTCCTACACAAAAAGGGTACAAATGCTATCATCCTTTCTCACATTAATTTTTCATTTCTAGGGACATGACCTTTGTTGAGAATAAGCCTTTCTTTAGTACTACTTATCTTCAGGGGGAGAGAGATCATTGTAAGGAAGATAAGCACGGGAGACATAATTTTTTGCTTGATTTCTCTTTCCCTGGCACTATGAAAGAACCTACTCAGAGCAACCAGAAATTGCACAACCTATAATTCCTGAAAATCATGGTTCTCCTATTCAACATGTGTAGGTTGAGCCAAACACTACCCAAACTAACACCTTGGTATATCCTATTAAGCCACTCTTGGTCTACTCACAAAAGAATGCAGTCCACACCTTCCCAGAGCACGCTCAAGAATCTAAACCCAAATCAGGTACTACTATCCAAACACTTGAATGTGATGACTTGAGTATTCCCATTGCTACTAGGAAAGGAACATGAGCATGCACCAAACATTCAATTTCTCACTTTACTTCCCTTGAAAAATGGCTATAAAAGCCATAAGTGTTTTCTTAGTAAAATAAATTCAATTTCCATACCACAAACACTTGATGAGGCACTTAGGGATAAGAATTGGAAAAATACCATGAATGGTGAAATGAATGCATTGATTAAAAATCAGACATGGGAAATAGTGGATTCACCAAGAGGAAAGAAACTCGTAGGATGTACATGGGTGTTCACAGTTAAATACAAAGCAGATAGCTCATTGGAAAGATACAAGGCGAGACTTGTAGCTAAATGATATACCCAAACTTATGGGGTAGACTACCATGAAACCTTTGCTCCGGTAGCAAAGATGAACATTATACGTATATTGTTATCCTTGGCAGCTAACTTTGATTGGCCTATGCAGCAATTTGATGTAAAAAAATGCCTTTTCACATGGCAATTTGAATGAAGAGGTTTATATGGCAGCTCCACCTGGATTTGAAGATAAGTTCGGGAATCAAGTCTGCAAATTTAAAAAGGCTCTATATGGCCTTAAACAATCTCCTCGGGCATGGTTTGGGAGATTTACAAAAGTAATGCTAGGAATGAAGTACAAGCAAAGTCAAGCAGATCACACTTTGTTCATTAAATTCTCTACAGGAGGTAAAATAACAGCTCTTATTGTTTATGTGGATGACATTATAGTTACAGGCAATGATGTTGAAGAGAATGAACCACCTGAAGCTCAAGCTTGCACAGGAATTTGAAATTAAAGACTTAGGGAAGTTAAAATACTTTCTGGGCATAGAAGTGGCTCGGTCAAAGGATGGAATTTTTCTGTCTCAACGCAAGCACATCCTGGACCTTCTAAACGAAACTGAAATGATGGGGTGTAAACCAATTGATACACCTATTGAACCAAACCACAAACTAAGTGAAGCAAAAGATGATGAGCCTGTTGATAGGGGGAGGTATCAAAGGCTGGTAGGAAGACGAATCTATTTATCACATACCAAGCCAGACATTGCATATACAGTAAGTGTAATCAGCCAATTCATGCATGACCCTAAAAGTGTTCATCTTCAAGCTGTGTATAGAGTATTGAGGTATCTTAAAACTACTCCTGGAAGAGGAATCATGTTTAGGAAGAACGAAAGCAGGACAGTTGAAGCTTATACAAATGCAGATTGGGCAGGCTCAATTATGGACAGAAGGTCAACAACTGGGTACTGCACTATGTTTTTTGGCAACTTGATCACTTGGAGAAGCAAGAAACAATCTGTAGCTGCTAGATCAAGTGCTAAAGCGGAATTTAGAGCTATGGCTCATGGCATATGTGAGCTTTTGTGGATACATATCATCTCGAATGACCTCAGAGTTAAGTGGCAAGGACCTATGAGGCTTTATTGTGACAACAAGGCAGCAATTAGCATTGCTCACAACCCGGTACAACATGATAGAACTAAACACATTGAAATTGATTGGGACTTTATAAAAGAAAATCGGGAAAGTGGACTCATCTGCACTCCATATGTTCCAACAAAGAAACAAATGGCCGACATGTTGACTAAGGGGCTAGCAAGAGCACAATTTGAAGAAGTTATAGGCAAGCTGGGAATGGGATAACATCTACATACCTGCCAGCTTGAGGGGGAGTGATGAAAATCAGCAATATAATTCAGCAGATTCTATATCTTAGTTGTAAATATAAAATGATATCTTAGCTTTCTATAGGAGATAATATATGAGCTGTAAATAGGAGGGTATCTTGCTGAATCAAGATAATATCTTGACTGTATATAGGAGATATTTCAGGATCATTACTTTCCTTAAAATTAGAGGGTAAGGACCTGTATATATAGCTGCTGTATTAGTTGTTAAATGCAGAAGAGAAATTAATCCTTTCTACACTTTAATCCCATCACACATGTAAACATGTCCTTACAATATTAAAACTCTATGACAAAAATGCAGTCTATAAGAACAATCAGCCTATCAGAAAAATGCCTGTTTAAGTTGGTACTTCAAGCAAACTTTTGGGAACTAAAAGTTCGTTTAGATTTCATCAAGATGTATACAAGTAAACATTAAATGGACCAAAGGTACCATAACAAACATAGACAGATCGAATCTTTTGGCATAATGCTACAGAAAGAAAGACCTCATTCTTTAGACATAAAGGATTCTTGAGATGTTAGATTTGTTAAGAACCAAATTAATCTCTTTAACAGTAATTATATGTTCTCGGGGAAGACACTGTACTTTTACTTCTCCAGAAAGAGAGTAAATATCAACTCATTAAGGCAAAACGCATAGAAGTATCATTAGCATCTGAAGGTTTCCATTCAATTTGAACCATGGAAAAGCAGACGGAAGAATGTATGTTAAATTGCTTAGAATCAACAATATACCTGGATTTTTGACCTATAGCTAACCCAGCATTAGCACCAGGAGCTGGGGCAGCTCGTAATTCTTTTAATCTACTCAAATCATTTTCACTCTTCTGTCCCTTAACTCTTGTCGGTCCTTGCCTGCAAAAGTTGGTTCAAACAGCACAGTCAAAGACCTTAGAAGTACGTAAATGAGAAGTTAAGAGAAATAAAAAACTAAAATTTGTGTGAAACGTAATCCAGCTGTCAAGCTAATAAAGCAACAGTTATTGTCAATTTGCTAGGGTTAATTTATTTGTGTTCCGTTTAGTGAAAATTACATGGTTTTTTTTTATAATATTAAAAAATCAAAAAACAAAATTTTTACCAATAAGAAACCAAATAGAAAAAACCATCCAGTATAGCACAAAGATAAACAAAGAGTAGCAGATTAGCAGCTAATGACAGCGAGCAACAAGTTTTAGTTTAAGCAACAGATCACCTGAAAAGACTAGGACACAGTTCAATTAGATGTGATGTACTCCAGAGATTGTTTCAGATTTGAAGAACACATCTTAGCTGCATGAAGTATCCCGCAAGTTCATGAAAAAGCAGCCAATAGAACAGTGTACAATGTAGGAAACGAAACAGCTAAGACAGTCCTGCTCCAGTCCAAATAAAGATCTTCCCTCTCATGGTAGCCTGCTCCAGTCCCTCGTTACGGGACTTCCATTATTGGTATAGCCCTGGACTGCCACATACACCGATTCTTTTAAGAATTAAAAAATATGTATCATGTAACTTTAAATTATTGCATTGCTGCATAAAGGAGGTTGTTACAACTAATCCATTACAATCACTATCAGAAACTTCTTCCCTCTTCGTCTAAGTTTATTGGAGACTATATTATTCACATGATCTTTCGCAGTGGTGGTTGGTATCCGCAGTATAATAAGAACAATAAGAATAAAGATAAGATAAACCAGCGGGAGAAGGAAGAAGACACAACACAAAGGCTACCAAAACCACCTCAATTTTCTGTCAAAACTAGTCTCATTATTTAAGCATAAGATCAAACAAAGTGAAGCACGATACAATTCAACCAAAAAACATCATACAGGAAAAATGAAAGACACAAGCAATTTAGTTAGTGAGGTTGGGTTCATGGATCACTTAGGTTTTACCTTACATGTACCCCGCGGAATGTTTTAACCTCCTTCAGATGTAATATCCTGCGATCAAAGTACCATTTTAGCAACATCATAATATTTAACGACCATTTCCTCTTAGTACTAACCTATAAAAAATACGGAACACTAACCAGTGTCTGAATCATCATGCTAAGGAAATTAGCAGAGAAAGAAACAGAAACTTGTTAATATGGCCTCATAAAGTCAACAAGTACGAGGATAATTCCAGCCACAGCACTTTTACACTTCAGATAACATGCCTCCCTGATATGCTACGGGTATGACTCCACATTCTTTGAAATGTTCTTCTATTAAGCATCAGGTCATGGATAGCACGAGCCTCATCCAATTTGTTATCTTTGCCCAAGATCGAAATAAGCCAGTGAAGGTTAAAGCGGCAAGGAAAATAATTGTGGGAAAGCATATCTTCAAATATCCTCAATGCATGAACACTTGAACGGCTAGCACAAAGAGAACTCAGGAGTTTGTCGTAAGAAGATTCTGAGGGCGAAAGACCTCTTTTCTGCATAACATGTGAGAGAGATAATGCATCGAGGACCCTCCCAACCTTACAGAAGCCTTTAATTAAAGTGTTAAAGAGCATTCTATCTGGAACAAGACCGTTTCCATTTATTTTGTTAAACAATGCGACAGCAAGATCAAGTTCCCCAAATTGAATATGCCCATAAATGAGGATAGTGAAAGTGACCAGATTAGGCTGCAGTCCTTCTCTTTGCATCAGATTAAGATGCTCATAAGCCTCTTGCATGCTCCGCACCGAGCAAAACCCAGATATTATACCATTGTACAGGTACAAGTCTGGCATGACCCAAACCGTTTTAATCTTCTGGATCAGTTTTAGGGCGAAGAATTTCATTTCTTCTCGAGAACTAATCAAAAGTTTGAAACTCTTTTCGTTTGACAAAATAGATTGCTGATGCAGTAACTGAAACAATATTTCCTTACCCTTATCCGATTTTTCATTTGATTGATACCATTTACCACCAAAGCGACGCATATTCCTACAAACACCACTGACCAATGTGATATAGGTGACCAGGTCTTGCTCAACCTCACTTTTTTCCATCAAATCAACCAACTTCAAAGCAAATTCAAATTCTCTCTTCCTTAGGAACTGCTTAATAAGGGAGGTATACAGAACAGCATTTGGCATGAACCCATCTTTCAGCATCTTGTCAAGGTACAGACAACCTTTCTTGATCATATTATTCTTAACTAATCCAGGTATAAGTGCAGTATAAGCATGGGAATTAGGTTTAAGATCATATTCCATCATTTTATCAAACAGGTTGCGGGCTTCATTTGCACATCGATTCTTTGTGTATGCATTAATCATTGTGGCAAAGATGGTTTCATCAGGATCTATACCAAACTCTAGCATTCTGTAGAAAAAACTTTCGGCCTCATGAATCATCCTCCGTCTGCCTAAACAACTAATAATTGAGTCATATATAGCAACATTTGGCTTGATACCCCTATCTTCAATCTGATCTAGAACATCAATCGCTGATCGGAAGTCACCCTGTTTGCATAGTTCATTTACTATTATCGAGAAAGTTGACTGGTTCGGAACTAGTCCCTGATCCTGCATAACTTCAAGTAGCGACTCTGCACCCTCAACTAGACCTTCCTGGGTAAGCAACTTAATCAAGGAATTAAAAGCAGTGGGCAGAGGCACGAGACTGAGATTAGCCATCTTTTCCATGCAACGCAGAGCAGCATCAAGTTTTCCTCCCATGCACAAGGCTATCATGTAAATACTAAAACACATATCTGCTAAAACGGATTTGCGTCCTGCTATCTCCTCCAGAAGATACTCAATTTCGACCATTGCATCCCCAGTAGATTTAGGGTTAACAGAGCAAGAGATAGTGGAAATGTCAATATTGCAAGATTTTTTGGCGATAGCTTGCAAAACTGTGAGAGCAAAATACAACTCATCCCCTTCTGCATGATTCTTTACAAGGGTGAAGAATAGCACATGGTCAGGAACAATCCCACTGTCAAGCATCTTGTGATATAAGCTGTATACCTCCTCCAACCTCTGTTCCTTGCAGAGTGCAGAAAGCAAGACTGTGTAGCAATGCACATTCGGAGCAATATTGTGCCGGAGCATGTCATCCAAGAGCATCAATGCACAATCAACTTTCCGATCTCTGCAGTAGTTGTTAAGCATGATTTGATAAGTTACTATGTTGGGCTTCAACCCAGAATTCACCATCTTATCATGCAACACCCAGCCTTTGGCAAACAAACCCAAGTTAGCAAAACCATGAATCAATGTATTATAAGTATAATTATCGGGCTCATAGCCCATCTTTAGCATCCTCATAAACAACCTCATTGCCATCTTCATTTTCCTTGCTTTGCAATATGAATTAATTAGATAAGTGTACATAAATTTATCTACTACAAAACCATAAGACTCAATTTCTGTACTCAAAATCTCAGCCTCCTCGACACGCCCCCATTTACAGAAGCTAATAATCAATGATTTGCACACATGAACCGTGGGCGGCACCCCCCGTTCTATCATCACATCAAAAACATGAAGCCCCTCATCTAAGAACCCTCTTAGGCACAATCCATCAACCAGCCTATTATAACATGCAAAATTCAGCACAATATCAGAAGCCTCACTAATTTCACAAAAACAACCATAAGCCTCCAAGATTCTGTCTTGCACAAAGAACCCTTTAATAATTGCATTGCAAGAACCAACCCAAGGTATCAATTTGAACTTGATAAGCCTATCAAAACAAGACTTTGCTTCCTCTAATTTTCCGAGCTTACAGTAACAAATAATCATAGAATTCAACAATTTACAGTCCGGCTCGAGCCGTTTGCCAACTACGCAGTGCATGTACAATGCCTCGGCCATCAGGACCTCACCAGAAATCACAAGTTTCCGGATAAGAAAACCATAACTAATCAAATCAAGCTCCATACCTCTTGAGAAGGCGAAATCAGCGGCTGAATTTGCTTCTGAAACAGAACATTGAGAAATTAGCCTCTGAATCACTTTCTGGGCAGAGGAAAATAAACCCCGGCGAATGAGCTGGTCCGCCAATGAAAAGCACAACTCCTTTTGGGTAATTTGGGATTGTGAAGAGGAGAATGATGGCATTTGCGGCTCTAATGGCAAAGGGCAACTGCTGAAGGGTCGTCTTCTTACAAATTTGCACAGAAGAGCTCTGTGCTTGATCATAATTGGTCAAAAGGAGGCTTCAGAAGGGGAAGCCCATATGAAAAAGATTGAAGTTTTTGTGGTTTTTGGAAGTGAAAAGGGTGAAGAGGAGTTTTAGGGGTTTTGCTTAAACCCTTCTGGCATTTTTAGGGGTGTTTCATCTGTTTTGATGTTCGGATATGTATATGTTTGGCTATGAAAAGAAGCAAGTTTGTTTGACAATCTGTGTGTTGAGATCTGCCATATAATATTATATTATGGCAATTGATATATAAAAGAGATAATTACATTTATACTCCTGATCTATAGTTTATTTATATAAATTATTTCTGTCTTTTGCATAATTACATAAACTACCCTTGATAGCTAAAAAATAAGGTAGTTTGTGTAATAATATAGATACTTTTGAGGGGTGTAAGTGTAATTTTCTAAAATAATAGGGGTGGTTTGTGTAAATAATGATTATATTCTAATTGGTGTATGTGTAATTATTCAAAAGATAGGGATGACTTGTGGAAACAGATCATAAATTAGGGAGTGTAAATATAATTATCCCTATATAAAAAGACAAAAGAAAAGAAATAGGCAAAAAAATCAATTTTAAGAAAAATATTGAAAACAACTGAATTTTTAAAATAATTTATTTGAACAAAACAAAAAAGAAAATGTTCCAACATATGTCGAGAAGTCATGTTATTTTTTAAAATAATTATAAATAAAAATTTTATATATTTATCAAGTATGATTGTCCTTTTGTTAAGATGAATTTGTTTAGAATAAAAAGTATGAAAAAATAGTATTGAGCCAAAATTATTTAGTTGCACATAAAAACCGTCTTCCTACATATATACACATATAGTATACTAGTATGTGACCCATGCTATGCACAGATTAAATTAATTAATTAAAACTAGATTTCATAATAAAAAAAATCACGTTTAAGTCAATTGAAAGAAATGCTTTTTAGATTAATAATGCAAACAATTTTTGTTCTTCAAATTACAGCTCATTAGTATTAATAAAAAATAAAATAAAATTCATAATCACAATATATACAAGCTATGCGCTGCAATTTCATTAAATAAAAAATTCAAGATATAGATATTAATATTATAATTGAGTTCTGTGATGCTACATCGTAGAAGATGTATTTCCTATGAAATCGTAAATACCTCAAAGTGTTTCTTTAGACTCTTTACTAACCTCCACGTCTAATCATATCACGTGGAAAGATGACACATGTGGGGGTTGATCGTAGTAGTTCGAGTCTGAATCATGAGGAGTCAAACGAACCTAGATAGAGTATGAGAGCTAGAGTCATTAATTATTTTGAAAGGGACTTTGTCACTTACAATATCGAGGATGACCTTATACCATTCAAAGATGCAACAGTCTCATCTGAGCCAAGCAGTGGAAGGGAGTTGTCAAAAGTGAGATGGACTCGATAGTCTCTAATGGGACAGGAGAACTAGTCAATCTCCTTCTGGGATGTACTACTATTAGATGTAAGTGGATTTTCAAGAAGAAATTGAAATTTGATGGGACAGCTGATAAGCTTAAGGCCGGGTTGGTTGCTAAGGGGTTTAGACAAAATGAGGGAATCGATTATTTTGATACACATATTACCCAATAGCTCGATTGATTACTATCTGGTGCTTACAGCACTTCCTTCGGTGAATAACCTTTCGATTCACCAAATGGATGTTAAACTGTGTTCCTATATGGTGATCTTGAGGAGGCAATGTATATGGATCAGCCGAGGGATTTGTAGCTTCTTGAAACGAGCAAAAAGTTTGTAAACTTATTAAATCACTTTATGGACTAAACAAGCTCCCAAACAATGACATGAAAATTTTGACAAAATAATTATGTCATTTGACTTCAATGTAAATAAAAATGACAAATGCTTCCATTGTATGGTTAAATTGAGATAATTCTATATTACTTTGCATGTATGTAGACGATATTCAACTTATAGGATCAAACTTAGAACCAATTATCGAAACGAAGTCTTTCTTAAAAAATAAGTTTGAAATTAAGAATATGGGTAAGGCAAATGTGATTCTTGGCATCAAGTTGAGTCAACTGATGGTATAACTATTTTTTAATCTCATTAAGTTGGGAAGATAATTGAGAAATGTAGTTATAAAGAATGTAGAATTGCAAAGACACCATATGATCCTTTTGTAGCACTTTTTTAGAATGAAAGTGGTGTGTCGGTATCTCTACTAAGGTATTCACGAATCATTGGGAGTTTGCAATATTTAGCTAATGGCTCGAGACCACATATATCTTTCTCTATCTTGAAGCTTGTTAGATATACTAGTTGTCCTGATAGAACCCGTTGGCGAGCTTTGAATAGGGTACTTAGGTACCTTAAGGGCACAACATCATTGTCCATACATTATGGTAGGTTCCCTACAGTTCTCAAAGGATATAGTGATGCTAGTTGAATAGCCAAAAATTGAGTAGCAATGGGTGGACAAGATATATTTTTACCTTAGGAGGAGGCATTATCTCCTAAAAGTTTTCAAAAAAGACTTTGATAATCCGATCTACATATAAAGTCGAGTTATGTTCATTGGACACGACTGCGGCAAAGGCAGAGGCAGAGTGATTATGGGTTGCTGATACCACTTTCTATTGTAAGCAAACCTCTTCCGCCTGTTGTGGTGCATTGTGATAGCCAAACCACAATTGCAAATATAAAGAGTCATAAGTTCAATCAAAATACTAAAAGACACATCCAAGATAAAGTCAAGTCTATAAAAGAATTGGTGTCAGAAAGACTGATGCCCGTTAACTTTGTCGGTACAAACTATGTATCTGATCCTTGGCTAAAAGGACTTGATCTGTCTTTAATTTAAAATCTAGATTGGGGATAGGATTGAAAACCCAATAATGACATATATCCGATGGAAACCCAACCTTCCAGATGGAGATCTCATGAATAAGGCTCAATGTGGTATAACAAGTCGTGGAGTATGTTTGAGCACCTAAAACTAGACTGGGACTTTATATTTGGAGTCTATCCTCTCGGATTCTGGAAAATGTTGTAAACTGGTAGTCAAGTAAGAGTATAACTTTGAACGTGGTCAAGTCTTTCAAACGAGATGCAAGCAATGCATCCCCCGAGATGCCCCATTAAGTGATTGTAGTTGTTTGGCTGCAACTAAGAGAATGTGTTTTTTCGAAAAACATTCACGAACAGGATCAAGACATATGACCTATAGTGTTAACCCTAAAGATCAGTACATAGCCAGTAGCTTGTTGTTATTGACCAACGTTGTCGCAACCATGAGCACAAATTCAAGGCTTAGTTCCATTTGTCTAGTGGCAGCTGAAGTTAAATAACTTAAATAATAGTAACCAGAAGGTACCATTATTGAAAGTAAGTTACGATAGCTTGAGTAAATCCCAAATCTATGAATTTGTGGGGAATTATTGTAATTGGCATAATTAGATATCAATTTAATACAATTTAATTCTAATAAATTAGATGTCAATTAAGGTAAATCCATAAATTAGATGGTAAAGGAGAAGAGGATGTTTTGTTATCCCATATTGGAAAGTTTATAAGAGTTAAATTAACTTCTAGGTTGTCCCAAATTGAAAATTCTTTAAAGAAAGGGTCTTTTTATATTAAGTCCAAAACTCAACACCATTTAAAGCGTAGACAAGAGACCATAGTGTACTTGTGGAAACCCCACACGTGCACCGTAGCCCGGACCAGGCGTTGGCGAATGTCTCAATATCTATCTTTTTTGCAAAAAGTTTGAATAAATCTGACATTTAAACCTGACAATTTTAAAATACTTTCAGCATTAAATTTACGTTTTTAAAACGTTATATGAGATGAAAAAAATTCAAATGAAGCATTTTTTGTGTAATTCTGGTTAATGGTTGTTTATGGCTGAAGGCTCTATAAATAGAGTTGCCTGCAAAAGAGAAAACAACACAACACTTACACACTTATGCAAATACATACTCTTCTCTCTACTTTCTCTCCCTCACTGGTTCTTAGTTCGTTTTTTTCTCAAGTTCTGGTGACCGAGTTATTGATCGAGGAGGATTCCGACACAATGCAGCGTTGCAATCTTGTACCATCTTATCTTGTAAGAAGTGGCATAGCATCCAGTACACTTGGAAACAGCGCGTCTAATTTCTTCGAGGCAAGCAAATTGCTCTGCAATTTGGTCGTTGTACAGGTGTTATTACAATACAACTCGTACCAGCTAAGTTTACTATTTATACTTGTAGTATAAACAACATATCTAAATGTTTCGTGATATTGTTCCTAATTGTTTGTTTTCGAACATTGTTATACGAAACTGCGATTTGGAATATTACATCTTTTATATTCAAACGTCTGGTTTTCAAAGCACTGTCTTGAAGTATTATTGTTTCCAACACCAACCTCATGTGGCACAACCAGGCTGCACCAAGGGAGAGGCCGGAGAAATTATGCAGCAGTGACTTTAAGAGATGACACTAACCGATACTATTTTACCTAATCATTACGTTGAACCTAGCTAGGTTCTTAAGTGAAGAACACTCCGTTGGTCTTTAGGGGGAGATTAATGTCCAAAAGAGGGTTGCTTTGGATGCATGTGGATTTTCTATGCATAAATTACACCCTCAATGGGTTGACTAATATGTTATACAATGTATATATACCAGCTAAGACTGCACAAGCTCTTTTGAAAATTTTTATAGAGAAAAAGTACAAATGGACACATTAAGATAACGTTCTTAAACAACGAGTTAAATAAAGAAATCTATATGAAACAATTCAAATGTTTGTTTTTCCTGTCCAAAAAAAGAAGGTTCTTGTCAAGTAAGCCTTGTATGTGCTTAAAAAAAGCTCTTAAACAATGGCATGAAAATTTGACAAAAAAATATTGTCATATGGCTTTAAGATCAACAAGTATAAGGCACTCCCAGATCCTATATTATAGTATGTCTATATGTAGATGACATGTTGATAATAGGATTCAATCGTGACATTATTTTGACTATCAAGAAAATATGAGAAAATGTTGAAAAAATGGATAAGATTAAATCGTAAGAAATGATTGGTTACGGTGTGCAGCACAGATAAGTTCGTGACACTTGTATGATGGTTGATGGCGTCCAATCATCATACCCGTGTCTAATCAATCGAATAGGTGTCAATCACTGAAGTGGTGTGTCCTTTAGTTGAAATGATATGTCCATTCACGTGAAATAGTATGTACTTTGGGTGAAATGATAAGTTCATTCGGATGAAAAATCATAATCTTTTATAATCATATAATTATATTTTTTATTGGATATGTATATTCAATAGTACCTAGGGGTGGCAACGGGGCGGGTTTTGGTGGACCCGGGACCCGCCCCGCCAACTCCGGGAAGGACCCGGGACCCGCCCCGCCCCGGTTATTTTTTAACCCCGGACCCGCCCCGCTACAAAACCCGTCGGGCGGATCTAACCCGGTAGACCCGGTTTTTTTAATTTTTTTTTTAATTTTTTATTTGTTCTATAAATTAAAAAAATAAAATTTAATATATCAATTACAAATAAAATTAATTGTTCATAATCTAACTCAAATTCAAGTCGAAAAAGAATTTCAACTACAAATAAAATTGTTCATAATAGAACAACTCAAACAATTTATATTGAATTATTGATTATACATTAGTAACAACTTCTTTGTCTTTCTCATCGTTAACTATTGTGGGACAAATTTTTAATTAATCAACTATTGAACATGTACCTAACAATAATTAAATTAAATAATATAATATTTTATTAGTGTTTATTCTATCATAATAAATAAATATATATATATATATATACATATCTAAACGGAGCGGGTCCGGGGCGGGTCCTTAAGGACCCGCTACCCGCCCCACTAGGGGCGGGTCCGGGGCGGGTTTTGCCGGGTCCGTGTTGGATTGCCACCCCTAGTGGTACCTTTCCTGCTTTTATAAATAAGTCTCTCCCATTTAATTTAATTACATAAATTTGAAAAGCATTATAGAGCATTTCAAATTATTTTGCAATATCAACATTTTATCTTTTATTAAGAGAGTTCCACAATTATTTTGGTTCGTCGTTTTTCAAAATTTATAATGTTGCTACTTTGAGATTTTAAGTCGTTGTATTTTGAAAGAGTCGTTACTGTTAGCAGCAAAGCAAGGCAAGAATTGTTTTAAAGATAAAGAATTCAACTCTTGCATCAACCTCCTAATACACAACTACCATATATACTTTACTTTTTTCAACAATAAACACAATTATATTTTTTATATATGATATATATATTGTAGGAAATGAATGAGACGGATAGTGCGGGAAATTGTGTATTATGAAGTCAAGGCAAGAGTTAGACTCTTTATCTTTAAGACAATTATTGCCCCGCTCTGGTGCTCACGGAATCGGCAATTTGTCTCCCAAGATACAACGACTTTATATCTCAAAGTAGCAACACTGTAAACTTTGAGAAATGGCGAACCAAACGATATTTTAAAACTCTCTTGCTAAACTCTAGAATGCTATGAATGAGTTGAATTGAAATGAAATGAAATGGGATGTCTATTTATAGGAGTTGGAAAGGTGTTTCGAATGGATCCAATCAGAAAAGATGCCTTTGAAAGGTTATGACCTTTCATCCGAATGGATGGATCATTTCACCCAAAGGACATACCATTTCACTCAAATGGAAGCATCATTTCATCCAAAGGACATACCATTTCACACAATGGACGTATCATTTCATCCAAAGGGTTTCACCTAATGGACACATCAATTCAACCAAAGGACACACCCATTAGGTTGATCAGACACGATCGGATGATGATTGGGGCCCATCAACCATCATCTACGTGTCACGAGCTGTCATGAGCTATCACGAGTTTGTTATGCGTCGCACATCATAACTAATCACTTGTCACGATTTATTCTTTAATTTATTATTCACCATTTTCCAACAATCCCCCACACGAATGAAAATTAATGCATATGAGCATGCAGACACTTAAGAGAGTTTCAACCGAGAAGTCGTTGCATCAGGATAGGTAGTTTGTGGCTTTGAACCTTCCTTAAGGGAATACAATCGGATTTACTTGGCTAATCACTGAACATAATGTCTTGAATTGTTCAGCCGTTGGTGTAAACCAAGACAATAGTACCCCCACAATGCCTTCTCTAATATCTTTGGTTCTCACGGTTGAGTCCGTTTTGGCCGTGGACTCCATCTTGGATTCATAAGTGTTTTACATTTGAAGCGGCCCGTCTTCACACTTATATAGGTGATCTCCTATAATGTTCTTGACTTAGAATAGGAATCATTAAAAGCTTATAGCTTAACCTCTACCTTTTTATTGACAACACTTTTTGTCATAGGATTGGGAAAGAGTAAAACTCCAAGTGCTTTCCACAATCTTTATAACTTAGTTGTCCCATTGAACCAAGATCTTGGGATCTCCAGTCAATAAGGTTGGGTTACCGCTATAAAGATTTAATTGGCAGGTTTTAATCCCATTCCCTTCGACGAACCATACACTTGATCTCTAGAAAGGCCTTTCATTAATGGATCTGCTAAATTATCCTTTGACTTTATATAGTTAATAGATATGATTCCATTAGAGATCAACTGTCTTATGGTATTATGTCTTCAACGTATATGTCTAGACTTACCATTATACATACTGCTTTGTGCCCTTCCAATGGCCGACTGACTATCACAATGTATCACAATTGCGGTCACTGGTTTAATCCAACAAGGAATGTCCTCCAAGAAATTATGAAGCCATTCCACTTCCTCTCCAGTTTTATCTAAAGCGATAAACTTATATTCCATTGTGGAAAGAGCTATACACGTTTGTTTTGAGGACTTCCAAGACACTACACCACCTCCAATGATAGAACACATAGCCACTTGTGGACTTAGTGTCGTTAATATCGGATATCCAATTGGCATCACTATATCCTTCCAACACAGTTGGATATCTCGTATAATGTAGCCCATAGTTTGAAGTGTATTTTAGGTATCAAAGGACCCTAATTAACCCCTTTCAATGATTTTTGCTAGGATTACACATAAATCTACTCAGGTTGCTTACTGAGTGTGCAATATCAGGACGAGTGCAATTCATGATATACATCAAACTACCAATTATTCTTGAGTACTCAACTTGACATTCGGGTTCACCTTTGTTCTTTGCTAAGTGTAGATTTA
Source organism: Sesamum alatum (assembly GCA_034509735.1). Classification (NCBI taxonomy): domain Eukaryota; kingdom Viridiplantae; phylum Streptophyta; class Magnoliopsida; order Lamiales; family Pedaliaceae; genus Sesamum; species Sesamum alatum. Next base: position 48,259,473 of record JACGWO010000001.1, on the reverse strand, counting down.
GATCTACAGGACTCTTAGCAGGTGGACTATCGTAAGCCTTGAACTTTCTAAGCATAGTCTCAATATAATGAGATTGTGATAAGACCAGTCCGTCAGACGTTTTAGAGATCTTAATCCCTAATATTACGTCAGCTAAACCCATGTCTTTCATGTCAAAATATTTTGTTAATATTCCTTTAGTAGTCAAAATGATGTCACAACTACTTCCCATTATCAACATGTCATCTACATATAGACACACTATGATAAAGGAGTTGTAAGTGCTTTTCACATATACACATTTATCACACTCGTAGATTTTGAAACCATTTGACAACATCGTACGGTCAAATTTTTCATGCCATTGCTTAGAAGCTTGTTTAAGCCCATACAATGATTTGACGAGTCTACAGACCTTCTTTTCTTGGCCAGGAACGACAAACCCTTCAAGTTGTTCCATGTAAATCTCTTCATCTAATTCGTCATTCAAGAACGTCGTCTTAACATCCATTTGATGTATTTCCAAATCATACAGTGCAACAATAGCTATAAGCACTCGAATTAACCGCATTCTAGTAGCCGGTGAATATGTATCAAAGAAGTCAAGGCCTTCTTTTTGTTTGAATCCTTTAGCTACCAACCTTGCTTTGTATTTATCTATAGATCCGTCAGCCTTGTACTTCCTTTTCAGAATCCATTTACATCCTAACGGTTTGCAACCAGGAGGGAGATCCACCAACTCCCAAGTATGGTTTTGCATAATGGATTCAATTTCATTGTTGATAGCCTCTTTTCAGAATGGTGCTTCTGGACTTGACAATGCTTCATTGATTGTCTTTGGTTCATTTTCTAACAAATAAGTTAAAAAATCGGGACCAAATGACTTGGCTATTTTAGCGCTCTTGCTGCGTCTAGGTTCTTCATCCTTTTGAAGATCACCATTTGCATCTTCATAGGTTCTTTTTCTAGAACTCTCTTCTTCTTTCCTCTCATTGCAAGGAACGATATTTTCAAAAAACACAACATTCCTTGATTCAATGATTGTATTTCCATGTATATCAAGGATTGTTGATTTGTGCACTAAAAAGCGATATGCACTACTGTTATTTGCATATCCAATTAATATGCAATCAACGGTCTTTGGCCCTATTTTTACTTGTTTAGGCTTTGGTACTTCTACCTTAGCCAAACACCCCCACACTTTAAGATATATATAGGAAGGTTTATGACCTTTCCAAAGTTCATAAGGAGTTTCATTTCTATCTTTGTGTGGTACTTTATTAAGAATGTGATTTGCTGAAAGAATCGCTTTCCCCCACAAGTTTTGGGGTAAGCCTGAACTTATCAACATAGCATTCATCATTTCCTTGAGAGTACGATTCTTTCTTTCAGCAACACCATTCGATTGAGGTGAATAAGGAGCAGTAGTCTGATGAATTATGCCAAATTTTGAACAAAATTCCTCAAATGGAGCTCCATATTCGCCACCTTTATCATTGCGTATGGCTTTTATAGTTCTGCTAAGTTGATTTTCAACCTCATTCTTATAAAGTTTAAAGGCCTCCAACGCCTCATCTTTACTTCTCAACAAGTATACATAACAGTATCTTATGCAATCATCAATAAAAGTAATAAAATACTTTTTCCCACCTCTAGTTTGCACAAATTTTAAATCACATATATCAGTGTGAATCAATTCTAGAGGTGATATCTTTCTTTCAACAGATGGAAATGACACCTTGGTCATTTTAGCTTCAACACAAATTTCACATTTGTGTTCAGTATTTATTGCAAACGAAGGTGATAAATTCAAACTTACTAATCTTTGTAGAGTATTAAAATTAACATGTCCTAATCTAACATGCCAGAAGTCACAACACCCAATCAAGTAAGTAGAAGTCGTAATTTTATTGCTTTCAAAATTACGCATTGCAGTCATTACATTCATCTTGAACAGCCCATTCTCGACATACCCTTTCCCTATAAAGTGGTCGTTCTTTGTAAGTACAAATTTGTTAGACTCAAATACTAGTCTAAACCCACTCTTAACTAATAGTGATCCAGACACTAAGTTCTTTCGGATGTCTGGAACGTGCAGCATATCGATCAGAGTGAGTTCCTTTCCTGAGGTCATCTTTAGTACCACCTTGCCGAGCCCAACAATGTCGGAAGTCACTGAATTTCCCATAAACAACTTCCTTCCATTGATTGGTATATAAGTGGAGAACATACTTTTGTCAGAGCAAATGTGGCGGGTAGCGCCAGTATCAATCCACCACTCTCTTGGGTTATCTACCAAATTGGCTTCAAACACCATGGACGAGAGGCTGAGTTCTCCCAAATCTATAGGTACAGACTTGACCTCAGAAACATGCGCTTGATTTCTCTTAGGGAGTCGGCAATCCTTGGCCATATGATTAGGTTTGCCACAGTTGTAGCAATTTCCTCTTATCATTTTGGCCTTCCCCTTTTTCGACTTATAATCAGTGCGCTCTCGTTTGTTACTAACATTTCCATTTGACTCCATCAAATTTGCCTTGGCCACGATTTGTAGCCTTTTGGATTTCACCTCAGACAATCGATTGCCTTCTTCAATCCTCAGTCTGACAATCAAATCCTCAAGCCCCATTTCCTTCCGCTTGTGCTTCAAGTAAATTTTGAATTCCTTCGATAGCGGAGGTAGCTTTTCAATCATAACAGCTACTTGGAAGGATTCACTGAACCTCATTCCTTCCGCATGTAGATCATGCAAGATCATTTGGAATTCTTGGACTTGGCTCATTACCGTTTTGGAATCCACCATTTTAAATTCCAAGAGCTTGCCAACTATGAATTTTTTCAAGCCGGCATCCTCCGTTTTGTATTTATTTTCCAAGGATTCCCAAAGGGTTTTTGCAGTCTTGGCTGAGCTATATACGTTGTATAAAGTATCGCTCAAGCTATTGAGGATGTAATTTCTGCATAGAAAATCTCCATGACCCCATGCATCAAAAGCTACCCTTTGTTGGGGATCAGTCTCCTCCTCAGAAACAACTGGGGCTTCCTCACTTAAGAACCTAGCTAGGTTCAACGTGGTGAGGTAAAACAACATCTTTTGATGCCATCTCTTAAAGTTGTTACCGGAGAATTTCTCCGGCCTTTCTCCTTAGGCAGCAATAGGTTGTGGCACATGTGGTTGGACAACTATAGTAGCCGGATTAACAGCAGCAGATCCAGTTGCCATAGCTGGATTGGTAGCAACAGATTCACTCTCCATAACACACGATGACAAATAATTGTCTTAAACTTGTTGGAAATGAATGAGACGGATAGTGCGGGAAATTGTGTATTAGAAGTCGAGACAAGAGTTAGACTCTTTATCTTTAAGACAATTATTGCCTCGCTCTGGTGCTCATGGAATCAGCAATTTGTCTCCCAAGATACAATGGTTTTATATCTCAAAGTAGCAGCACTGCAAACTTTGAGAAACGGCGAATCAAACGATATTTTGAAACTCTTTTGCTAAACTCTAGAATGTTTTGTATGCTTAAGAATGCTATGAATGAGTTGAATTGAAATGAAATGAAATGGGAGGTCTATTTATAGGAGTTGGAAAGGTGTTTCGAATAGATATGTCCAATCAGAAAAGATGCCTTTGAAAGGTTATGACCTTTCATCCGAATGGATGCATCATTTCACCCAAAGGACATACCATTTCACTCAAATGGACGCATCATTTCATCCAAAAGACATACCATTTCACACAATGGACGCATCATTTCATCCAAAGGGTTTCACCAAATGGACACATCAATTCAACCAAAGGACACACCTATTAGGTTGATCAGACACGATCGGATGATGATTGGGGCTCATCAACCATCATCTACGTGTCACGAGCTGTCATGAGCTATCACGAGTTTATTATGCGTCACACATCATAACTAATCACTTATCACGATTTATTCTTTAATTTATCATTCACCATTTTCCAACATATATATATATATATTTATAACAAGGAAATTATTAATGACGACTGATAACATAATGATTATATGGTCTATTAATTAGAAAATAATATTCAGCAAACAATCAATCTCCTCAACATTGGAGAGAGTCGTGGATTCAAATTCAAGTTGTCCTCGATCCCCCATCTCATTGCACTCAGAAGAAGAAAACAATATTAATATTAATTCGAGTTGAATAGTTAAATTATTTTGTATAAGGGTGAGAACGAGTTCAAGGTCAAATTCAAATTCGAATAGGTGAATTTTATTTTAAGCCCTGACATTTCTGAATTATAATTGAGATCAAGTATTGATATTTTTTTTTAGGGAAAAATGCAATTACCTCCCCTGTGTTAATTAAAATGAGCAAAAACCCCCCTGTGTTAAATAAAAGAGCAATTTACCCCCTTGTGCTTCTAAAAAAGAAGCAAAAAAACCCCCTCACGCGTTTGCGTGTATTACACGCGCTATTTGATTTATTTTTTATTTTTTTAATTTTTATTTCTAAAAATATATTTATATCCTTATTTAATGACCGTTGGATCTGATTAGAACCTATGGTCCAGATTTGATTAATAGATCAATGGTTTAGATTTTACTAGATTCAAATCAACGGTATAGATTTACAATTGTATATATAATATATAAATTATAATTAAACTTATATATTAAAAAATATATAATTAAAATTATGTATATGTAATATATATATATATATATATAGAGAGAGAGAGAGAGAGATAGAGGGGGGGGGGGGGGGACGGGGGGGTTGGCAGCCACCGGTGACTGGGGGCTGATGGATGCTGATAAAGACAAGCTTCTTTCTGAAAAATCCTCCCCTGAAACTGCCATGGATGATGCTGAGAACCACAAACCCCTTCCTAAAAATTCCCCACCTGAAAATATCAAGAAATTGGGTGGGGGAGGGGGCATCGGAGAAAGGGGGAACGGGGGGCGACGCCGGACTAGCAGGGAGAGGCGGGCTAGTGGCCTGGCGACTGAAGGGGAAGAGGAAGTGGCTGGCGGTGGCGACTCGGGATGGCAGTTGGGGGGGGGGAGGGCGCTGGTGGTGGGGTGGGGTGGGGGTGGGTTAATTATAAAATTATATAATTATATAATTATATATTATTGTTTAATATTATATATATTAAATATAGATATTAAATATACTTTTCTATAATTATATATAAAAAATATATTTTATTTTTACATAATCATAAAAATTCGCAAAAGTCGCGCGTGTGTCCCACCTCCTCTTATAGGGGTTTTTTGCTTTTTATTTTTAAAAAAAAAAATACAAGAGGGTAAATTGCTCTTTTATTTAACATAGGGGGGTTTTGCTCATTTCGATTAACACAGGGGAGGTAATTGCATTTTTTTTATTTTTTTAAAGTGGAAAATAAATTCATTCACTGGAATCAAGTATTGACATTTACATTCGATGAGGTTGAAGTGGAACTAGCTCAAACTCAAAATTCCTAAATTAGAAATAAATCTATACTAATATATATAAAGGTTAATTACACTAACCTCCCTTACTATTAGAGAAATATACAAATTGTCCCTTTTTATTATGAAAATTATAAATTACCCCCTCTGCTTAATGTGTGTTAGTCAAATTTAATGGTATATGCTTAAATGACCATTTTGCCCTCATTTATAAAACTAAAAATAATTCAATAAACTTGAAAATAGAAGTGGACCAAAATATCTTCAAGTATTTTTTTTTTCAAAATATAAGCTTTATTTTCTATAAAATAATATAATTTCAACAAATTTTACAAGCTTTAATGATTGTTAGGAATAGAAATTAATGTCACAACCTACACATACACAATATATGATTAAAAAAATATTATCAAATAATATACTAAAAGTTACAAGTATACACCATTTTTAAATTTATAAATAACAAATTACTTCTAAGGGGTATTTAAGTCATAAGAAATAGAGTTATTCAAGTTGAGGGTATTATAGGAAGTTTAGCCCATTTTTTTTTTATGACATCAGCAAAATCCATTAAGTTGACTATTGGAAGGGGCAATTTGTAAAGTGGATATATTTGAAAGGGAAGCTTATATAATTTTAATAGTAAGGGGGGAATTTGTATATTCCCATAGTAGTATGGGAGGTTAGTGTAATTAACCCTAAAAAAAAAGTCATCTACACTCGCATCAAAATATGACAATTGTACCCTAATATGATTTTAAAAATTAACTGTAAATATATATATATTTTTTTTAAAGTGACTCCATATCGTTTTAACAACACTACACCAATTCTTTTATTGTGTCGATAATACCTTAAGTTGTTTTTTTTCAAATGTGATTTGTTGGTTATATATTTTATTCTTATTTATATTTTATTTTAAATCGTGAAAGTTTATTTATCTACACTAATATAAAAAAGAAAAGTCATTTATACTTACAAACGGCGATAAATAACACCATCATATCAATTTTTAAATATAACAATTGTATCCTTAATTAGATAATTTAAAAAATGAATTGTAATTACTTTTTTTTTACAAAAGTGACTTTATGTTATTTTGTTGTGTCGATAATATCTTAAATTTTTCTACTTTTATTTATAATATATTTAAAATATTAAAATTTATTTATTATATATACATAAAAACAACGTGTCACACCGCCAGTTATAAAATAAATAAATTCTTACGGCCCTAAATTCAATATTTGGATTTGTAATAATATACCGGGTCAGTTAATCCCGGAGCTCCGAACATATAGTTAAAAAGAGCCCACCCGTTTCCCGCCATTACAACTCGACGCTCGGCAAATTTTAACACTTCACGGTAGGGATTTGTAGTATAGTTCAACAAGTTGCGAATTTTCTTGCGAGCCTTGGAGTAATTACATTGATTCGATATCTCTAGCACTTCGGACCGCGTCATTTCGTCTCCATTTCGGTGTATACGGCAATTTGCGGAGGAATTTGAGTTTTGCCGATTTTTCCGGCCTCTGTTCGATTTCAGTTAATTCGACTGAAATTTGAATTGTTTTGGAGGATCTGCTGAATTCCAGGTATGAAGTTTGTCAAACTCGGATAATTTGTGTTTCTATGGTTTATTTTCTGTATTTGTGGGATAGTTATTCATTTGATTCCTCGTGTAGCTGGTTTCTCGGAAAATCAAGGTTTCGGCTGAACGATGTGCGTAAGAAGTTCGAAACTGATATTTTGTGAAGGTTTTATTTTGATATTTTCAGGGGCAAGAATCATTGAGCTGTGAGTTCTTTATCGTTTGATTTCCTTTACAAAGCTATAAAGACAGTTGAAAAGATAGTTTTCCCCGCATATATCATTATAAGAAGACGACGTACACTTTCACTTAGCTCAGCTGAATGCAACTGCTGTTTGATGATATCTGATTTATAAATTGACTTGCGATGATGAAGGAAATTTAGTTTGGAAGGTTCTTAAATATTGTTATTGGTATGAAGACGTCATTCTTCTGCATATGTTGCTGACGTTCACAACTTTATGCAATTTGATTTGTTATCTGTATATGATAGTTTCTGCAAAGGTGCATGATAATTTGGAAAAATCTCTTGGCGTGCTTTATCACCAAGCTACCAAATGGCTAGAAGATGATGAAATTATGTTTTTGAGTAGACTTCAATTACTTCAGGTTAAAATTATTCTACATCTGAGGGGCGGTGGAGCCCTAAGATATTGAACTTAGTCTAAGGAAAATGTATAAATTAGATAATGGATTCCATATGGTTTCACAATCTGTCTAATTATCCTCTCACGAGGTTTTCTCCATCATAGTTTGATACTTTGGAATATACGACTATTGTGTAGTTAACTGCGCAACTTGTGCTATGGTAGCAAAAGAATCAGTTTCATCTAGTATTTCACTTGATGGCTAATCCAGGCATATTTTGTAAGTTTAGTCTGTGATGGAAAAGAGCTCCACTTTCCTCTTAGATGTTTGTAATGAGAAGTGACTAGATCTGCAGGAATTTAGTTTAGCATATTGTAGTCTGCATGGTGGGTATATTTGCAACTACATAAAATATTTCATTTATTGACACTAAATTTGGCTAGAAATTATGCATAAAATTACTGTGATTCCTGGTTTCTAGTTTATGCTATTGTCCTCCTGCAAGAATGTTAAACTTAGTGTAGCAGAAGGAAAGACTTCCAAGAAAAATGAAAATTCAAGTCATGGGTCACAACTTTCAGGTTTTTAGAGAATGCAAAGTGAATCTAAAAAGTGATTATAAAAGCTGAAATGAGATGCAATGCCTGCTGGCGAGAATTGGAAGGACGAGCTATCACCACCACCTGCGGTCACCTCTTATGTATCCACTATGCATGAATTAAATTCTAACTTATGTTTGGTGAATTTCGTAAGATTTCCTTAATTACTTCTAAAGGTCCTGAAGATGCGAGTAAGATTCTCAGTAATGATGGTGCTTGCCCCATCTGTGATCAAGTGCTTTCGAAAAGGTATGATGACAAATTCAAGTTGTGTTTTTCCTCTCCTGCTTGTGAATACAAGGAATTTCCAGGATTACTAGAAACTTCAGGAGCAGTATAAAGAGATAAGGATCAACTTACAGACCCTACTCGTCCTGCAATAAATCAAGAGTTTTTACCCATAGGCTGAGATGAAAGTTAAAACCTTAATTACTTTATTTGTATGTGACTAATTTTTTCATATTTAGTATCAAAAAGGAAAATTATCATTTCTTAGTTGTCTCTACATACATACTCATAGTGTTTCCCTTGGTTGACATGTTATCTTTTTGTTGTTAGTCTTATGAAGCCTGTGGATATCAATCCAAATGATGAATGCGTAAATGTAAGGAAACTCTCCTAGAAGAACTCCTGTGTCCTCTTCAATCTTTCACCTTACTCCTCTGAATTAAGTCTTTCTTAAGCCATAATACAGTCTACTATATGCTCTAACCCCTCTTTTCATGTACTATTATGCTCTCTCTCTTGCAGATGGCCATGGCTGGATTCTCTCCGCAGATATGTATCCTCAATATTTTTAATTGGCCATAATCTGGTCTAGCATTTCAACATTCAGTGAATGGCTCTCAACTGTTAACCTAATTCGTCAAAACTGCACATGATTTTTCCTTAACTCTCCTAGTGATGAAGAGTGCATATAGAAGTGTAATGTTTTATATTGGGCAAAAGGATTTGGAGATGCAAGTTAAGATGAATAAGGTAGTAGGTCAGTGCCGGCAGAAGTGTGAGGCAATGCAAGAGAAATTTACAGAGAAACTGGAGCAGATTTATACTGCATACCAGAAAATGACTAAGAGGTGCCAGATGATGGAGCAGGAGATAGAGAATCTGACCAGAGATAAGCAAGAGCTTCAAGAAAAGCTTGCAGAAAAATGCAGGTTTAATCTCTACTTGATTTCTCTACAATGTCCCAGCAGTCCTCTTATATTCGAATTATAATGGTAAATGAAGATCTTATTATCACTGCCAGGCAAAAGAGAAAACTTGATGAAATTTATGATCAAGCAAGAAATGAAATTGAGTCACTGAAGCGATCCGCAATTCATCCTGCAAATAATTTCTTTTCAAGACCAGAGCCTGATTTGTTCTCAGATCCAGCTACTAGGATGGACAACAGAGACCCTATTAGGAAAGGTAACCCTGTTCAGTTCACAGCATTTACCAGTTGAAGATGGTCTGACATTTGTGTAAACTCTCTAATAATTACACATAAGACATCTGAGATTAGTTTATACTAGATTCACTAGATTTTAGCTCATCTTCACTAACTGCTAAAATGACAATCAAGTGGTTCTTGTATTCTTCCAAAAAATACTAGTGCACTTATTTGTTGCAGATTGGTCGGTTCTTACTCCTAACACTCCAGGGCCGAGAGATGACATGTGGCCGGCAAGACACAACAATTCTAACTCTACATTCGAAATATCCGGTGGCTCACCTGCAAAACAGGCAGCGATGCCGATTGACACTGGAAACAGGATGCCTAGCAACCACCCTTCTTTTGGTGTTGGGACTGCATCCGGGGCTGCCAATCCTTCAATGACTCTCCGAAATCTTATCCTTTCACCAATAAGGAGACCTCAGCTCGCCCGCAGTCGACCCCCATTGTTTACGTAAGGCGCTAACTATTACAATGCTTTAACAACAATCCCATTTCCAGGATGTATCTTATATTCCTGGTTTTGCAGGTTGTAGATAAGAGAGGATTGCCATGCCTAAGCCAGTTGTAAGTAGCCTTTCTGAAGTCTGATTTGTCAGAGAAACTCCACAAGAAAACTGCACTCATGGACTGTAGATAGATTTACTGTGGTAAGATATATGCTTGTTTTGTCGTTGCCACAAGAGCGCAGAATACGCGGAACATCAATGGCACCCGTGATTTCAGGGCCAAAAAATCATAACATGTGTGAATCATCAAGTAGATTTACTATTAACCTTGTACATGGTAAATTTGCCCAGCAATAGTAAAAAGAAGATTCAATAAATTTCTTGTTGTTTCATTATAAATAGCAAAGAGAAATATTGCATTTCCAAGTGAAAATAAACACCCAGAACCCGAAAGCAGGCAATTCGTTGCCACTAAAAGAGCAGTAAGCCCTTCTGACAGAAGAGTGATGATCAGTAGAACAATTAGGTCAAAATTAGGATGTGCCCATCTATCACACAATAGTGTAGACAAACCATCTACCAGTCATTCATGACAACAAGTGGGGTGACAAATACACTTTTAACGGCGGAGCCCCTGAAGATAGTTCTATTGTATCTCCAAGCTGAACAGAATGAACCACATGAGAACCATCGATATATAGGAGCCCCTCTCTACAAAACCATCCGATATCCATTGTCTCGTACGACTTCACGAACCCATGCATTAAGCGTGACGTAGCCCCTGGAAAAATGGGCTCCCTTACCATGTATTGGAGCTCCTTGGATAAAATGGGCATTGCAGATCCACCGGCTGAGTGCATTGCAGCTGTTGATCCAGCAGCCGTTGAGACTCTGAGGCCACTTGATCGACAGTGAAGTAAAGACGATAGAGGCTCCCCAATTCTCTTGATCCTATTAATGCAAGAATGTCAATGAAAATTTACTTGACTAGAAAACGCCATAGTTGCACGTTTTCTTGACAGCCAGAGTAACCTTCCTACCTGAATGAGAACCGAGAAACTGTTGCAGGACATGGATGTGCCAGTAGAACATCATTTAGTGCAGTGGTTGAGATCGGCTTTGAGTTAACACTGACGGCCATCCTTGCTAACTCAGATGGTTCAGAACGATTTTCAAGGATGCCATCTATCATCTGGGGAAAAAGATTATGTGGATGATATATTCCTGAAACTGGAATATTTTGAAGGTGGTGCCAATATTCAAGAAGGTTAAATCCTTTAAAGCCAGATGATTAGTGAATAAAACAGTTGACTCCTGACTCCTGACACTTAAATTTGCACAATAAACTTTTGCAACAATCTTCCGTGGTAGCTCATTGCATTAAACCATGCACAAACAGAGGAACCTAAAGATGAGACGGCCTAACTATATTTGTATTAGATTAACAGCATATTCCCGGTGATTTAAGTCATATATGAGTTTTTGTTGACATGATTCATAAGTTTATACAAAGAGTAAATTCTATAATAGAAGAGAAGAAAGTACCTGATCAAGACTCTTTCCTATCAGCCCATATATCTACTCTATTTATTATAGAAGTACAAAAGTTTCTTGGAATTTTTAAAATTCCTATTATGATCTTAATTAATAACTTATATAGTAAAGACTTAGGACGTAGTTGGATTTACTTATTTGGGCATCATTTGACATTACTTATACTTAATAGTGTAATCATAAATATAACATAAAGTGTCATTTTATATTCTGGAGTCCTCAAGATGCACAATGGGCTGGGCTGGGCCAACCCAGCCCAGGACCGGATTATCCCAACAAAAAAATGGGTTGGTTCAACCCAGGCCCACTTGGGACCAGGCTGGTCCTGTGCAGGTCCTAATTATCAATACCTAGGGCCAAGCCAGCCTAGGATTGGGCTAGGCCTGGGCTGGGTTTGTTAGGTCATTTTTTTCTTTTAATAATGTATGGCATATCATTTTATTTTATTATTTTAAGTTGACTATTTTAGTAGGTATTTTATACTTTTGAAACTCTAATTTTTTTTATCTTTATTGTTTCTAAATTTTTAGTATATTAATTCATTAATAATTTTTATTTATTTTTTTCAAAGTTTATTTTAAATCATTTTTGGATTTATTATTATCTAAGTTTATTATTGTAAGCTTATTAGTCAATTATTATTTAAGTTTATTATATAGTCTTAACTATTTTTTTCTAGTCATAAATTTTTGTGTGATTTAATTTTTTATTTGTTTATTTCATAAGACAAACATAAATTTAAATAATTGCTCAAAAGAACACCTCAAAATCATAAATAAAAATAAAACAGGCACATTCGGGTGGTCCATGGGTTGGGTCTGCGTTTACAAATGGACCCAATTGGAGCCCATTTAAAGGCCCAGGACCACCCCAGGACCGACTATGAACAGTAGTAGCCTAGTAGGTCCGTCCTGCGCCGGCTGATCTGTGTCGATCCTGGGTTGACAGTCCACTGTACACCTTGATTCTAGACTCTTCTAAAAAAACAAACAGTTCTTTTTTTCATATTATAAATATAAGAAGATGAGAAATCCAAACTCAAATTTTGAAATTCTCTTCAATTACAATGACAAAGCATTATATAGTTTCAAACACAAAGAAATTTGATACTAAAAATTTAAATAAAGAAATCTTCAAAATAGAATAATATTGATCAACTCCCTTGACACTAAAGAGAATTTACTATATTAGGCGAAAGCATTACATGCTAATTAAAAATTTAAATTTTTAACATAATGAAGATGTTAAAATAAAATTTTTTAAGTCATATTTACTATAACAAAGGTATAAATTAACTTTAGTACATAAGTACATAATTCTGGAAATATTATCAAGATCATCTTTTGATACATAGTTTTGGGGCAGAAAAGCAACCTATTTTAAATATTCATATATTCAATATTTTTATTTTTGTGATAACTTCATATGTTATTCATGTTGAAGATTATTTTTTATTCATTGGACTTAATATTTGAAAAGATTATTAAATCAAATTTATGGGACATACATAATTTGAATGAGTTTGTATATTTTATCAAACATACTTTTAGCAAACAATTATAAAAGAGAGAATGACATCTATTGAGAACGTTAGGATTTGTCAGAAAAACGTGCTCGACGTCGAACACTAAAGTACAATTAAGAAATATTTAATAAAAAATAAATAATATTTTTTATTCTACTCCAACTATTATATTTTTTATTGTAAATTTTATGCGTCTAGGTGATGCATGTACTTTTTTACTAGTCACTGTAAGTACATTGATTGATATCTAAAAGACATTCATCTCTAGTTCAGTCTTTGAAAGATGTGCTAAGAAATTTCTGAAATCTCAAAAACTGGTAGCTCACCAACTTATGCAGTGCAATGAATCAATTTCTAAAATAAAGATATTCAAGTTTATTCCCTAAAATGGTTCTATCACTAGGTGCTTTTCCTAATTATTATTAAGTCTTCATTATTTGATCAAGGCCATCTGCTGAATCTCCAATGTTTTGCATGCCAAGATTTTCAAAGGTGGAAGACTTGTTAAGTGGCAGTTTACCTGTTCAAAATTATTGGCAGTGGCAGCACAGAGATAGCCAGTGCTCCTCGTAGCATCAAATTCCTCGCTTAATTCTGCCACCTATGTAAAATAACATAATTAATTTGTTATACCAACAGCTAGAGCTTTTCTTCAAAATGGAATCACTTAATAGTTTTAAGTAAAGTTGGGATAAGAACAGTAGAAGATATAGAAATATAATGTCGATTAAACAAAGTACGGAAAGACATTAACCTCTTCTGGCCGAGTGGGATCAGAATTCACTCCTAGCACTGGAATTGAATCATCCATCAAATGGCTTGCTTGTAACAGTGTGCCATCACCTCCAACTGTAACGACCAGATCTACATTACGTATTGGCTCAGATAGATCACAACGGAAAACAGCTTTCCAGTCAACGACTTTTTTCTTCAAAATATTCTGGCAGAAGTCGATGGCATTTTTGTGAGCCAATGTCCTGTCATATAAATATCTTAATACCTGCAATATCAGCAGGAGAAGAAAATCAATTTACCTACCTCAGCAGGCCATATGAGGAAATGAAGCTACCAGAGGCAGCATTAAGTTTTGAACAACCAAGCTAATAACATGAATCTAAGAATTCAATACAGTCGGGAGACCTGCATCAAACACTTGATGGACAAATAATTAACATAAAAATATGTCATACCAATTGGCACAAGTTTAGTATATCATACTCTTCTCCCCTATTGCCAAGTTCTTCAAACAGTAGCCCAAAATCGAAATGCATAATCTTCTCCAACCAAAATGACATAACACACTAATCTCATAGTATATTGATTTACTCATCTAACAAAGCAGTGAAATAGGCTTGTCATAGCAATTTAACGTAGCAAAGTGTTTGTATTTTACAACTAAATAACTAATCACTGCATGTTTCATAGACAAAATAATTTGGCATCACTACACCTTAACTGTTCAAGTTGACTTCAATTTGGAAAGAACTTAGAAACTATATTATACTGAAAACGAAATGAGGCAACTATTTTGTGTGGTTCAGTTCTACCCAAATAACCTTTGATCATTACTGAGCAGAGTTATGACACTCTATATCGCAGTGAAAGGACCATAACACCAATGACTCTCAGCTCAGGTGAATACTTCAAACAGAATTCTCTTCCAGCACGATACAAATAAGACAGGGTTGGTGTTGGATTGATTGTGGAACCGAGCATATAGAAACCGGGGCGGGGCAGTAAAATACACTAGGTGGAGTAGTCGCTCTGAAGCAGGTTTTCTTCGACTGGATCATTGCATGTATGAACCCCAAGAAAATCCCGAAGGTCTAGATCTCGCTATTCATAGAAATTCAAATCATCACACTATACAAGATAAGATTATTTAAAGCATTAAGCATATATATGTAAACTCGGACAGCCAAATCCACTCTCCATTTTACATGAAACTCTCCAGCACATTCTTCACACGTTTCCACTTTGGGGGTGGTCAGACCAGTCCCTGGCCAAGCAAAAACTATAATGCGTCGTACCAAGTCCCGCTCATCAACACTACTTATCAGTGATTTTCTTTCCCTAACGAGTTATGTGGAATCCATAGAATCGGCCAATATAACTCAGTTTATTACAGGGATCTTCTTCTTTCACTCTAATCCCTCGCCAACAATTCTTGATATTAAGTTACAAAAAATTCGAACATTACATTCCATGGTAACTTTGGGTCACCATCACTCTAGGCTTATCCTCTATAATGGTTATACGGGTTCCACTCAGTTTCCTAAGTAGTGAATCGAACAGCTTCCAATGCATATGCCTAAATTAACCCAAATGATTCTCCCAAAATTTCCCAAAAAATGCTAAAACTATGTGCATTGTAATATAATCCATAATGAATAGAACAACTAAGAAAACGCCCCGGTTGCAAATATGATCACCGTCACAAAATTTCAACTCAATAACAACTATTGGAATTTAGATGTGCTACTTCGTGTAACAGTAGTCTTTGAGGCATATTGTCAAACAGATGAGAAACTTGGAATACTTTATGAATTCCCTTCTACCCACAGCAGGACAAAATGTAACCAACAACACAAAAGCATTACCTGCTCATTCAATTATCGATCAACAAAACTATAAATCCAAATTGGTTTCTTCCTTTTTCATTTTCTTGTTTGGAGTACCTTATGGCGGTTGGTGGAGGAGGAAGAAGAAGAGCTGGAGAGAGAAGATTCATGAGAAGGATACACATCCAATGGCTTCAACAGCATCAGCAACCTCTTCCTCACCATTTTCCCCTTTCCAACTTTCCTCAGAGCAGCCAGATTTGGCGGGACGAGAATGGATGGCGGATCATCCGGCGGCCTCAAACTGGATAATGCCCGACCCTGTTTCTGGGCTTTGCCGCTTGCTTAATTCCATGTCCGAATATTACTACCGGGTACGAACCCAACCCACCAACCCTCAATGCTTAGTTTGTTTGAAATTAAATTACTTCTCACTAGAAGAAGAAATATGGTTTGTCAATGCTACGTTTAATTATTATGGTTAAAAAAAATTATAATAAACATTAATTATGGTAAATTATAGTTATTTTTCTTAGAATTTGACATAATTACAAATACTTTCTCATTGTTTGAGAAATTATAAATATCCACCTGAGGTTTGTAATTATAAACCAAAGACCTGAAATTGACCATTTTGCACTTGAATTTTCTTTTAAATTGTAGAAAAATTGTCGAGACAAATTGCATTATTACTCATTTATGTAAAAAAATTTAAGAAACCTTTCTTTACGCATTGTAGTCCAAAAAAATTCAAAAAGTTTAAGAATTAAATAAAAAAAATTCAATTTCATAAGGGCATTTTAGTCAGTCCACCCATAAAATTGGATGGAAATGAGTTATTTGTTAGACAGTTACAAACCTCAGTTGGTATTTATAATTTTTCAAACAATGAGGGGGTATTTGTAATTATGCCAAACATCTAGGGAGGTAGCTGTAATATACCCTATTAATTAACTACGATTCTGCAACGGCTACTAATAAAGTATACAAGTTAGGTCAAAATATTAGTTAAACTTAAAAATTCTGATAAATGTTTTGGTCATAGGAAAATCATTACGAATGTTGATTAATCGTAGTTAAAACTTAAATTTTCGTGTCGATTTTGTGTTACCATGGTAGTTCTATTGATTTGTCATGATTTTTAAGTCGTACTGATTTATAATATAAGAAATAATTCATTATTTTGTAGTGTATGAAGAATACTAAGGATGTGTGGCAGTGGTACATTCTTTGTGTGTGCACAAATATATTCTTTTTAATGAGCGAAGAAGAAAAGTTTAATGTGGAAATAATTAATTATTTAAAATTAAGAGTGGAGAGAGGAATAAGGATTTGTAATTATCTAGTAAAGTAATTATTGAACTAATCATGTATAGTAGTAACTAAAAGGGAAATATTTTAAATAAATATCAACGTGGTAGGAATTTGTTTATCCAAATTAATCAATTATAAAATAAATATAATATATTTATTATGTGATTGATTGCTCTTCTAAAATTATATCTTTATTATACTTATTAATATAATTAATTTAAAGGTTAATTACACTGATCTCCCCTGTTACTATGAGAATATACAAATTTCCCCCTCTTACTATGAAAATTACAGATTGCCCCATCCGACTAACATGTGTTAGTCAAATTTAACGGTATATGCTTAAATGATCATTTTGCCCTCCATTTATAAAACTAAAAATATTCAATAAACTTGAAAATAGAAGTGGACCAAAATATCTTCAAGTATTTTTTTTTCCAAAATATAAGCTTTATTTTTTATAAAATAATATAATTTCAATAAAATTTATAAGCTTTAATGATTGTTAAGAATAAAAGTTAATGTCACAGTCTACACATACACAGTATGTAATTAAAAAAATATTATAAAATAATATACTAAAATTTACAAGTATACACCCTTTTTAAATTTAAAAATAACAAATTACTCCTAAAGGGTATTTAAGTCATAAAAAATAGAATTATACAAATTGAAGGTATTATAGAAAGTTTAGACCATTTTTTTTATGCCATCAACAAAATCCATTAAGTTGCCTAACGGAAGGGGCAATTTGTAAGGTGAATATCTTTAAAAGGAAAGTTTATATAATTTTTATAGTAAGAGAGGGGAATTTGTATATTCCTATTGTAGCAGGGGAGGTTAATGTAATGAAGTCTTAATTTAAGTAGTGCATGTCCACGTCAACATGCACATACGAATATGTTCCAATCAAGGCAGCTAAATTTGTCAGACAAGAGATTTACATGCATCAAGCTTGGAAATTTCACTAGAACGACAATAATAATTATGTCTGTCCTAGTATGAATATAGGGTAAATTACATTTATTATTCCTATATTTTTTGGGTGAAAGTCAATGAGATACGATTTTGATTCTTAAATTTATTAGTTATTGTATTTTTGGTCCAATCGTTATAATTAATATTAACACTATCAAAATTGAATATTACAATCATGTCGAAAAACAGGATCAGAATACGTTGACAAATTTTGTACTGTCAAACTGTGAAACATACGATTTGGCCTGTTGTGCAACAGAGATGGCGAGTAATTACCAATGTTGATAGCATCAAATTGTGCAGCAAACATCCGAGACAAGAAAACATACTTTTAGCTATGGATTAAAGTTTCGTTTCTAACAAAGGTTTCGAGTTTATAAATATTAAAAACTTTTCGAAAACGTTTCAGAAACGTTATGGAAAAATCGTAAAATTAAAGAAACATACATAATAGTCATAGAAAAAATTTAAAATATTACCTTTCTTTTTTTAATTCGAATATATGTAGTTTAAATTTTTATCATTTAGCCAATTAACATTTATTTTTATGTAGTATAATTATGTATTTGGAGTTATTAATTGATGTAGTTGCTATTGAAACTAAATAATAATATAATATTTATGTTTAACTATGTGTTATAAAATATCTATATTACGTTGATACTTATACATATAACATTACTAATTTAGCTTAATATTAAATTTGTTATCATTAAATGAAATACTTATGTATAACATAAAAATTTATATATTTGTAGCTAAAAGTATGAAATAAATATTTCGCTGAAAAATTAGGAAAAATAAAAAGTTTCCTAGAAAACTCAAAGATTTTGAAGGAAAAATAAGAAAATTGAAGTGTTTCGAAAGAAACTAGATAATTTCACAACTACCATGTATTTTTATTTCCATAACATCAAAAAGAAAAACGTTTACATAATTTCGATGAAACGCATGGAAATTTTAAACCATGCATTCAGCAACTCTTCGATCCGCAACAAGATCAAACAAAATCATGAGGAATAAAACGTAGTAGGAAAAGGACCCGATTGCGACCTATTTTCTTATTCACGTGTTGCGCCACACGGTCGTGTTTAAGGCAGCGGAGAATCACATGCCAATAGGGAATTAAGTCTGGTTGGAATCTCTAAGACGCTAAAATTGACTCTAGATTCCATCTAATCTAGTCAAGTTCGTGTTGGGATCGTATATGAAAACAAGTTTTAAAATTTGAGTCAATTATATTTTGAAATTCAATTATAAATAATTTATGAAATAATGTTGTAGAGAAGTAATTTTACGCTCTAATTAAATTAAGACAAATAATTTTGATATTTATCTTTTTAGAAAATTACAAATATTAAGGAAATAATATTGAAATTGACCAATCATATCTTGTCAAATATTTAATATATTTATCTCTTCAAATTAAATTATAAAGGGATATGACAAAAGGTGTTCAAGTTCACCACAATTCTACCTCTTTTACACCTATATAAAGGGGTCCTTGAAACTTATTCAAGAAATTTTAAAATTCTCTCAAGCGCAAATCAAGAAAGATTCCCGACGTTTAAGGCAAGAATCAAAGCATTTGTCGCGGAACTCATCCAAAGTCAACGTTTGATTCGAGAAGAAGCCGGAAGACCCGCGAATTAATGTTATCAAGACACAAATCCATCTTGACGGAAGATCAAAGCTTCAAATCGCCCAAGAAATATCCAAATTCTAGTCAAATAATCCAAGTTTACAACGTTTAATCCAAGAATAAGTCAACGACCCCCCGAATTAACGTTATATAAAGATTGAAGTCAACGTCGAAGGAGATCAAACGTCAAGCTCCACCTTCGAAGTTGCCGAAATTAAAAATTACGTTCTTGAAGTGAAGAATCAGAGGTTCTAAATAGAGATTTCGCATCCACAAATATTCAATCCAATCAAAAAACTTATTTATAATATTTTCTTGTTTCAATAAATTCAGGATCACGATTTGTTTATAAATTTTGGCACGCCCAGTGGGACCATCTTTACCTCTTATCTCTTCTCTTCGCAAATCAAGTTCGACATTCCAATGGAGATAAAGAACAATCTTTCAAACTTCCCAAATTTCAAATATCACATGTCAAGTTTGAAATCTTCTTCTCAACAAAACAATCATATGGGGGCAAGTAAAGATGGTGTTATTGTGTTACCCCTCAAGTTGGAGGCAAAGCAAGAAACCCAAATTGTGGAGAAAGATTTGCTCCATAATTCTTTGTCAATAAGTCCAAAGGCTGAGGTTGCAACAGTTATGATAGTGCAAACTCCTTCACTAGAAGAACAAGTTGCATCATTGACATCTGTCGTTGGAAACTTATTGAAACATGTTCAAGCATGCGACGATCAGCTTAAAAAACTCCATGACAAGTTCCAAAGTTCCCCAGCATCAAATGAATTGGAAGAGCAAAATGCTCAAATTGCTAGGTTGATCAACAAGCCAGATAACATTGACATAGGTCATATCAGGGGGAAACAAGTTGATGCTCAAGACGAAAAAAAGGCATCCACAAAGCAACATTATACCGAAAATGATAAGCCTACAAAAGAGCTTCAGATCTCATATGATGGACTAATTTTGGTGGACCGACTAAAAGAATTAATTGAAGGAACCATTAGAAGCAAGATGGAGGGAAGCTTAAGGTCATCATTTACTTATTACAAGCCCTACACTCAAAGGATTGATAGATTGAAGATGCCAATGGGCTACCAACCACCAAAGTTCCAACAATTTGACGGCAAAGGCAATTCTAAGCAGCACGTGGCTCACTTCGTTGAAACGTGCAACAACCCTGGAATATATGTGAATCATCTAGTCAAGCATGTTCGATCACTGAAATGTTAATGCATTCGACTAGTATACCGACTTGGAAGCCAACTCAGTTGACAGTTGGGGGCAATTAGACAGAAGTTTCTCAATTATTTTTATGGTACCAAAAGGACAATCAGCACGATCGAGCTTACGAACTCACACGGTCACACTAGTGGAAGGAAGAACTCCTCATTGATTACATTAACCGCTGGAGAAATTTGAGCCTTAATTGCAAAGATTGATTGTCCGAGACTTCAACAATTGAAATGCATATCCAGGAATGCATTGGAACTTTGCTACACTCTCCAAGTAATAAAATCAAAGACTTTTGAAGAGCTAACGACTCGTGCACATGGAACTGAAATGAGCTTCAATAGCAAAGAAGATGAATATCCAAATGATGTCAATGATGATGCTAATGATGATGCAACGCCATGAAAAAATTCAATGCTCCTGGATATGATCATAAACTATCTAATATCAAAAAAAGAAAAAGAACATTCCCAGTGCTCCTGGATATGAGCATAAAATATCTAATATCAAAAAACAAAATCTCAATGCTCCTGGATATGAGCATAAACTATCTAATCTCCAAAAAAAAATCTCAATGCTCCTAAATTTAAACATAAACTATCTAATGTCCAAAAAAAAGAAATTCTCAATGCTTCTGGATATGAGCATGAACTATATAATGTCTTCAAAAAATAATTATCCATACTTCTTGATACGATTATAAACTATCTCTAACTTGAAAAACTTCTTGATATGAGTATAAACTCTCTGCAAATTCAAGGCAAAGAACTCCTTGATAGGAGTATAAACTATCTACAAAATAACTTGAAGAACTCCTTGGTATGAGTATAAACTCTCTACAAATTCAAGTCAAAGAACTCCTTGATACGAGTATAAACTATCTACAAATTTAAGTTGAAAAATTTCTTACTACTAGTATAAACTATCTACAAATTAAGTCAAAGAACTTGATATGAGTATAAACTATCTACAAATTTAAGTTGAAAAACTCCTTAATACGAGTATAAACTATCTACAGATTCAAGTCCGAGAACTCCATGATACGAGTATACACTATCTATAAATTTACTAAAAGAACTCCTTGATATGAGGATAAATTATCTACAAATTCAAGTTGAATAACTCCTTGATACGAATATAAACTATTTACGAATATACTTGAAGAACTCATTGATATGAGAACAAACTATCAACAAATTCAAATAAGTTCAAGTCAAGAACTCCTTGATATGAGAATAAACTATCAACAAATTCAAATAAGTTCAAGTCAAGAACTCTTTGATATGAGTAGAAACTATCTACAAAGTCAAGTTTAAAGACTCCTTGAAATGAGAATAAACTACCAACAAAATTCAAGTAAATTACGTTATGACTTGATTCTTCCAAAGAGGTACGTAGGCAACTTGAGCTATGTTTTCAAGTTCAGTCACATGTTAAAAAAAGAACGGCATATGTAGAAGAATCAATTTCGAGACATGTTCACTCCTCATTTTGTTGCAGCAGAAGCTCGTGAACAAGTCTCAATGGGGCATTTGTAGACAAGCAAAATTTCACGCTCCAATCAAATTGGGACAAATAAATTTGATATTTATCTCTTTATAAAATTACAAATATTAAGGAAATAATATAAAAATTGATCAATCATATCTTGTCAAATATTTAATGTATTTATTTCTTGAAATTAAATTATAAAGGAATAATACAAAAGGTGTTCAATGTTCACCACAACTCTACCTCTTTTACACTTATATAAAGGGGTTCTTGAAACTTATTCAAGACACACAATTGAAAACACAAGTAAAGAAACAAACCAAGAGACAAGACTACAAGTCAAGACGCAAGCCAAGATGCAAGAAGACACAAACACACACACAGTTGAAGACACAAATGAAGATACAAGCAATTGAGCATTCAAGAAATTTCAAAATCCTCTCAAGCGCAAATCAAGGAAGATTCCCCAATGTTCAAGACAAGAATCAAGATATTCGCTGCGGAACTCATCTAAAGTCAATGTTTGATTCGCGAAAAAGTCGGAAGACTCGTGAATTAACGTTATCAAGACACAAATCCACCCTGACGGAAGATCAAAGCTTCAAAACGCTCAAGAAATATCCAAATTCAAGTCAAATAATCCAACTTTACAGCGTTTAATTCAAGAATAAGTCAACGACCCTCGAATTAACGTTATTTGAAAATTGAAGTCAACGTTGAAGGAGATCAAACGTCAAGCTCCACCTCCAAAATTGTCCAAATAAAGATTACGTTCTTGAAGTGAAGAATCAAATGTTCCAAATAGAGATTTTACACCACAAATATTCAATAAAATTAAAAAAATCATTTGTAATATTTCACGAAAACTTATTTATAAATGTGTATTAAGTAATTTTAGTTTAATCTTTAATTATAAAATATTCATTTGATCAGTTTTTAGTCTGCTTAATTATAATTTATCAGGAGCATCACAACCAATTCTCCTTGGGCACTGGTCGCAATTGACGTGCCAGAGACATCAGAAAATTGAAGAGAATAATCAAACAGCTCAAAAGCATGACAAGTGAACAAAAATGATGTTAGGGGCATATGATATTGGAATATTCATTCATTTTTAGGGATGATAATAGGTTCGAGTTGGACACGTATCCATCTTATTTAAGGTAGATTTTGAAATTATAATCGAGTTTTTGAACAGGTATGCTGTTTTAGATCTTGGCCCGACCCGACGTATATATAGAGAGAGTAAATTTATATATATATATATATATATGAAAAATATGTATTTTTATTTTTTCTTATATAACAAAACACAAAATCTAATATTTTTACATTAAAATAATGATATAAAATAGTTTAGAGATGTTTTTAATGTATATCAAAAGTAATACATATTTTAAAGTCTAAATATACACATATAAATTTATAAAAAAATAACATTCAATAATATTATTGAATTATATTTATAAAATTATTGTAATATTATTTTTTTAAAAAAATTATATGTTTTTTAATATTTTAAAATTTTTATACTAATTCTACCAGGTCCATCAAATCCAACCCATTGAATCCCAATTGGCGCATGGGTTGGGTTCCAAGTCCAAACCTGACCATCTGTCATCCCTATTCATTCCATAACTCAAAAACTATCAACACTTACAAGAAACAATTAATAATTCAACGACATACAAAAATCTTCAGTTTGGATATCCGATTATCGTGACTTTCATCCTAATTTTATGATAAAATGATTAATTTTCTCAAATCAAACCAAAACATTATTCACATAAATGCCGATGAAAATTTCACTCAACTTTAATTATATATGGTAATTAAACCTATATCTATACTCTTTTATCAAGGGAGGATAACATTTTCTTGTCTGAACGATAAATTTTTTCTCTCTCTCTCTCTTATATTATACCATTATCTTCTTATCAAAATTTTCTTATTATACACATATTATAATAATAAAAATTATATGAATATTTTATCTTAAATAATTTTAAAATACCTACGCGCATAAAATGTGCCACGTGTTTAAGCTTCATTCCACTGTGGGTGAGTGATTATATAAGCAAGTCAACTGAGTGACGACGTCTGTGCATGAGCGCAAACGCCCATGTCCCATACTTTATCGAGAGGTCAAAATCATAGACATTATTATTAAAATTAATTCAAGATTAGACCAAATTTATTAACGAAATTGCCATTATCAGTTCATATTACGTCTGACTCTGACAAGAATACGACGAGCCTAGGCCTATTAAATAGAGGAATAAATCTTCACGAGTTGGTGTAGCCAAAAGCCAAAAGGAACATGCTTTTGGCAAAGGCATAAATCCACCTTTTCTTTCTTTCAAATAATAATAACAATAATAATAATAATAATAATAATAAAAGGCATATAGACAGGCATCCAGCAATTTAAAAAGGGATCTCACGTGGGATATAATTTTAGATCGTATTTCGAATTAGTTTTTAAAAAAAATAAAACAAGTCACTGAAATTTGATTGTGTGACGTGCAAATGCCATATTTTAAGAGTATATATGTTATTAAATATTTTTTTAAAAATATATGTTTATGTTAAATATATATTTTTTAATCTATACTAATATAAAAACGAAAATCACTTCTCACTCACAAATAATGGTAGCAACGAAGTCAGAAAATTGGCTTAGTCTTATCAAAATTTAATTAATTAATTAAAAATATTAAATTCAACAAAATGTTTAAGTTAGGACACAATTGCATTACATATTAAATACGAAATAAAGTGATATAAAGTGTTCGTTTGGTCCTGTGATTGAAAAGATCAAACCTACATTTTGAGTATAAAATACATTTTCTTGTGTCGTTCGGCCCCATTTTCAATAATAACATTTGGAATTAAATTTCATCAAAATCACGTTTTTGATAAAAAAATAAAAAAGAAAAACTATAATTTGTAGTTTTTAATCTCGTTACATTATTTCTCATCTAATTACTCATTATGCTTAATATATAACTTTTTAATCCTTCATTTACCTTAAGAATAAGGTTAGTTTTGGAATTTAGTGGCGATCGCATGTGCATAGTCAATTATAAAATTGTAAACCTAAACACTACTCTTCTAAACTCAATTATTCCAAATTAATTTTACCATAATAAAAAAAATTATAATTAATTATACAACCACCGAACCAAATTGTGTCAAATACAACTAATTCTTACAACTATTACTATGAATCAAAGGGCTTCGAATTAAGTTCTCAATACTAGTATTTTTTATTTTTTTTGGTGAACGTGTCCGGCGCCATGGCGGGGGGTTTGGCCAAGTTCTCAATACTAGTAGTTATGATTGCATCAATATTGTTTAAAGTTGTTTACATAGTAGGAATTCCAGCAATTAGGAACTATTTTATTGACGGTATATAATTATTTCCTCAACATCATCTAGTTCTCTATGATACTTGAAGTTAAGCCCGATCGGTCGATGGGGCTCAACAGGGCTTAGCTTCACCCCCGAATGGCGGTATATGACACCACAGTGAATTTTGAAGTACCCATTATACCCTTAAATATCAATAATACAATTTCATTTTTCTTTCAAAATGGTCCACATCATCTTTTTAACTGTCAATCACTATAATGGTTATCTCTTACTTTCACTCATGTTTAGTACTTGCTCCACTTTTTATCATATATGGATTTTTCTTTTAAAACTTATAATCTATCAATTTAACTGTATACGAAAGTATTACGTGTCACGATTACTTAGTTTTTGAAAAATGTATTTATAGTAATGACATATTTACCTTAAAAATATAGCATATTTAGGTTAGATGAAAGTTCCTTGGTGACATTTTTGTCGAAATATTGACCATGGAATGAAATAGAACGACATATAAACTTTAGAATAACAAAATTAAAAAATAAAATATTTTTAAATACGAATGTAAAGATTATAATATTAATCCATTAATTTAATTTCGCAGGCATATATTTGAGCGAAGTCCATACTTTCTGTTGTTTAGGGTTGTAAATGATTCGAGCGAGTCAAACATATTATTTTTCAAGTTTGTTTGCATTATTATCGAGTCTGAAAAATTGCGTTTGAATTTGTTTAATTATCAATCTAATCGATTTCAAACGAGCTTACATTGGACTAAATATGAATCGAGCTCGAGTAATATGATATTCTTAAGTATATTTTGTTATTCTGGTACTAATCAAATCGAGTTCGAATGAAGCTCGAAAGCTTCTCGAACAAAAAGTTATGTTGAAGTTCGATATATTAAATTTAATAAATCAAATTCAATTAAAAAAAATAATCGATCAATTTTAATTAAGTATGAAATAATTTAATTATTTTTTTTTAGCACCGTTGTCAACAACAAGAAAAGAAAAAAAGAAGATCTCAGCATCATTGTTTAGCCTCTACCCTCTGAGGAAAAGCTTTTGGTTGTTGACTCATTCGTGGCCATTCATGTTGTCGCCTACAAAAGCATGTACGTTTACTAAACAATGCTTAATTTGGAGGTCAGAAATAGTGTGTGTTTGTGTGTCTCAATATATATTACTAGTACTTGTTGCACGCGGTCTCCGCGAGTATATAAAAAAAATTTCGGAATGAGATGAAAAGAAAAAAAATTGTAAAGGAATGAGAAAGAAAGTTAGTTAAAAAAAACATGGAGTGAGGTGAGAGAAACGTAGAGTAGTGGGTTGAGAGGAAAATAATAAAATTACTTTTCGGACCAATGATTCTTTTTAAAAAAATAATATGAAAGGTAAATTTGGGCATTCAAAAGTTGGTAGCCAAAAGATTTCTTTTATAATAGTATAGATACTAGTGTCTGTCCCGAGCTATGTACAAATTTAATTTAATTATGATCTTTAAATTATGTCTTAAATTTTTATAATTATGTCAAAATTAGTTTTTTAAAAAAAATTTGAATGAGATCAATAATATAAAATTATTTTTTTATCCAAATCACAATTAATTAATATTAATAAAGTTTACAAAAGTTTACAATCATCAAAATAAGAATGAAGGGATATACATCCAATAAACTTAAATTTTCATTAATTGTTTAATTTTATTTCTTTTTCTAATTGTCGGCTGGAACAAAATTATTTTAATAAAAAATAATTTTTATACTAATATCTATATATGTGGCAAAATTGCATATCAATATTACATCATCTTATTATATAATATTACTGTATAACATAATTTTCTATCATAAAATTAATGGGTTTAATGCAATTTATCTCCATGTGATATTGCAAATGGGCAAATTACTCCCCTATGAAAAAATAATAGCAATTTACCTCCTTATGTTCTTTAAAATGGAGCAATTTACCTCCATGTCCAGGAAGGTAAATTGCTCCATTTTAAAAAACAAGGGGAGGTAAATTGATTCATTTTAAAAACACGGGGAGGTAAATTACTATTTTATTTTTTATAGGGGGTAAGGGGGGCTACTTGCATTTTTTTCTAAAATTAATAGTATGTAATCATTATTTTTATAGAATTGTTACCAGAAGGAAAAAAAAGTAAATATTAGGAACTTCAAGTAACTAATTACTACTGAAGGAATACGTATATAAAAGAACTATTATTATTAGATATGAATATAATAAAAACTAATATAAAAGAATTAGTTTTAACAAAAGATAAGATTATAAAATATCAAACATAATGAGTTAAATTTTATTCTAAACGATATAATATATTATTTTGTTTTTGTAACTTTGATGTTATGGAAGCTCACTAAATTATAAGCAAAATAATTATTGATCACAAATATAAAATTAATGTAATGTGTTAAATTAATATCTAGAAGTCTACTAACAAATTCAATATAGAAAGTGATTACTATTAATCAAAATAATATATATCTTGTTTGTGCACGCAAATAATTATTTAAATTATTATGTAGGAATATATATATATATATTATCAAATTATTTTCTTCATTTTGTTGAGACTTTTTAATATTAAATGTATGAAAGAATCGATACGGCCCGAGAACGCGGCGGAAGCGTAAAATAAAAGAAATTAAAAAACGATTTCAAAGGGGTGTTCCCTTTGAATTCCCGGGCGTTCAGTGTATTCAAAAGCATCATAACATACAGAAAAATATGCTTGAACATGTGGCTAGAGGAGGAAACAAAAAGGTACAATAATTTAAATAGTAACATTACCTTTTCGTTTCACATGTAGAACGACAACAAGTTTTCAATCCCTTTTCGTTCCTTTTTCGTTCATCTTAGGATTCAAGTTAGAACCCCTCTAAAGATGATCCACACCACACTAGGAAAGTAAATCTAGATCTACTGCTAGTAGAAGTTAGATCAAGGAAGAAAACATATTACACTATTGATTAGTGTATACGTATTTCTTATGTTCTCATCTTGAATCTAATTCAAAGAGAACTCAAAAGAAATAGAAAAATGCAGGAAATTTCGTGGCCTGTATGAGGAGAGTTCAAGTTAGGGAGTTGAAAAGTGTATACATGTGTTGTGTAGTTGTAGGTAGTTTCCAAAACCACCTACACACTAATGCACAACTTGTGCTCAACCTCCAACCATGTTAGCACAATATGTGGACCACCTAGCCATCATGGCAAGCCACATCATTGCTTACATGGAGCCACATCGTCGCTTACATGGAGGACTTTCAACTCCTCTTAAACTTGCATCAAACCTTTGAGCTTTGATTTCAAGTCATGGACCGGTTTTGACCGGTCTTGATTTAATCAAATTAAATCATGTGATCCATGGGTTTTAAATTAATCCAATTAATTTTAAACCTTATTGAAATCCAAAAGTTTATTTAATCCAATTAAATAAACAAAGCTCAAACACTAATTAATTGATTCAATCAATTAATTAAACGAAACCCAATAAATTAATCCAATTAATTTAAAGGTATTAAGCCCAAAATTAATTAATCCAATTAATTAATTCTTGGGCCATCCATCCAATGGATTTTCCCAATAAATGATCCAATCATTTATATTCTCCTTGAATTAATTTAATCCAATTAAATTAATTCACTTCTTCCAAAATTAATTCCAAATTAATTCCACTACTTCCATAGTGATTTGTATGTGGCTCTTTAGGTTCACCTTCAGCTAGACTTGGGCTTGTGCCCAACACAATTGATTAATTAAATCCAATCTAATTAATTATTTCTGATTAACCATTAATCATAAATGCCCGTTATCATGGGTGGCCGTCTAGCAACGGTCCATGGCACTAGAGACTAGGTGAATGTTGGCGTGAACATTTAGGCTCCGAATTCCATACAGGTACAGTCCTTCCATCAACCATCTCCCAGCCTTAGTCTAGGGCATGGAATTGGGTGTCGGTTCCCATCCTGGACTAGACAACTATGCTACAAACTCGAGACGCGTTTACTCTATTGATCGACCTAGGAAACCATTCCCTACTCGACCAATTGCTACGGCCGTAGACTTAATGAGTCAAAACTATCTCAGAGCGCATAGGAGACATAGCTGTCAAATACTGACAGGGGACAGATTCT
Organism: Sesamum alatum; assembly: GCA_034509735.1. Classification (NCBI taxonomy): domain Eukaryota; kingdom Viridiplantae; phylum Streptophyta; class Magnoliopsida; order Lamiales; family Pedaliaceae; genus Sesamum; species Sesamum alatum. Next base: position 48,229,557 of record JACGWO010000001.1, on the reverse strand, counting down.
CTATTGGAATCCACCGTCCTCACTACATACTCCAACTGCACTGGACAAGACTTATAATGACCATATCAAAGACACGGTCACCTCTCGTCAGATCCAAGATACAACCTTCATATGCATGCGACTGCCATGATTCCTCAAGTCAGAGGAGTAATCCTGTACTATCGGAACTGGGAATTCCAGTCATACCGACCAAGCTTCCAGGCTTCCATATGACGATTCCCGCGAGTTAGTTCAGTCAATCGACTACCTTGCCAACTAACCCACTAAAATTGCATAGACGACCTACGTATGGTACCGATGAAACTCGGCATCCACCCAGTGAATGCAATACTTAATGCAAGTCACTATAGGGCACTCGTCCATGACTTGGAACGTTTCAGACCGACCCTCAAGGAGTTGGTTTCATAGCCGCCAACCTATGTGCAGCTCAACTCAATGGGTTTCACCAATCAGTCTGTGGGCATTTATTGTGACTTGAAATGCCATTCAATGTAAGTAGTAAGCACAACAAACGCATTTTGCCAGTGATGAATACTTACTTTATCCATCAGTATAATATTACTTCGCTAAAGATCAACGAATAGTTCCCAGAACAGCCAATCTAATTGACTTTCTGGTCACCTATTCTAACAATGTACTTATTCTGTTTGACTATTTAATAAAATATTTCTACTTTTTTATTCTATTATTATATGGTAAAAATTATGCATAGACTGAAATATTAGATCGTAATCTCAAACAACAAATAAAAATTTAAAATAAGTTAAATTCATCGAGAAAACTAAAAAATAAATTAGAATTAAAAGTAGGCTATGACAAAAACTTGAACAATTGAAAAAAATAATCCCACTATATATAATTAAATGAGATGAGAAAAGGTGGGCATCATATAATTTCAAACTCAAAAGACTTCTTCGAAATTTGCAAATGCATAAAACAAAAATAAAAGAGTACTTTGTCACAAGTTGTTTGAAATAGCATGCAAAAAGTAGAAAAAACATATTAAACAACAAATAAAATTTTAAAAGGAAGTTAAATTCATCGATAAAACTAAAAAATAAATTAGAATTAGAAGTAAGTTGTGATAAAAACTTGAGCAAATTAAAAAAATAATCCCACTATATGTAATTAAATGAGATGAGAAAAGGTGGACATTATATAATCTTAAACTCAAAAGACTTCTTTAAAATTTGCAAATGCATAAAATAAAAGTAAAAAGTTTGTCATAGGTTGTTGAAATAGCATGCTCGAAAAGTAGAAAAAATATTAAGCAACAGAAAAAAAAATTCAAAAAGAAGTTAGATTCATCAAAAAAACTAAAAAATAAATTAGAATTAGAAGTACGCTACGGCAAAAATTTTAAAAAATTAAAAAAGAAAATCCTGCTATATATAATTAAATGAGATGAGAAATGAGGACATCATATAATCTCAAACTCAAAAGACTTTTTTGAAACTTGCAAACGCATAAAATAAAAGTAATAAATTTGTTATAAATTGTTTGAAATAGCATGCTTGAAATTTAAACCTGAAAAGTAGAAAAAATATTAAGCAACAAATAAAAATTAAAAAAAAAGTTAAATACATTGAGAAAACTAAATAATAAAATTAGAATTAGAAGTAGAGTACGACAAAAAGTTTGAACAAATTAAAAGAAATCCCACTATATATTGTCAAATGAGAAGAGAAAAGGTATAAAATAATTAAATAATGACAAAATTCTTAATTAATGAATATATTATTTATCAAAGTTGTACTGCCATATATATAACAAATTATTATTATTGGATATAAATATAATAAAAATTAATCAAAATAGATTAGATTATTGAACATAATGAGTTAAGTTTTGCTCTACAATGTTATACATTATCCCATGATCCTAAATTCGATGTCATTAACCGTGCCTCATAATACAAGTAATAATTCGAACAAAAATAAAAATATGAAACTATTTAAACAAAAATAAACAGAAATTGCATGAAAATAACAATGAATATTGTAAGCTTTAAACAAATTTCAAGTATATATATAGTTCAGAATACATGTAAGGGATGAGAGGGAAAAAATGGCAACATAAAGGAAATAATTGAGACATACAAATAAAATTACACCGAAAAGTGAGTTTTAGATATAGCGCATGGACTTTCAATTACATGATTATTCTTCATTTATCTTTATGTTTTCTTTCAGAATGTAAATATGTATAATAATAAATAGTAAATGGTATTTATATAATTTATTGATAAAAGATGATTTTTAGACTTTATTCAAAATTGAATAATTTATCATAATTAAGGGAAAATGCACCATACTACCAATATATTATCAAAAGCGGATCGGTAGAACTAATTGATCAATCAAAAAAGTTAATTAACATAATCCGAATAAGCAATTAATATTAAAAAAATGAATGTTTCATGCAAATTAAATATATGATATAATTGTTATATATACTTTAGGTAACTTATGGAAGTCGATTCTTATTTTGAGATAAAATAAAATAATTAGAATTATAGCATACTGAGTTCTTCTTGTAGCAAATTATAATTGTAAAATAGTTTTTAACATAAAAGCTCATTTAGATAGTAAAATGAAAGTAATCACCGAAATATTAACTTCAATCATTTAATTCTGACCAAATGTTAATTTTGAGAATTTGAATTCCTTTTTATTTATAAAAATTCTTTAATTGATTCGTAAGAGAGTTATCTAACTCTAATACATTCTTTCAATTTGAATAATTAAGTGTACAATATTATATATATTAGTCATGTATAGTATGTCTCTAATTTGAATTTAAGCAACTTATTAAATTTGAAAATCTAGGCGTTGAGCGAGACCATATTTAAAATTATGAATTTAAGATAAATAATATTAATAAATTAAATAAAAGTTGATTAACTATATTTTTAAAATCCGATAATGAAGCTAAGTTTAAGAAAAAATAAATAAATTAAGATGCAGTAAAAAATCAATTAAAATATAACAAAAAATTATATATATATATATATTATATGGAGAGAGAGAGAGAGAGAGATTGTATACATGTAAGGGAACAACATCATCCTACACAGGAGTTGAAACCAACAACTTCTAGAAATATTTATATAAGGAAAAAAAAAATTCACAGGGGTACGAACCCATAACTTTTAAGAATATTTGTTATAATAATAAAAAATTCACAGAGGTTCGAACCCACATGTTTAGGAATATTTTCGCAAGAATTCGAACTCATAATCTCTAGAAATATTTATTATAATATTTTTTATTTGCGGAGGTTCAAACTCATAACTTCTAAAAATATTTATTATAATAAAATAAAATCGTAGGGGTTCGAACCTATGACCTATAGGAATATTTATTATAATAATTTTTTTTAATTTTAAAAATTAAAATTTTGATCAAAATTAAAAGATTTGGTCAAAAACCGCCTTCAAATACATATATTAATAGATATTGATTAATTGAGAAGTGTGTTGATTAAGAGTTAATGATTGATGGAATCATTTGCGCTCTTTTTGTCCGTGTGGAACTTATGTCGTAATTAATTCTTTATTTATTTTAATAATTAATGGCTGGGACAATTACACGGCTCTTTTATGAGATATAATTGCACGTAGACCTCATGTGATTTATAAAATTACTTTTAATACTCATGAGGTTTGCTTCGTCTAACAAATAAATCCATTCTTTAGTCAAAATTCACCGAATTTGTTGATATTAGCAAAAAAATCAAATTAAATTCGATATATACCATCGATAGACTTATTATAGGTCAAATAAATCTTTTTATAATCAAACTACATTTATACATCTTCACACGTTAATGCGTATGAGCAGGTATATCTTCACTGTTATATGGATAACTTAGTTAGAAAAAAAATTGTTTCATCTACAATAAGTCAGTAATAAGTCAATCAAGAGTAAGTATCGATTTTCATTCAATCTTTTTGAAAATATTAACAAATTCGGTGAATTTTGACTAACGAATGAGCGTATTTGTTAGATAGAAGCAAACCTCATGGGTATTGGATGTAATTTTTCAAATTACGAAAAATCTATTTTTAATTATACCAAACTTAGGGGAGATGAGTGTAATTATCCTTTAATAGTATTTATGTGTTCATGTTCGAATTTTAAATGTTACTGAAAAAGAAATGTATAATGTCTAAGTTTGATTTTCTAGACTTAATAATAGGAACTTCTTGGATCCAGCATCCAATAATTTAATTCATTTTACCAATTCGAAGTCCCGAGAGTACAGAATTCTTAAAATAAAACAAGATACCGCCATGTCCAATATCTATGCGCATAATTTTACTAATATTTTTATTTTATTAAACCTCATGATTTATTCGTGTATACTAAAGTTTTTCATTGGCTTACAATGTGACGTGCACATTACATATTTTACTGAATTAAGTTAAAAATTGAGAAACTTTGTACAATCTATATTATATCAACAACAATAATTATATTTACATAGAACACAAATACTAATAACGTTAGTGCTATTTTAATTACAATAAAATTAAATGAAATGGAGTAAATTTAATTTGTGAGTACAGGTAATTGTATGGAATTATTTTTCTAAAGGGACGTGATTGAGTAGTTAATTTAACGTGAGTTGAGAAGTTAAATAGATTCTATCAATAGAAGGGGATTTTTGACATTATAATAATTTAATGTAGTGGTATCAAAACTACGATCTTAAGTCTAAAAACACTCTTCATTTTATAATAGTATAAATTATTAATTTTTGAAATTACGTGTAGTACATATTTTGTTTGAGGTTGTGTTGTATGAATTTATATATATATATATACATATATATATGGAAGTAAAATTTTCGAGGTTTATGACTCATATATATATATATATATATATATATATTATTGTATCCCTACACTATAAAATATATGACCTTTTGGTTAATTGTCATGGTTAATACTAAATAGTCATAGCGAATAGTCATTGATCACGGCCACGCAACGGTTGTCGGTAATGGTTTTTGCGAGGGTAGCTAAAACATTTGACATGGCTAAAAGCCATGACGAATATTTTTACCACGGCTAAAAGTCATGGCAAATAAGTTTTTCATGGTGAAAAAAACTAGTTTTTGCATCGGTTTTTATTTAACCGTAGTTAATAATAGTTATTTACCATGATTTTTAGCCATGATTATTAAAAATGTAGCTAATATTAAATTTTTTTCTAGTGCTAGAGAAGTAAGATAGTTTTGTTAAAAAGAAAAAATGTAATATTGTTTTTGGGCTAATTACATTTACTCTTTTAATCTATGATCAATTTACATAGATCGTTTCTCTTTTTTGAATAATTATACATACACCCATCAAAAAAGTTAAAATCATTTACATAAATCATCTATATTTTTCTAAAAAATTACACATACATTCCTCCAAATGTCAACATCATTATACAAACTACCCATACCTTTTAACAATTGTCATGTGTGATTTATGTAATTATATTAAAAATAGGAATAATTTGTGCAAATAGACTATAAATTAAGAGGTATAAATGTAATTATCTCGATGGCTCATTAAGTGATGTCAAACTCTTTATTTTGTTGAACATATGTAATAAAAACTTGAATATTTCTAAAGTGGCTACCCAAAATGAATAATAATAGAGGGACATAAGGATGCAATGAGGTGGGTCCGCAAAACTTGAGACCCGCGCCCGCCAAGGAAATTTTGGACCCGGAAGTAAGACCGCTAGGTTAAACTCGGTGAACCCAATAGACTCGATTAATATTTTTAAAATATTAAATATATATATATATATAATAAAAGATAATACTGCCATAATTTCATAAACACGAGACGATAGTTTTATTGAAATGTTAATATTTTTTTTTTAAGTATATGTGCATGTTTTAGGAATTCAAATATTAAAAAAATTATAATATGTGTTACTTATATAAATATTAAAACGATTACAAACTATTTACAAACTATTTATATCATTAATTCGGACGGGTCCGGGTCCAACCCACCGAAACCCATACCCTCCTCGAGAGCCGATTAAGGATTCAAAACTCCCAGCAATCGAGGTGGTTCCGGGTTCGAGTCCAACCTAAATTCATTATCATTTTACGGGGTCAAATTGAAACTCCATTTATGAGTTGAGTACAATAAATGATGTTCTTTAAAAAAAAAAAAAAGTACAATAAAAAGATGTCCAAAATGGTTATAATGATTGAGTATCTTTTATGTTGCATTTGGATGGAATTATTTTGACAAAAAATTTTAAATAACTTTATATTAAATGAATTTTAAATTTATTAATATTTCAAAAATATAGCTTAAATTAAAAGTCGGCGGATCTGAAATCCTTTATAATGCCGAAAAGTCTAAACAACTCCAAATTATTTGTTATTTAGGAATTTGAAAACTACCGATTCAATGCAGCTTTAATGTAATTATTTGGTTATGATATTTAAAATAGTGACGATTTATAACTTTGAAAAGGAAAAAAGTCGGGAAACGAGAGAAGAGAGAATTTAAATGAGCCAATAATATATTCAAAATTCGAGGAGTTTTTATTATTTTGTTAAAATTTACGTACGATTAAACTTTACAAAGAATGAACGTGAAAAGAGAGAGATGCCATATAAAAATGCATAGAACATTCTGGAGTTTTTTCTTTTTCTTTTGTATTCAACTTTATAAATGTACACTATCAAATAATATATCGAAATCATGTTTGCCTTTGTAATGCTACATAAAATAATAATTTCAGTATCGATTTATTATTATATTATTTAATTCATCGTTTTAACCAGACCTATTATATATATACTAGAAATTACGGTACGCAGTACCTGCGCGCATAATTTTTAGTAATATTTTTTATTTTTTTGAAACTCATAAATTTATTGTTGTATATCAAAATTTATCACTTCTTTATAACCTTATATACAAAAATTCTCTAATAATTTTTTTCTAATGCATTAATTATCAATATATATTTTACTCAAATTAATTTAACAATCAAAATTTTGTACAATATTTGGTATATTGATGGCAATTATTATATATACATGCAACACAAATACTAATTAATGATATGTTATTTCTATTTCAATTAATAATAAATTTAAACAAAATGGGAGTAAATTTAATTTTTGAGTACATGTAATTATATGTAATTATTTTTCTAAATGAACTTAACTGGATAGTTAATTCAATTATATGAGTTGAGAAGTTAAAGGGCATTTTTGGTATTATAATAATTTGGTGTAGTGGTATAAAAACTACCACTTTGTGTCTATAAGACCCCTTTCCTTTATAATAGTATAGATGTTGTACAGGCAAATATTCAAATTTATGGTCCTCTATAATATTATTTCTCATACCATATATAAGAAAGATGAAATAAGTCAAGTTTACGTAGAAAGTTTGAGACTATTATTTCTCACATGCACCACATAAAATTTAAACGGATAATTACACTCCCCTTAGTAAGATTTGGTGTAATTACACGTAGACTTCTTGTGATTCAAAAAATTATATTTAGCACCTTTGAGATTTGTTTCGTCTAACAAGTAGACCATCCCGTTAGTCAAAATTTATCGATTTTGCTGATATTAATAAAAATTAAATAAAAAGTCGCATTTACCCACTAATGACTTATATTGCAGGTCAGGCAAATCCTTTTATGACCAAACTACCCTTATACATTTTCACACGGTAAAGTATGTCTTCACACTTATAAGGATAATCTGGTTAGTAAAAGATTTGTTTGATTTGCAGTAAGTTAATAATAAGTCAATCAGGGTTCAATATTAATTTTTGTTTATTTTATTTTTTGCTCATATTAATAAATTCAGTGAAATTTAATTAACTAACGGATGGATCTGTTTATTAGATGAAAACAAAGCTCAAATGTATTAGATGTAATTTTTCAAGATGCAAAGAGTACGTATAATTACACTAAATTTCATGAGAGTGCCGCGTAATTATCCCTAAAAAAAATAATTCATTAACTTGAAATATAGAGGAGAAACAAATTCCCTCCAACTGATTGGGCAGCATTGTACAAGCTGGCTCCTGCCATCCTCCACAACCGCCCCAACCCACCACCACCCCATTCCCGCAACTGCATTTAGCCACATCTATATTAATTATAAAAAGATTTTTTTTTTTATGTCTAATATGGAAGTTATTTATGTATTTTTACAAAAATTGCCCTTTGCTTTTCTTAAAATGCATTTGTTGATTTTTTCTATAAAATGGATTAATTATTTATGGAGGATAAAAATAGAAATTCGTCATCGTCTTGGTATCTCATACCAATTTTACAAACTACCAAATATACCCTCTTGCCATAACCACCCATGTTCCCACACCATCTTTTTCATTTTTTTTCCCTCTACAAGTTAAAATCTAATTAAAAGTCTAAAATCTCTCTCACAAACTAATATATTAATATGTTTTTCCAGGATTTGATCTTAATAAGAAATATATAATTAATATGTTCTTTATATTTTTTTTTCTTTTTTGCTATCTTTTATATATATATATATAGACTCATAGACCATTTATTTGTAGTTTTACACGTAAAGATCAAAGATGCAACGTACAAAAGCTAAAAGTATCAAGTTAGCAATAATCGTGATGTAGTTGTGATTCTTTTTATTTATTACTCTTAAACTTCATATGGAGTTAACAAAAAGCTGCATATTATTCTCCAATAGTATCAAACACCATTCTTTAATGCATCTTCATGAGCTATATGTATAATTACTTAATCTGAAAAAATATTCAAACTTTCTGTTAAAAAGACATACTTTGAAGTATTTTATTTCTCACCGTCTTATTTTTATTTGAAATTTACTGATTTATCAACTCTAAACATGTTATGTAGTAGTAAGCTTTTAATACAGATTGAAACTTGTTTTTTTTAATATTAGTACTGATATGTTTTATATATATTTGAATTTTTCTACATATCACACATTTACTTTTTTTAATTGTTAAGATTTGAATCAAATAGTAAGTGAATTTACTAATTTAAATTTTTTATTTACTTTTTATCCAATTTATGCAACATGAAGTCTTATTTTCAAGTTAATAGGAGTTTTTGGTACGAGATCAATGCTATCTGGTTGATGATATTTAATTTCTGAAAACACATTTTATTTTAATTCGATCATATATTGAATATTAAGTTTTTAAATATGAAATTATCATATAATCATATGTTTCTAACACGTCAAAATAAATTATTAATAATTTCAAGGGTCTTCTAATAATATATATATGTACTATTATAAAAGAAAAGGTTGTTTCTTTCTAATAATGGCGGTTATTTCATACTTTTACCACTTTTTTTAAATTTTGGCTGCCAAAACAAAATTGAATTTTAAATTAAAAATGTGTATTTATTCTTGAAAATCCTAATAAATATACTTATTCAACTTAAAATTTAGCTTTGTTTTGAAGGGCATTTTTTTGAAAAAAAGTGATGTAAATATGATATAACCACCATTTATTAAAGGAAAATAATATTTTCTTCTATAATAGTATAAATAGATTATGCTCATCCATTAAGGCTCCGTTTACTTGGATGTATTAACTTGAATAAGAAAATTAATGATACATGTAAGTAAACACTTCACAGATTTTATCAGAATTTAATGATACATGTAAGTAAACAGCTTACAATTTATATAAGACTTTTTTATCATTCATTTAATTCAAGATAATCATATCACTCATTTCATTCCATCCTCAAAGTAAACGGACCTAAGTGTTTTTATAAATTAATTTTATAAAATATTTTAGATCAGACAATTAACAAACATATGATTAATGATCTATTAAAATTCTATGTAAAATATATCATATACGTATTAAAATTAATCAAAGCACCTAATTTAAACACATTTATTAATATATTTTTAATTTTTTTATTTATTCACAAATCGCTTGTACGTGGATTACTAGTCATACATAAAGTAAAGGCAAAATCCAATTTTCTCACACCGTCTGCCAAAACTTCCACTGCAACGGATTCTCTCTCTCTCTCTCTTTCTCTCACTTCCTATAGATACAACAAGATACGCTTACACACACACGCACACCTTTCTTTATAGCAAAGACACGCATATTGATACGCATAACGCAGTACGCACCGCACCAACGCCATAGTCTATACCACCACACTCACAAAAGCTCTGCCTATACAGATATCCATAATAAAGCTAAGCTCCTCCTTTTTGTTCTGTCTTTTTCACTTTCTTCTCGAGGACTCATTCGTCTACGCCCTATCACGAAAAGGCACGGCAGGGAAACGAGAGGATTCCTGCTGCTATTGTGGAACCTGACGTCAACATTCCGCCAATTCCAGGTCGGTTTTGTTTTCTTCTATCCGATTGTGTTGTAGAGATGTACGTACGTGCTTGATATCTGGTTTCTGGTTTGAATGTGATACGCTTTCTTTTTTTTTTTTTTTGGTTTTTGATGTGATACGCTTATGGTGCTACAAATGTTGAAATGTTTTAGTTTGATATGGAACTGGTAACATTAATGTGCGGTTTTACCTGATGTGATGTTATTGATGAAATAGAACCGCCGTTGATTATTACTTTGAATGAATGTGTCGTATATAAAGTTCGAGTTTAGAAATTTGTAGGTGCCAGAACTACCTTGTAATTGCAAACGGTGATAAAAGTAATGGTGAGGAACCAAATACGTACGTAGATGTATCAGTGTTAACTTACATCGGGCCACTCTTCATGTACTCGCAGCTGGTTCCTATACATTTTAAAAGGAATGGAGGTTTAGAACCGGAAACTATTCGACTGTAGATAAAAGGATGTACCAGATCATTTTCCCTCAAAAATAGGTGAGGGAGAAAAAGAACAGTAGTCTATATTGTAGCTCGTCTGTCACATTTGAGGTATAATGCAGATACACTAACTGGCTAATTAGTTTCATCGGAGTTGTTTCTTTTGGTTTTGATCTAGATACATGTTAAGCATTTCGAGCCTCCTTGTCTTGAGGTGCCATACTCAATAGTTTCATGGCATCCTATAGGATGAATTGCTTTCGAATCAGTGCACTTTGGAGGACTTAGGGTGTGTCACATGATGTTGAGTTGTTGGGATGTGAAGATTTGAATGCTGTAAGTACTGAACTTAAATCAACAGCTCAGTCACTGCTGCAAGCATAAATTATAGCATGTTGATATTGGGAGGACAAGAAATAACCAAAAGAATACCATTCCTATATGAAATTATTACGTTTAAAAACTTGTTGATTAGTTGAGGAGCAAGCACTGAGTGCATATAATTATATTCTATTCTCAATGATTGTGATGGAATTGGTAGCAAATTTTGATCCTAGACGGGAGAAAAAAAGAATGAGTATCTAAAAATTAAGGCCACCCAACACAAACCTTGGACCTGAAATTGTTGTTATCTAGGTCTTGATATGGTGACTACATAATGTTAATGCTAATTCACATTGATGGAGACACATGAGTATACTGTCAATTGTGATTATGAGAAGCTTTAAGGAGAGGTGGCTTTGATGTGAATTTGTATCTCATGATGTGAGTATGAAGATTGGATGTCATTTCACAAAGTATCCTTTCCTTGCATTCTGAGAAGGCAGATGGTGCCAACAATGTGAAAATTTTTATATTTGGATTTATGATATTAATGTTTGGGCATAGAAACCTTTAGCGAAACCTTTTTGAAGGATAAAGGTATAATATTCCTTGTTCCACCGTGCATTTATCCACGGTGGTTTTCATCTCATGTGGATTAGGATGTTGTTTTGTAGTCTTTTTGGTGGAATTAAAGTAGTGCAGTTGGAGGTGTAGAGGGAATTACTAGTTGCAATTTTGTGAATTGATGGTGGTTCCCATAAGAAATCATATGGAGATCAAGTTCCTTCCCCTGGTACTGCTATTTGTATCGTCCTTTGTTGCTTTCGGTATGCAGTGTAGGGTTATCATTCGCGGCTCTTGCCCTGTTAAATATCCTTCTTTTTGTCACCATTATCACAGAGTAATCTATAATTATCTGAATAACAAAGCTGTATGTGATTCACCATCATGTTCCAATCTTACAAGTAGATTGTATAATGCCATATATCGTGGAAGTCAATTCTTCCATGTTAATTTTCTAAGTTTTTTTATCTCCAACTTTTCATAGAAAGAAAGCATCTATTGCAAACATACCCCTGAAGAAAGATATTTTTCACCTCGGAGACTAAGGTCTAAGTGTGAAGTGAAAATCTTTCTCGACATTCGACCCTGGACCCAAACTGGCACCTAGCTTTGTTGCAAACATAATCCAAGATTCTCTGTAAAAATGGACATTTTCTACCTTCTGTAGCAATGCTTCAATAAAGCCATACGTTTCTCCACTTGCCTTTGTTCGACAGAAGAAAAGAACAAAGCTACACGCTTGTCTTTTCTGTTCCCTGTAACTTTCCCATTGGCCTTGTTGCCGGTCCTTCTGGTTACCTTTGATGAGATCTTTTGGGCCGTTTTCCCGCAATTCTTGTTAAGCATCATATAGCAAATATAGGTAGGATATTTAGAATTATTTTCCGGAAGAGACCTGGGAACCATAAATATTTAGTTGATATTATCACATTTAAATTTAGGTCAAACCTTTCCGTTAATCCCTCATTTTCAATTCCCGTCACACTTTAAACCTTAATCTCTCAAATGCATTGTATTAGTATCATCTTTTAAATAGATTTCACCATGGTTCTAGTGGTTAAATTTTAATGGAATTTAATTAAAGTGGGTGAAATATTTCACTAATAAGAGGTAAAATTGAAAAACTCATATATTTTAATAATTTATCAATAATTAAAATTGTCATGCACTTTAATGTCTTATCTTTTATAACTAAAATAATATTAATAAAACAACTATTAATCACTTAGAAAAACTTAAATGTAATAAATATATTTTACTGTCTAGGTATTGATTAATAGTCAAAATACATCAAAAGGGTTTTCATGATTATCAGGGAAAAATTGCAATTTTGGTCTTGTATGTATAGGGGGTTGGTATTTTTAATTGTGTACGATTTTTTTTTCGCATTTTGGTCATGTAAGTTCGCGATTTTCGCATTTTTGGTCCTATTATGACGAAAATGGCCGAAAAAAGTCATGTGCCCCTATACATACAGGACCAAAATTGTAATTTCCCTTGATTATCAGTCAACATATTTTGTCTTTATCTTTTAGCCAATTAATTTTTCTTTTCAACATTGATTATCATTGGTTAGTAACTTACATTAGAAACCCAAAATACATTGCAAAATTTAAAGAATATATTCAACTTGCATTTATTATTTGAATAATAAGTAGTCATTTTATGAACATTTCTATTTTTGTTTTGCTATAAAAGTTAACATTATTGAAGTATACGGTTTTGTGTTTAATTATTGATAAATTATTAAAGTTACATGAGTTTTTCAATTTCACCTCTCATTAGTGGAATGTATCATCAACTTTAATTAAATTCCATTAGAACTTAAATTTCAGTGAGATATGCTTTAAAGATAGAGGAAATATTATGGTACATTTAAGATATGAAAACTTAAAACGGGATGGAAAAAATAGATGAGGGACTAATGAAAATATTTGACAGTCTCTATACTTTTATCACAATTAAAAGAGGGTTAAATACACTTTGCACCTCTGGACTATGCATGTAGTCGCATTTAGGCTTCTAAAGTATGAAAGGTAACAAAAAGACCCTTCATCATATAGATTAATTTTTTTATAACGAAAATGCCTTTATTGTTTCCACCCCTAAAATATGTTTATTTCAATCATTCCCCTAAAACATAATTTGAATTATCATAAAAATTATATTTAACATAAATACTATCCGAAATTTATTATTTTTATAATTAGTATAGAATCTAAATAAACTCTATAATTTACAGTCCTGAATAAAATTTATGGGTTATATAACATACTTTTTTATATGTACGCGTAATTAAATTATGTCATATCATTACTCAAAATATTATAGAATATTATAAATTAATTATATTATAGATTTGCATATTTTATAGTACATTATGTTCGAGAAATATTTTAAAATTATATCAATAATTTTATTTTTTAAAAAAAGTTCAACATATATATAACAATACAAGCAAAAATTATGTAAATTTTTAAACAGTTATGTAAAAAAATATAAGGACTGTAAATTTATAGAGTTTATATAGATTCTATACTAATTATAAAAATAATAAATTTTGGATAGTATTTATGTTAAATATAATTTTTATAATAATTAAAATTATGTTTTAGGGGAATGATTGAAATAAACATATTATAGGGGTGGAAACAATAGTGATATTTTCATCATAAAAAAATTAATCCATATCATGAGGGGCTTTTTTGTTATCTTTCATATTTTAGAGGCCTAAATACGACTATATGCATAGTTCAAGGGTGTAAAGTGTATTTAACCCATTAAAAGATGAGTTCTTTCATTTGATGCACATAAACTGCACAATTAAGGTGCTTTCAGAAAATTAAATTCGTGTAAAAAAAAAAAACACTGAAATTCGTAGGTCAAATCATTCTCATATCGTTTGAACCGTTGTCACAGTACGTAATAGTGCCATTTCTGGTTTATAGCTATATTGCAGACCTTTACAGAATAATTACTCCTATTTGCTGCGTCAGCATGTATCACCATTCCACTTCATCTTTCAATTGCATATCTGTGTTATGCATGACACTGGAGTACCCGTTGAAATCCAACTCCATTTCACTGCAAGTTACTCCTTTATCATCATCCATTCGTTAAACTCCATAGACCTATGAAGATTGCCTCTGCATTTCAAAACCCTTTAGCAACCTGGACTGACAGATGCAGAGTTCTTCACGTGTTATATTCACTTGGGACCACAAGGACTAGTGTGTATGCATCGGTGCAATAATAACTTATCAAAAATTGGCTAAGATTTTAGGACAATGTTCATATATTAGGAAATCATAGTGGGATACACATGATTGGGATGGAAGAATAAAACTTCGGTCCGGATACACAGTGGCCTGCCTTGTTGCCGGTCCGGAAAACTAAAAGAAAGTCTATTGTTAAACAACAAAAAGAATGTCGCAATAAATTGGGGTTAAAGACAATTTACCCCTGTGTTATTGGAAAAGTTCAATTTACCCCTTGTGAAAAAACAAAGTGCAAAAACCCTCTATACTTTTAGAAATGGTGCAATTAACCCCCCTAAATCAGTCGCGTCGAGGGGGTAAATTGCATCATTTCTAAAAATATAGGGGGGTTTTTTGCATTTTGTTTTTTCATAGGGGGTAAATTGAACTTTTCCAATAACATAGGGGGATAAATTGTATTTTACCCCAATAAATTGTCTACACTCTTCGGACGTGAACACTTGACTATGAGGATTTAAAAGTTTTAGGTCTTCTGAAATGGGCTGTAGATTAAATTTTAGTGTAGGGTTTTAATCTACTTACATGATTATTTCTATTAGTATTTAATAGCTTAATTTATTCAATAATGTGATTATTTGTCTTCAATGCATTTGACATGTGAGTGTGATAATTAATATATATAATACACATCTATATAATAGAAAAGGTTTCGGAAATCACTCGTCCCCACCCCAACTCTCTTCTTTACCTCTTTCACTCTTTTACGTGCATTAAGAAAAAAAAGGAGCCGCTTACATGTACTAATTAATTTCTTCGTTTTCTGGAAACCTAAAATGATTTTTGCCATTCTTTAAGGGAAAAAACATGTAATTAGCTAAGAATGTGAAACTTTTTTTTTTTTTTTTAACAAAAAACAAAAGAGGCAAACTGTAGTTTTCTATACATCACGCATACTTTTCCTGTGTGGAACTTTCATGCAGCCTTAATTCAATAAACAGAAACAGACATATAAAGCACATCAATCTATTATACCAAATTAACAGTATAGACACATAAAGCTTATCAGATCTATTAGATTTATTGTACCAGCAAAAGAATTTCCTATTTTGGATCTCTGAGATGGGTACTATAAGTAGCGTACCCACTAGAACAGAAGAGAAAAGGAGGAAAGCATAATACGGAATGGAGCTTTTATCTTTTTCACTTCCACGTGAATCCCATGAATATTTATGAGTAAAAATTTGAAATTTGGCCTAATTTACTCTGTCTTTAAGTTGTTTTTAAGTTGCTGTCTTTGCTATAACTCAGACGATTTACATGTATCCATTGATTTCTGGAAGCAACGATAAGGCAAATAACATTTAAAGCAGATAACACATTAAATTAAAATCAATACCTTATTTTCTTTGAATGGAACACTAAAAACAACTGCCATTAATTCCTCCATAGGACCGGGATATTAGAATCCAGTATCCGGACCCACCTACCTGAGGAACACTCCCCGACAAAGAGACCCATTACTATAGTTAATTAAACTAGTCATATGGGCGCCCATCATTATCAAACTTAGACTATGGAAACCTAAATCCTGCTAATTCATGGAGGTACTAGCATACTGATATTGATGTGTAAATTATCAAAAACACGCACACGAATACATTGTCTATGTTATTCTCAGTACTCCCTGGCGTAAGCAGTAGCCCACGAAAGAAAGTTCTATTACGTTATTTATACTTCCGGTAGGTGAATTCTTTGGTTTCATCTGCATGGCTGTGAGGCTCTACATACCTTGTAAAGCTTACACGAGGAATCGTCTATGCTTACTCTTTGTCTCTGGCTATGCTATTTCTCTGCCACCCGGAAAATCTTTCAACCACCACCCCTTCGCTATTTTATCTCTCTACTTAAATATACCAATTCTTGGTTTTCACTCAGTACTTCTTCTGAGAGCTTGTTATACGGGTCTGGAGCTTTCTTGAGAGGTTTCTGGGATCGAATCCGTAAGGCCCCTTGCATATGTTTTTCTCCGAACTGCATTGTAATGTTGCATATGTTTTTCTCCGAACTGCATTGTGTTGTTGCATATGGTTTTCTCCGAACTGCATTGTGTTGTTGCATTTGGTTTTCTCCGAACTGCATTGTGTTGTTTTTCGAATTATTGGTGATTTCTTGAGCAGCTATTTGATATGGGAGTTCTGTTACCATGTGCTGTAACTCTGCTGATTTGCAAAGTGTTTGAAGTTGACGTTAATTCCTACTTGTTAGAACTGTCCATTTTTGCTCTATCTCTTATTATGCTTACTTCATTCTCACTCGGAACTCTTTGATTTTCCTGCATTCAATGTGTTTGAGTTTTAATCAATTGGATAACATCAATAAAGGGACTAAAGTTTTTCTTCTTTCTCTTTGCTATGTAAATGTATGTATATGCATGTTTACACATCTGCATGCACGGAATTTTACACACTCATACAGCACTGGCATTTGTTTATTCGCAAAAAAGGAAAAAAAAAAAAAACCAAACCCAGAGCTGTTTTCATCTTCTTGTTTTAGTGTGGTTAGGATATTTAATCAATTCGTAAACGTGGGTTTTATAATCTGGGTATTCATGTTGGGGGCTTGACAGTAGACCCCAGTCGTTATCTCTTTCTTTGTGCCCGTATGTACTTCTCAAGTTTTAACCTGTATTGGGTAAATCGCAAAATGCCCTTCAACATCAACTTTCATCTGACGAAAGCAAAACCTATACTAAGAGAAATTTGCACATTTACCATCTCTGCGAAACAATTATGCCGTTACTTATCTTCAGTGTCATGTTTGAGAGAAATTCTGGCGTGATTACTTCTCAATTTGTGCTAATCACAATGCAGGGCAATTGCTCTGTGGCGTACTTGAGCTGTATTAAAGCCCATTTTGGAGGTCTTACTCCGAATTGCCTATATGCCTGGGAACAAGTTTAACGACAATTCACAAGTTCCCAGTACTAGAGTGGGGAGGCTCTTGAGAGAAAGAGAGCGAAGAAGAAGCGGCAGAATCCCTTTTCTGATTGACGATGCTGATGGCAACAGAGAGTTTGAGATCTCTGAGCATGACTCCTATCTAGAGCAGAACTTGGAAGGAGCTGCACTAGCACTTAGTGAAGGGAGCGAAAGCCCCGAGGAAAGGCCTATTAGACAGAGATTGTTAGTCGTTGCTAATAGACTTCCTGTATCTGCAGTGAGGAGAGGTGAAGATTCCTGGTCGCTTGATATAAGTGCAGGGGGTCTAGTAAGCGCTCTTCTGGGTGAGCATTTACTTCACTTGTTTCTGCTGCTTGTTCGTTGCTATTCGCTTAATTTGACTATGATGTTATAATATGTTCTCTGTTTGTCTCATTTCTGCATTCATTTGGTCTAATGCTTGTAACTGTCACTTGCTGTAGGTGTGAAGGAATTTGAGGCACGATGGATTGGTTGGGCAGGTGTAAACGTGCCAGACGAGGTTGGGCAAAACGCACTCACAGAAGCTCTAGCTGAGAAGGTTAAGCAGTCTTGTGATTTTGTGGTCCCATCGGCCATAATTTTTCAAAGTGCACATTCTAAACGTTTCTGATTCTGGATGGATATCTTTTAATTTTCCTCGGAGTGTGTCAACAGGACATTGCTCTTTTAATGTTCTCTTTTGGCTTACTGCAGAGGTGCATTCCTGTTTTCCTGGATGAAGAGACCGTTCATCAATATTACAATGGCTATTGCAACAACATCTTATGGCCTCTCTTCCACTATCTTGGACTTCCACAAGAAGACCGCCTTGCCACTACCAGAAGTTTTCAGTCTCAGTTTGCAGCGTACAAGAAGGCAAATAAAATGTTTGCTGATGTCGTTCTCGAACACTATGAAGAGGGTGATGTTGTTTGGTGTCACGACTACCATCTCATGTTTCTACCAAAATGTCTGAAGGAATATAACAGTGAGATGAAAGTTGGGTGGTTTCTACATACCCCCTTCCCATCTTCTGAAATCCATCGGACTCTGCCATCTCGATCAGAGCTACTACGTGCTGTTCTAGCTGCTGATTTGGTCGGGTAATATGCTTGTCGCTCCAATAATTAATCGCAGTATCTAGAATTTGGCATTGTTTATCATTAAATGAAATTCGATAATTGCTAATTAAATTCTAATCTGTGAAGTGACCTGTTATCTTATAATTTTTCCTTTTTTCCTTTACATGCTTTGGTTTTTTTGGTATATCATTTGGAAAATTAATAATTTAAACCAAAAGCACTCAACTCATATCAACTAGCTTTGCCTGTTAAGCAGACAATACTTTTGCTACCCATCAGCCAAGGAAGTGACTTCTACTACTTTTTATCTGTACTAGCTATTATTTAACAGGCACCAATTCAATAAATTCTACCAGCTGATTGTATATTACAGAATACGCCTAAAAAGTCTCAAAGCTATAATTTACCAAATAATTCATTAATTTTAGTTTCATTCCATCAATTATAGTTTAAATTTTCAATGTGCACATGATTTTACTTTTAACTTTGGGTTTATATGCTTGCATGTGAATGTAGATAAATAAACTCAAATTGGTCTATTAGAAAAGATCATCATAGCTGAATCACGCTTTTGTTTACCTTGGTTCTTGGGTATCCTCTTCTACATTTACCTATATTTGTTATCATAGCAATCTTCTAAATACACATATCTAAATATCTCTTTTCATGTGTCTTTCGTTCAACTTTCTTAAATATACTATAGAAATAGAAGTAGTCTATCATATTTGATGAGAAAAACTCCCAATTGTTATACCATATATACTGCGTTCTTGCTGTGTGCTTTATTTTTTAATAAACTCTTGTTTCAACCCTTCATTTTCTTAACCTTATTTGGAACTTATTAACTCATGACTAGTTGCATTTATTTTCAGTTTCCACACCTATGATTATGCAAGACACTTTGTAAGTGCTTGTACTCGTATTCTCGGACTTGAAGGTACTCCTGAAGGAGTCGAGGATCAAGGGAGAGTAACTCGTGTGGCTGCGGTATGTTCTGTGGATTTGTTGGGGATTTGCTCTGTTATTGATAAATGTGGCTCTTCCTAAGCATGCTGCACATCAACATTCTAGAAAGTGGCTCAAAATGTACACAGACTGTGGTGTAACATTTTTCTCCTGTTGCTATCCAATGCAGTTCCCAATTGGAATTGATTCAGGAAGGTTCATCCGTGCTCTTGAAATTCCTGAAGTCCAGGAAAACATTAAAGAACTAAAAACACGATTTGCTGGAAGAAAGGTTTCTTCACTTATCTCTCTCTCTTCCTTGACGCTTGTAAAGTGCAATGTGTCCAGGAGTTTTTCTCTTTGCTAGATGGCTTTTAGTCTGATTAGATTTCAGCCCTTTCACTGCTATATCAATTATTTCAAGGATACGATTAAATCCTCAGCTAACCACTATGGTGAAAGTTTTACTCCCTCAATAGTGGACAAAGTTTTATACAAAACTTTTTTCATCTCCACGCCGTAATTTATTTTGGCCTTTCTCACAAGTTTAACTTTGATTTGTTTCATTGCATTTGAACTAAAATTCCTTACAGGTAATGCTTGGTGTGGATCGCCTTGATATGATCAAAGGAATCCCTCAGAAGATACTGGCATTTGAAAAGTTTCTAGAGGAAAACCCAGACTGGCGTGATAAGGTTGTTTTGCTGCAAATTGCAGTGCCAACAAGAACAGACGTTCCTGAATGTATGATCTTATGGTGGCTTAAAAAAAAACAAAGCAACACACACACACCCATATATGTATATATGGATTTACCTTTTAGCGTATGCTGATCATGATGTTTCTCTTTGTGATCTTCATAGATCAAAAACTCACAAGCCAGGTTCATGAAATCGTGGGGCGGATCAATGGCAGATTTGGAACTTTGACTGCTGTTCCCATTCATCATCTGGTTAGGAAACTTCACTTACCAGACGTCATTTATATTGTTTATGCTGCTCAAGTATGTAGATATACACAGATTCATTTAACTATTACATTTTCCTTTCTTCCGAAAGAATTAGCAAAATCAACAAACTTGTGCTCGGGTTTGCTGTATTTCTCATTATATGGAAAGTTTAGTGATGAATTATTTCAGTACTAGTCACTTTATCTTTCGATGATTACTGTAGCTTTTGCATTTATCATGGACTCAGAATTCGTCTTCTAGATTTTAGCCATTTTTTTGGCGCTTAAATTTTGCAGATTGTCCTGTTTTAGATAACTCTATGCTTGACCATTTCAGAATCAATGCTTTTAACTTTTAGCAAGTGACATTCTGAACTTAAATACGGGGAAGGCAGAACTCTAAAAAATCATCACATACAGGATGGATATGTTAGGTGCAGAAAATGATTAGCATTTACAGGTTCTCTCTGATTTTGCCTTGGCACTCCATTAACCTATCCATTCCTGATGTTTGCTTGATGCCGTAAATGTATTCGGAATACTTAAGTTTGCATGCATATCTGCATATTTAAATCAAATTATTAATGTTTCTGCAGGATCGTTCTCTTGACTTCAATGGCTTGTGTGCATTGTATGCTGTCACTGGTAATCATATCTATTGCTCAAGTCTAAATTTCTAGTTTGCTTTTTATTCTTAGATCATTTCTAGTTTCCGTATGTAATTGTGACCACAAATCCCAACATTATACAAGTTTTGCTCATTTCACTGCTATGCAGCTGAGTTCTGCGTTCTGCCACATCAGTTTTTGGATTTTTGTTTCAAGATCATGATAAAAGTATGTGCAAGATACTTTTTTGCCATTTCGAAGGAAGAAGACTTGCAAAATGAAAATTTCACGACTTTATTAAATCTTAAAAAATGGTGCTTAAACTGAACTTGCAGCTCTTAGAAATAGACTATTTCTTGAACTGTCCAAGTTTTAACTGTAAGTAGAAAGCTCTAAACTGATTCTTTTAACTTTGTCTTGTGAATTTTTGCCATCTCGTATTCCATACATTTACACGATATATTTGTTTTTGGATCAGTAAATTCTGAAAATATTAGCCAATTTCTTTACTTTAAATTAAATGAAGCAATCTGGTGACCTTTTTGCTGTTTGACTTGATTCATAGATGTAGCACTTGTCACTTCCTTGCGGGATGGAATGAATCTAGTCAGCTATGAATTTGTGGCATGTCAAGATTCCAAAAAAGGGGTTCTCATCCTCAGTGAAGTAATTGTCTTACTCTGCACTTTTATTTGACTCGGTCCACCATTGCATAGTAACCTGTAGTCAACTTTTGTTCTTGGCAGCAGATAGATATGTTATTTATTAGTGTTAGAAAAGGATTTTGTTGTTTGAAGAAGGAAATAAATTTGCAGACATGTTCTAATCTGATGAAGCTCATAGATCATCAAATATATCTCAACCTCTTGGCTGAGAAATTGTTTATTAACCAGTGAACTTATGGTTGTAGTGTGATCATCGATTATCAGAAACTCGTGATCGATCAAACTATTGTTCATCGTTTTCAATTTACTGTTCCAGTTTTTGTTGTCTGATTATGCTGTGTTTCACCGCTCTAATGAATACTTTTGGGGTACCTGCAGTTTGCTGGAGCCGCACAGTCTCTTGGTGCTGGAGCAATGCTTATAAATCCTTGGAACATCACGGAAGTTGCTGCTGCAATAGGCCAGGCTTTGAAAATGCCTCCCGAAGAAAGAGAAAAACGCCACCATCATAACTTTCTGCATGTGACAACTCATACTGCTCAACAGTGGGCTGAATTCTTCGTAAGGTGTGTAAATAATGAGGTGGTTTTGAATATGCCTGATAAATGGTGGGAATGATTTAGATAAAAGGAACTCAAGGAGTTGTACAGAGGTCTGGAAGTTTCATTCAGAACCTCTGCATGAAAGACAAAATTATATAATCTGAAATTACCTACTTATGATTAATTTTCATAGAAAATTACCTACTTATGATTAATTTTCATCGAGAAAAATTCTTCCTCCTTTTCAAAAATTACACTTAGTAAAAATTTCAAGTTACTCTACTAGGAAGTAGATGCATTTCATTTTATCCAAACTGTTAGATTATATGAACTTTTTGTGCTGTTTGCATCATAACTCTGGTGGATCATTGAACCATTTTGAACTGGGAAGAACTTCTTAAGAATGAGACAAAGAGGGTGAGTTATTCTTTGCTTTGAGTTGGTCTGGGGTAGTGAAGTAAGGAGTTTGAATTAGGTTAGTGGATTCTAGGTTTCATGATATATACGTCACTGTTGGTTTCGTAAATCTTTGTCCCTGGATTTTGGAGTTTGTTACCTTGGCTTCAGTTTCGGTACATCTCGTAGTGTTTGAATAGGATATACTTTTTGTTTCACATTGACTTTTGAGAAAGATGCATCCTTATAAGAGCACTTTCGTGGCATTCCCGGATTTCTTATGGAGATCCCCTCACATGGGACACAAACCACTAAAGGAGAAGTAACAGCATCTTCTCCCTTTTAAACAAAAGCATGGTAGGCATGCCATAGTCGAAGCAAAATTATGGCTCTTATGCACTACCGTTCCCCTTCAGACTCCCAATCCCAACTTAGTTTCCTGAGGATTGTTATCCTTTTCTGGTTTTGTATGTACGGAACAATGGAGTAGTGGACATTGTTCTGAGAGTTTACACCGTGATGAAGGCAAGTGGGTTAAAATGTAATGTAAATTCTTGAAGCCACCTACTTTGACTTGCATAAGAGTGCCCAGGAAAGACCTTTCCCTTTCCTGTAAGGTGGAAACCACCCACTATGAATATCTCTATGCAGGAGCAGGTAGTCATCTTGACACCTTACATTTAGGAAGAAAAATACTTTGAGCTGTTCATTGAGAATTTAATAGGTAAAAATGTATTTACAAGGAAGCTTTTAGTTGAGACCAGGTGGTCGGTGGCCATCTGGAACAAGGCAAGTTTAACCTTTTGACCAATTTTCTAGTAACGTCTGGCAATTGTTGAAGCAGCAAACTTTCCTTTACTAGAAGCATATATGAAAAGCTAAAAAGACATAATTAGGATCGTGCACGGCTTTTAGAAATTGATAACTTCGCTGAAGTTATAAAATGGAATGAGAATTTTGAACTTAGATGACTAAGGGTGAATAAAAGCCAGAGTGAATAAAAGCTTGCAGAAATCTTGTAGTGAAGATCTCTAGGAGATATCTTAAAAACTAATATGGTTTAAAGAGAAGAATATGGTCGCATCTTATGAAATTCTAACGTATCATTCCCAGTCTCAAAGATATGTCATCCTGAAGTATGTTTACATAAAGAGGCATATCCGACCCCGTATATCATATGGCATTTCCAAGGGGACCACGAAGTATTTTCCATTGATGAAATCCGTACTTCAAGGGGAGCTGATAAACTGTATAGAGAGTTCTTTCTGAGCAACAGATCTTTTACATCGAATGATTTTCTGTTGCAAATCATCACTGTTAAGGATTTGCAAGCCACCGGTGGTTAGTTTCATCATTTAGACCACCTTAGTTTTTCTTCTAAAAGTCATCAGAAAAGAAAAGGCGATGCTTGCGTGAAGTCTGAATAAAGAAGAAAACAACCCGTAACTATTATTTACCATATGTGATGATGCTAAGATGACTTTTTTAGAACTTGTTACTAACTGCGGCAATCTTCCTAAGCATGAATCTGATAGTTAAAAATGCTTGTCTAGTGAACAGTCGAGAATAGGAATTGAGATCTTCTGAATGATAGTTTCATCTAAAACAAGTGGTGCGAGTGTCTCAAACACATCTCATCATGTCCGAAGGCCTTTTTAGAGGCTAAGCAGATAGAATTTATCATGAAGTGGGTGGTTCTGAGGCTTGAATATATATCTTTGGTGTATAGTTATAATATCATTATGAAACCTTATTAGATGACAACTTCACTCAAATTTTTTTCGTTGTCAGAGAGGAAAGATGTTTATCTATTTTCTGAAATAGCTTCTGTTGAACTCCTCCATTAATTATACTCTCTTTCAATTCTACTTATCTCCTCTATTTGTTCAAATTATGTCCAGCGGTTCTTTACCCGAACATTTTGATTTGTCATTGATGAGCGTATAGGTATATTTGTTGATCTTAAACTAGTGCACATTGATAAATTGATGTTATCAAATCCTCCATACAGTTAGTTGACATAGGTTATTGCACTACAAGTAATTCATTGCTCATGATCTTAGTATGACTATGAATTATTCATGTCAGTAGGACTTTTAATTTAATTGAATCTATTTGAGAACTTACTCAATTTCATTGAAGGAAATTTATGCGATGTTAACGCCCGCATGTTTAATAAGGTCCTTTTGGTTTTGTGCCATTTAACAAATTCTCAAGTGGACTGTTCTTGTTTCCGGTGAGTAATAGTAATTTTTTCATTGCATAATCCAACACCATCTATCTGATTCTTTACTGTGCTAAGATCTTGTCGCGACTTGTGTAAAAATTGCATCATTGCGGTGTCAATTCTCTCGGACAGCGACGTATTATGGCACAGTAATTAAACCAAATTACTTTAAGTGTGCAATAATAACTGCCGGATCTTCCTTTACTTTGTTCTTTAACTAAGAGTTCCACCTATGTATATATAAAAATAGGAAATCTGATAGCTCTGGTATGCCTGAAACCTAAGCATTTTCTGGCTGATGCTTGCAGCGAGCTGAACGATACTGTTATTGAAGCTCAGCAGAGAATAAGAAAAGTTCCGCCACAACTTGTTTTTGGTGATGCAGTCAAGAGTTACTTGCAGTCTAAAAACCGGCTACTTATACTGGTACGCTCCTGTTTGCTTATTTGAGTTATAGATTTGAGAGGCAAAGCATCAGAACAACTGAATAGATATGTTCAGAAACTTTAGATATAGCCTGTGACAACTAAACACTAATGCTATAGTTTCTGTTATTTTAAGCTGGTACTAGGACTGGAACAGTGCGTAATTGAAGCTTTGGGCTCTTTCTCTTCTAGTTTTCTTCTATCTAATCTTAAACTTATTATGGTGGAGATTAGGTGTGAGATGTCTAATTTCGAGACAGTACATCATGGAGAATATCAAACATTTTAGCAATATATTTCCCGTAAGGAATCAACTTGTGAGGTGTACACTTTACATGATTAAACCTTGAATCAGTGTGCTTCACCTGCTAGGTCAATTTACTATAGAGGGTCAAATGACCAACTGACTTTGTATCTCTCATTGATTAAGCTTTACCGATTCAAATAGGCTCCCACTGAATGATGAACTTTCCAGTTTTCGTGCTTAAATAATTACATAAATAGAGTTTAAATCCTTCGCGTATTAGGAACCATCCCGGCGGCTGCCGTTCACTGGGGCTTCGGTCGCCGGGGGAGATAGGTCACCAACTTCCTTGACCTTCCGGCACTGGGCAGGCATCAGCCTCCATACATGGTCTTACGACTTTGTGGAGACCTGTGTTTTTGGTAAACAGTCGCCCGGGCCTGGTCACTGCGACC
The DNA here is from genome assembly GCA_034509735.1 of Sesamum alatum. Taxonomy (NCBI): domain Eukaryota; kingdom Viridiplantae; phylum Streptophyta; class Magnoliopsida; order Lamiales; family Pedaliaceae; genus Sesamum; species Sesamum alatum. Next base: position 48,203,134 of record JACGWO010000001.1, on the reverse strand, counting down.
CCCTTTGTGAGGAGGCACCCCTTCTCCTGAAGTTACGGGCTATTTTGCCGAGTTCCTTAGAGAGAGTTGTCTCGTGACCCTAGGTATTCTCTACCTACCCACCTGTGTTGGTTTCGGGTACAGGTACCCTTTTGTTTAAAGGTCGTTCGAGCTTTTCCTGGGAGTATGGTGTGGGTTACTTCAGCGTCGTAGCGCCTGGTGCTCGAACATTGGCTCGAGGCATTTTCTCTACCCCTTCTTACCCTGAAAAAGCAGGGGCACCTTACGTTCTTAAACCGATAACCAGCTTTCGGCTAACCTAGCCTGCTCCGTCCCTCGGGACCAACAAGGGGTAGTACAGGAATATTCACCTGTTGTCCATCTACTACACCTTTCGGCTTGATCTTAGACCCCTGGCTCACCCTCCGTGGACGAACCTCACGGAGGAACCCTGAAAACACGGAGACAGACAACCGAGTGAAAAGGGGATGAACGTGCAGTTATTATTGCATCGGCCCCAAACCTCGCTAATTGATCTTTACAGTGCTTCCTCTACCAATTAGATCCTCTATTGTAATGAAATAATTGAAGCGCACTCACTCGCTCAAGCAGAGCTTTAGCAAAACCCACCTTTGCCTCATCTAAGGCCAAGGGGTCAATAAACCTCTCAAACATAGTCTCCGAAAGGGTCACCTTTCGCCCTATATTAAAGAGATACCTCAATTGCTCTTTTATATGGGAACGTAGACAGTCTGGTGCCTCGTTACTATCCGGCACATCGAGTGCGATCTGCCATTCAGGCTTGGAGGAGGAGGCTCGATGTAATTGACCTCTCCTGAATTCTCTCCTGCGCACTCTCCTATTTCTACCACGTCTGATAAATAAAAAATACAAAAAATACAGGTAGAAATGGTCCAAAGTATATCCTACAAGTACTCTAGCAGCGCCTTCAACAGGAAAGAAAGTAATCAACAGCACTATAGCAGACTCACCGCTCGCTCGAAGTCTGTCCCGTCAGTTGTGTAACACACTCCGCTCCCATCGAGCCGCACAAGCCTACAATCTTGTCAATTATTGAATATTACTCAACCCCATGTTAAAGAAAATACATATGATAGAATCATATAAAATGGGGAAATGTTTAGCTTATATGGTATGTATCGTTCTATTTCAATGACAATAATTTTGGGGTTTTTGTGAAAAACATTTGCGATCCCTTAAATAATTTAAACTGAAATTATTTCAATTCAATATTATAGAATATCTATAACAGTGACAATTGTTCAGTCTATCTGATAGATACGAAAACCCCTCCCTATTTTTTTTTATTTTTGTAATCAGATGAAAAGAATAAAGATTCAAATTAACTTCCATTGTTTTTTTTTATACATCTCATGAAAATGAAAAAAAAATGGGATTTATTTCTTCTTTGATAGTCAATTAAAAAAGAAAGGCTTATCTTCCTATGAGGATCAAACGTGATGCTTATTGTCCAGTTTGAACTAGGGAATTCTTTCAAAATGTGAAATGCTGCTGGTACTTCTCGACCCTGTCTCCGAGGGACAGTTGAACGAGCGACTCATGAATGCTGCCGGGTTGGACGAGCCAATAACTCGGACCGAACACCCTTTTTCAATAAATAAGCCCCGTTTCCCTAAGGGGGTTCCCGGGCCTCTAGTGAGTTACAGACAAAGTTCAAAAAGGTCAAATCTTTGATGATTCCATCATTTATGATTGAGTTGCGAAAACTTCTGGATAGGTATCCTACATCTGCACCGAATTCTTTCTGGGTAAAGAATCTCTTTCTAGTTGCTCTGGAATAATTAGGAGATTCTCTAGAAGAAATATGGGTTTTTGGCAGCAACATGTTTGGTCCCGCTTATGGGGTCAAATCAATACTTTCTAAGAAGAAGTATTTGAATATCAATCTCATCGATCTCATACCAAATCCCATCAATCGAATCACTTTTTCGAGAAATACGAGACATCTAAGTCATACAAGTAAAGAGATCTATTCATTGATAAGAAAAAGAAAAAACGTGAATGGGGATTGGATTGATGATAAAATAGAATTTTGGGTCGCGAACAGTGATTCGATTGATGATGAAGAAAGAGAATTCTTGGTTCAGTTCTCCGCCTTAACGACAGAAAAAAGGATTGATCAAATTCTATTGAGTCTGACTCATAGTGATCATTTATCAAAGAACTGCTAACTATGATGAATGATATGGATATGATGCCGGTACTAGACGGACCTCTTTATATCACCCTTCAATTCGAATTAGCAAAAGTGCTTGAAAGTGGCTCTCTCTCTCTACACTTAGAAACCTTCTCTCACAAATACTCTAGCGGTGATTGAAACTCAAGTGCTGCCAAGGTAAACTAGATCATAGTTTAGTGGCAAATAGAATTAAGTAGCTTTTTTTTCTTCCAAAGAATAAAGAATTGCATTTAGGTATTTGCAAAATTTTGAAGTGGTTTGTGTGGGCTTTTAGTTGATAGGACTTTTAGTGTTACTAGTAAAATAAACCCGCGTTGCGTGTGATGCCTTGTTTTTTTATTTTTTGATATTGATTTTTTTTTTGTTTCTTCTCTTTTAGATAATGTGTAAATAAGTAAAAGATTTTAATAGGAAAAATTTGATGAAAATATTGATATCCAAACTCGATTATTACAAATGAATTTCAATTCAATATTTATACATTTGGCTATTCAAATGGACGGTGAAGATTAATCTTAATGGTGTGGTGAGAAGTTTTCAAAACGTCTTTTGAAACTACTTTTAAATACTATAACAGCTTCTTTACTTATATATAGATCTTTTTTTTATATTTATCTAAGACCTTGCATTCACAAACTTTCGTATTTATATAATATTCTAACTTTTTTTCTGCTTTTAATATTAACCTCTATTTCTTCTTAAACCCTTTAAAAAGGTCATTTCAAAAGTTGTCCATATAGTATGTACATTTCTTTTGATTTTGTCTAGAAAATTGAAAAAATAAATTAAATATCCTATCAGTTCAAGATATTTTTCAAAACATTGAGCAATGTACATAGTTTAAGAGAAGGAGCTGACATTGAAACTACAAACCTGATCTTTTTATATATGAATAGTTTATAATGGGAATAACACCAAAGTTATTAATTTAGTATAAAATTATATTCAACTTAATCATTGTTATACTCAATATTAATACATTGTCGAATCGTAATTATTTTTTGTAGTTTGTTTTCTAATTTCATAAGAGTATTTTTTATCTAGTAGGTTCTTATATTATGAATATAATATAAAAAAAATATTAATATGAGTAAATAAGTACAATGTGAAAAGTAATTAATATGAGTAAATGTGAAAAGTAATTAATACGAGTAAATGTGAAAAGTAGTTGAAGAGAGTAAATAATAAATGTAAAAAATAATTAGTATGGGTTAAAAGTAAATTGTTTTACATAATTATCCTTAAAAATAATATTGTTATAAGGTTAATTTAGGTAAATCAAAAAAAAAAAAAGAAACTTTTAGGGCTATTCATACTTTTATAGATATAATAGATATAGATATAGATATATAGATATAGAAGATATAGATAGATATAGATAGATATAGATATAGATATATCTTTCACTGAAGGCATGTCTGTAACTTCTAAAAAATCACATGTTCAATAGAGAACATAGGTGCCAAAATTAGCAGCAGAATTACTGAAAGCTTTCACAAAAATTTGTCTGAACTGCAAGGAAAATAAACTAGAAATGTGAAAATTGAAAAAATTACGGAAACTTAGCAGCCCACTGTATATATTTTAAGGGATAAAATTACAAAAGTGATTTGATATTCTTGCCATTTAGGGGGATAATGAATTTATGTCCTTTAATCTTTGTACTATTCTCAAGATGACAAAAGGAGCATGTCAATGATTAATAACTAATGGTGATTTGATTATACCTGAGAGTGTCAATATCATTCACACTTGTCACAGATAATAATTCTTAACACAACATGATATACATACAATAATAAGATCGTGTAAAAGGAGGAGGTGGTGGGGGATGGATTCTGGAGTTAGCAAAATAGTAGAACAGGTCATTAGCTGCAATCAGTGCTTATATCAATTGGGAAATATCTTCATAGTCTCTTCTAGAAGGGAAGTTTCTTGCTGTCTGAATCCTGTTAATTTATCATATACTCAATGCTTTGTCACATCATTTTGTCTGTAAGCCTTTGATATGAGCATTCAATAGGAATGCAGCTTCTTACCTATCTCCCTCAGTGTCACCCTACAAGCAGGGGGGATTTGGTGATACAAAATAGCTTCATATAATATTTTTTACTTTATTTACTATTTTACAGGGTTTTAATGCTACATTAACCGAAGCAGTTGATTCTCCTGGAAGAAGGGGCGGAGATCAGATAAAAGAAATGGAACTCAAATTGCATCCTGATGTGAAAGGACCTCTAACAATGCTTTGTAGTGATCCAAATACAACAGTTGTGGTCCTGAGTGGCAGTGTCAGAAGCGTCCTGGATGATGTGCGTTATCTATTGGCTGCTCTTGCCTTGTTTATTCCTCTGTATACTTATGAAACAAATGCTGTTGTAGAATTTTGGGGAGTTTGATATGTGGTTGGCAGCTGAGAACGGGATGTTTCTACGGTCTACAAAAGGAGAATGGATGACGACAATGCCAGAACAATTAAATATGGATTGGGTTGACAGTGTAAAGGTAAGTGTATTTTTATTTACATCATCAGTTTATTCTGATCCAACTCCCAGATTAAATGGTGCTTTTGGCAACTATTCAGCATGTTCTTGAGTATTTCACTGAGAGAACCCCAAGATCGCATTTTGAGCTACGTGAAACTTCACTGGTGTGGAACTACAAATATGCAGGTAAGAAGCTTAATTGTACTGGTATTTTCACGCCTTTAACTTTTCTCACCATTTTCTCTAAGTTTATTTTCTTTCTATAATTTCAGATGTTGAATTTGGAAGGTTGCAAGCTAGAGACATGCTGCAACATCTCTGGACTGGCCCAATATCGAACTCATCTGTTGATATTGTCCAAGGGAGCCGCTCGGTTGAGGTGCGAGCAGTCGGTGTCACAAAGGTTACCCTGCTTGCACATTTCAATTTTTGTTTATTTATTCGCAGTATGTACTTTTATTTTACTAATTGATACTCTTTTCTTCTCCTTTTACCCTTCTGTTTACAGGGGGCAGCTATTGACCGTATACTCGGAGAGATTGTTCATAGTAAATCCATCTCCAGTCCAATAGATTATGTCTTGTGCATAGGGCATTTCTTACCAAAGGTATACTCTCTAATCCTTTCCTAAATAAAAGATTGACCAACTCATATTCCATCTCTGTTTCTTACCTTCTATTACCTTTATTGCTTTATAGCAGTTGTTTTGTTGCTAGTGCTTAGCCTGGTGTCAGGGTTGAATCGTGGAAACCTGGACTAAAATCCTATCACGCGCTAGTTTTATCATCTTAACTATGTAACTACGTTGCAATTCTGATAAATGGACAAGTATAATCACTTGGTAATCTCTCCATCTTCAACGTAAGTTGAAGTAAGTTTCTGGGATCTAAATCAGTATGTTACAATCACAATATTTCAAATCTGAACATTTCTAATTTATGGGTCTGAATATCTTTTATGAGTGGCACGATTTGACATGACTTTGGGAAAGGTTGTATTTTGTTTCAACCAATTAAGATTTTGAACAGGATTCAATTTAGTTCATCTTTCCCGAAAGAGGTTCTATATGCATCTGCATGCACACTGATGTAGATATTACAATGTGCCAAGCACATTGGTGTTTGCTTGGTAATAACAGTCAGCTATATTACCATGAATATAGAATTCAATGACACCACTGGAAGATTTGCAAGCTTTAGGAGTTTTTATTGATCAATTGACCTTGTCAACATTTTAATTTTCCCCTGACCTATCTTTCTTTGCTTCAGGATGAGGATGTGTTCACATTTTTTGAACCAGAGCTTCCCCCTGAGTCCACTGGTACATCAAGAACCAAAGCAAGCAGTGGAAGTAAGCATACAAGTGACAAAAGGGCTGCTGCTGCTGCAAGGTCACCTTCGGGGCGAAGCAGCTCCAAGTCTCACAGTAAGAGCCAGCACCCAGATAAGAAATCAACTGGCAGCACCTCTGGAAGCAGCAAACAGCCTTCACCAGAAGGTCATTCTTGGAATGTGCTTGATTTGACAAAGGAGAACTATTTTTCGTGTACTGTTGCCCGAACTCGCACGAGTGCTAGATATCTGCTTAACTCCTCGGATGATGTGGTTGCCTTTCTGATGGAGATGGCAGCAGCATCAGCCTCCACCTCGTCCGACTGAGTTTATGATGTTTAGTTACTGAAGGCAGGTCACGCTTGCTCTAGAGTAGTCTAAGTCCGCTTAGTTCCTAACTTTGTTGCTAATATCAACTGGAACATCTAGCCTTTCAAGTTTTGCAATATACGTAATAAATTTTCAATTGCTTCTCTCTCACACACACACAAAGACGGTTAGCGGCATGTCTCTGGAAGATTGGTTGGATTTGCAATGGCCAAGAATCCTGACGGTGAAGTTTTTCTAAATTGTGATTAGCTTGTGAAAAAGCTTTACTGGCAATTTTAAGAGAAATGGAATTAGGTTGTTCTTAGCTGAACCTGGAACGTAACAGTTCTTGGTCATATTAGTTGCCATAATGTCTTCAGGTCTAGCAGGTCCATCTATTGTAGCATTGAAAAAATGTGCCAAAATCAAGTTCAAGTTTGCTGCTTGTTTAAGTGATGAAAATTCTACATGGGCTGGGGAGAGAGAAGATTTTAGGGAACTCCCTAACAGAGCTAGGTGAAAAATGTATGGTTAAAAAGGCATTTTGGTATTTGGCACTTTTGCAAATTTAGAGTTTGTTATATATGAAAGCAGTCTAGTGTTGCAGGTAGAACTTAATTACATCTTGCTATCTGAATTATACCCATTTTTAAACTTTGCAATCTAAATCTTTTTGTGTCAATTTATCATCTTAATTTCTGTCGGAAAAATATACGTTCAGTAAAATATCACATTCAATGGACACGAGATATTTAAAGGCAATGTGATTTGATGTTTTTTGCATATGGACTGCATGTGTGTTTTTCCGGCAGAAAAATTAACAAAAAAATAATTGTATATGACAAAGTACTAATTTTGCTAAATTAATATGATAAGTTAATAAAATAAATAACAAAGTGTAAAAACAAGCATAGTTAGGTTGCCCTAACAAAAACTCATTAGGTAAACGTTAAAAAATGATATGTTAAAAGACATTGTTTGACATTATATCATGGCAAACAGAGTAACACAATTACACACGGAATACAGTTGTCCTCAAGTTGACTTTGAACAGTTATACGAGTTCTGCCTAAATTGAACACTTCATTTAGACATTAGTAAAAAGACTTTCAAAGCAGTGGAAGACTGGGAAAAATAAATGGATAGGTAAAGGTGCATTTCCTGACTAAGAAATTCAATTAGGCCTACAACTTCTGACCTTAAGAGATAGAAAATTCTTCACAAAATATACCAAATGGAAAAGGGCAAAAGTTGCACTCTTATGTATAAAGGAGTATCAAATCCATCAATAGTTTAAAAAATGTTACAGCCAGCACACTTGCAGAAGACAAGAATGAGCAACTTATACCAAAAAGTGCTTGTAATTAACACATCTACTAGAACCAATTGCACCATTATAGATTCTAAAAAGTAAAGACAGTAGTAGCAAAAGATTAGCTGAGACTAGTAAAACTAACACATAAATGTAACCAACGGCATATCAACTCATAGAAGATACAAATCAGCCCACATGTCGACAATCTCGAACACTTAAGCAACAGGGGTTTTCCGGTTTGGTCCGAATACGTACTTGATTAATGACTCCTTGATGGATAGCAACTCCGGGAACTCGTTTTTCAACTTGGAGGCATCCATTTCGTTGTTACTTCTAGGAGCGACAATGACCTTCGCTTGCTCTTCAAGAGTGAAGTTGGTCCATTTGAATTGTGGGTCGATGTATTCCCTGTACATTTCCAGGATTTCGTTGTGGCTGACGACACCAGGGTTTGTGAAGTTCCATATGCCCCTGAGGTTTCGCTTTGCCATCTCAATGGAAATCGGAAGAAGCTCATCCAAGATTGTCATGCTGTTGGGAATGTTAACCACCTTATTGTATCGAGAAATCTTTGTGATGAAATTGCGTGGGTTGTTCAGGTCGGAAGATATCGGCATCCGAACTCTGAGTGTGCAGACATTGTCATATTCTTTCAGAAGCTCTTCAACCTGAACGAAAATACATTTATAAAACATTAATAAACATACTGAGACATGCTATAATCTTCTCAAATTTGATAAACACCACATATATTGCAATTTTATCAAAGATGGTTTTGAATAAGGGTTGAAATTACCATGGCCTTGGTCTTTGAATAGAAAGAACCAGTGAAATTGGGGGTGTCTTCCTCCTTAAATCCAATTCCAGAACCTTCAGGGTGGGCAGCATCATATTCGAATATACAGCCAGTGGCGTAGTTGATCACCAGGAGCCCCTGCTCTCTGCATACATCCGCCAAGGTCAATGTACCAGCAACATTGGTACGAATTGTTTCCGTTTTGTGAGATTCACACCAATCAACATTTGGTCTACCAGTTACACCAGCAGCATTAAACACATGTGTCGGCTTAACAGCAAGTATATCCGCCACAAGCGATGAACGGTCCTGTAGACGTCCCTTTCCATATTCATATGGAATTCCCTGTTTCTCACACAATTTTCCAAGCAACCCACCAATCCACCCAGTCCTGCCGTAGATCAAGAACTTGAGGGCTGGTTTCTGAGGTGAAGGGCTGCTCTTGGTAGCCGGAACCAACATTTTTGTTGGGTTAGCATTTCCAGTGAATCCAGACTCAGCAGATTTGTCATCTGAATGTCTTTCTACTCCACCAGGCATCATCAGCATTCTAGGATGAGGAATTAGTGCACCAGACACATCACCCCACCAATTAGGGTTGCTGGTATACCACTCCATGGTCTTCTTCAGCCCCTCTTCCCACGTCGTCCTTTCAGACCAACCCAAATTTTTCAGCTTCTGGTCATCAAGGAAGTATCTCTGATCATTAAATGGCCTGTTCTCCACAAACTCAATGCTCTTGTCAGAATCCATGTTAAATAGCTTGCATATGTCTTTGGCGACATCAATGACCCTTCTCTCCTTCTTGGTTCCGATGTTATAAACATGACCAACTTCTCCCTTGTGAAGAACCACTTCAAATGCCTCTGCAACATCCTCACAATAAAGGTAACTTCGCACGTTAGAACCATCACCATGAATCGGAAGAGTTTTTCCTCTCATGGCCAAAAGGATAAATTTGGGAATCAACTTCTCAGGGAACTGATTCGGACCATAAACATTGTTCCCTCGGGTCGTAATCACAGGCAATCCATAAGATCTTCCATAAGCCATGACAAGCATTTCAGCCCCTGCTTTTGTGGCTGAGTATGGGTTTGTGGGTAGGAGCTGTGAGGCCTCGTGATTTCCAACAACAGCATCCTCATCGGTCTCCCCATAGACCTCATCTGTGCTGACATGAATAAACCTTCTGATCTGGCCAGTAACTTTGCAAGCCTCCAAAAGAACATGAGTGCCATAAATGTTGTTCTTGGTGAACTCAAAACTGTTGCCAAATGAATTATCAACATGGGTCTGGGCGGCAAAGTGCATTATCGTATCGATGTTCTCAGTAATGAGGAGATAGTTCACAAGGTCAGCGCTGCCAATGTCACCCTTAACAAACTTGAAGTTGGGAGAAGCATTAGAGGGAAGAAGGTTTTTAAGGTTGGAGCAGTAATCAAGTTTGTCAAGGACAACAATCTTGTACTCAGGGTAGTTCCGGACAAGTCTATTCGCAACATGTGAAGCAATGAATCCAGCAGCCCCAGTAATGAGGATGTTCTTCGGAGTGAACGTCGACATTGTAGCTCGTTAACTGCATCCGAAAACACACAGTCACATCTAACAACAAATGAATAGATCCCAATTCCCAAACAATCCATCAACCAGAAAAGTACTGTAACAAGAATCATTCAACTGTGAATCTAAATATTCACTTAAAATACCAGTCAATTAAAGTAAACACGCAGTATGCTAAAGTCAATCTTTCTTCAGTAAAACTAGATGTGGGCAAATTTAAACTAGGATAACATCTAAACATAGAAGTTCTCACACAGATCATAACAGATCTTCCACTCCATGTCTAAGAGTAGACAAGCATTGCAGTAACTTTGCTAGTTCAGATTGTTTCAGTTTTTGTTATTTTTCGCAAAGTAGAAAGTGACTGCATCTATTAAGAACAAAACATCCAGCATTAAACAATTATAAATCTATTTAACCAAGAAACTACCCAATCAAAAACTAATTAAAACAGCACACTGAAAAAACTCCCATTCAAAACTTGCGCAGATCAACTCAATTGCTTAGGATCCAATCAGATACGCACAAAATCAAACCTTTCAACAACTGATCAGCAACTCTCCAACTTTAGAAACACAACGTTGGATGCTATATCCACCGTAACTACAGACGCACAAACACACAGATCTAAGCCGACGCAGCAATGGCATTAAATTAACACCAAACAGCAAACAGATCTAGCATAATTAAGACACCCCCAGATCATAAAAGCATAAATCAATTCTAAATAAAATGGGATCTCAAGAAAACTCACATTCCTTTCTGGCTATTCAGATCAGGATCCACCAACGGGCAAATAAATCAAGAAGGAATTCAAAAATTCCCTCTAGGATAGAAAAATCGAAGTCAGAGAGATGAAGAAAGAACGTGACTGAATGGCGAGAAGCGAGGAGTGTCAAGCAACGTCCACGCTCTATATATACACACACAGCCGCCCCCTACTCCCCCCCCCCCCCCCCCCACCCACCCCACCCCACCCACCCTGTATCTATAACGCGGTTCATGCAATTTCTACTTTTTCTCATTAATTTGGTAAGTTGAAAAATAGCGTATATACGGCGTATAAAACTACGTGTGAAAACGAAACCGGAGAGTAGGACGGTTGAGGGGGTAGGGGCGGGAGAGCTGTGAAATGACGTAATTGACCTTTGACGGGAAGGTGATTTCTGTGTTGGTACAAAAGGAATTTGGTGGGAGGAGAGATCCCAAGAGGGGTAGGTGGAGACTATTTGCGTGGAAGAAATTATTATTTTATTCAATTTCAAGATACTAATAATAATTCACATAATTATTGTGATTGGTAAGTTGATTTTTGTTTTATGGTTAGTGGGAGATTTATGACCACATGGGAATTCCCATTTTTTATACTTTATTTTTAAATTAATTAATTTGAGTGAGATTTTAATATAATAAGTTTATTTCTCCTCTTACATACTCCATTATTATTTTTATTCTTTCAAAAAGATTGGGTTTTAATGTCTTACTCAAAGTCTTGTTTCACAATTTAAGCAAATGTAGAGTTAAATTGCGTTTACTCAAAGTGCAGTTACTGTTTGAAAAATTATAAATATTTTCTGGCAGTTCAACAAATATCTCCTCGTGACAGTCCATTGTATGGGATATTTGTTAGAAAACTATTAATTTCAGAAAGATATTTATAATTTTTCAAAAAAATAAAAGTGTATTTGTAATTATAACAAATCATTGTAATTTACCCCAAAAAATCAGATTTTCATATAAATATACAGAACATACAATAAGATTCTTGTATAATTAAAGAGTATTACAATATTACTAATTCAGAAATACACCGAATGAAATTACATTTAATGGTGGTTTTCATTATTTTAGTTTCTAAGTTTATATTATGTAATATCATGTGACAGACCACACAATTTACGAGTCATACTCATTTATTATTCTTCAAATATGCAATTCATGTGTGCATCTAGCACTTTATGTTACTTTTATTTTCTTTTGGTTGTTTGTTCACGTTCGCTATCAAGGTCGTAAAAAAAAATTGAAAAAGAGACGCTTGTGAGAGCAAAAAGTGAAAAATATGTAACATTTTCACCTTGTCCAAAAGCAAAAAATTCGTACAAGCATAAACGCTTCTTTGTGAATCTAATAAGCGTATCATTTTTATTTTTGATTTTGTAAGTGATTTTTCGAATACTAAATAAAAGTATCCAGTATAATATAATCGCTTGCGTGTTATGTAACTTTACATAATAGATTATATGATTTGTTTTTTTTTTCTTTTATTTGGTATTTCAAGTAGAAAGGTGCAACGCAATCTAATTAATTACTTAATATTTTCATTATCCAACTTATCGAAGTAAATAAATATAATTACACGAATACTATGCGACTTACTAAAATAGAAAAGTAATAAAATGCATATTCTGCAACTTACATAATTACACCAATCCTATTATTAATGTTGTGTTATGATACATGCCAAAATAGATTAATAAGGTTACATAGATATTATTAGTATTGTACAACTTATCAAAGTAGACATAATCTAGAGACATGCAATATGCAACTTACCAAGACCATAATAATTGAATTTATGCAATTTACCAAAGTGGGACAATCCAATTACATGTAAAATATGCAACCTAGACTAGGAACAATCTAATTAAATATATGCAAGTTAAGGAAAATAAACATCTAATTGCATATATGTTATATAACTTACTAATTTAGGTCAATCTAATTACATGCTATAAGCAAACTAATTATCAAAATAGAGTGGTCTAATTACAAGCATTTATGCAACTTGCTAGAGTATATTAATAAGGGTTACTCTATTTGTAGAATATTAATTTACACGTTGTATCTATATGTCTCGTTTGCTAGATTAAGAATGTATCTGGTGTTTTATGCGTTATGGGAGACGAAAGAATATGTGGAAGGTGTAGAAAATAATTTCAAAATTATTAGGGTGAATTAATCAACATCTCTTGAGGTAAAGTCTAATTATATAAATTTCATGTTTTTTTTTAAAATTACAACACTATAAGGAAAAAAAAAAGTTCATAGAGACAGACTTTCTAACAGTATTCCCGATGTCTTGACAAAACATTTACAAATTTTGCCACCTTTTCTGATGGAAAACAATCCATCAGAAATATTTTCGACGTAAACAAAAAATCGTCGAAAAATGCGCAAGAATAATGAAATTAATAATTTTAGATGAATTTTCCAATGATTTTTGCGATGGGTCTTTTTTTTCCGTATGAATATGATAGTTTTGTTTCCAAAGAAGCATGCCAAACTTTGTCGCAATATTTTTGCTGATTTTTTAATTTATTTTTATAAAAGAATATTTTATTTGTGATAAGAATCCATGATAAATGATTATTTGTAGTTAAATGTAAAAACAAAGAAAATTATTTTTTTTAAAAAAAGTCAATTATTATTAATAATTTAAAAGAATAATTGTTACAAATTTAACTTAAAAATAAAAATAATCAAAAAATAATATTAAATCTTATTCTAATATATCAATGTCCTGATCATCGCTGTGAGGTGACTCTTAGCTTAGCATTCCCGATCGGCTATTGCGCTAATCTATTGGTTGGGGCGTCAACGGCTAGATCTAAGGACTGCTAGCGTTGACTCATCAGTTCTAGAACGTTCTTAAAAAAACATTAGTTAAGATTTTTATAAAAAAAAAAAAAAGCATCTATTTTTTACTTACCACAACCTCCTTTACCAGTGGGCCACTCCATAAGTTGTCCGCCTTTCTTGTAGCAGTCACCGAATACCTCCAGCTCCTTCAGTTGCCGATCGAGTTGAGACACATGTGGAGATATCTAAAAAACATAAATAAATTGAAAAATTGAAACAATAATTATTAAAAATTTATTGAAGTATTGTAGTATCTTATATTGTTTTATGGAATATTATAGTATATTTTACAACTTTATAGTTTTATTGTTTTAGGCCGTCGGAAATTTACATCAATATTAAACTGTTTTTTTGTAGTACAAGTATACTTCTTGATGTTATAATTATAATTACAAGTACAACCTCTTTTTAAGGACAAAATTTTACAAATATACCTTATAATGTAACTTATATCAAAGGGGTGTACTTGTAATTTTATAAATAAATGAAATATTTATATAATCAAACATAAAGAGTGTCGATGTAATATTTGTATAAATATTAAGAGGCAAGAATTTTGTTTTGCCAACACAACAATTTGTCACAAATATAATCCACAACCAACTATAAGTAACTTTTAAATTTATAACTAGGTAATAAACTGTGCGTGGTTATTGTCCCATCGCACGAGCTATTATCCGTTCTATTTTCATATAAGTCCTACAATTTTATCTTAAAAAGACGTCTTGCTGGAGAAACGAGGCATTGAGCTTTACATGCCACCACTCAAGCTTCCCCTATGCAACTAATGTGAGACACGTGTCTACATCAATGTATTGGTAATTCTTCTGTTTTTCTGATTTAAAAGCAACACTTTCTCCTAGTGCTAATCCATTAACAAATTATCTTAACGTCTTTTTTTAATAGAATTAAAAAAATATATATAAATGAGCATTTCAAATTTTTTATTTTATTTTATATTTCATTTAAATATTCTATATTTTACACACACGGCACATATATACTACATCCATACCATATTATAAAATATTTTAAAATATAGGTCGCAAGCAACATATAAAATACAATAAAATGAACCCACTCATGAAAATAAAAGATTTACACCACCAAACACATAATACTATATAGTTGGAGATTGTGGGGTGGTAGGTGTGTTTTTCCTTAGTGCAATTAATATTGTTTCGTACCTCTTTCGTGTTTCGCTTTCACTCATAAAGGGGGTAGGTATGTTTATTTATATATATATATATATATATATATATACTAGTAGTCGTTGTACGTAAATTCCACGAGCATATAAAAAAATAAATATGATGTGAAATAAAAAAAAGAAAAAAAATTATGAAAAAAGTAATTGTAGTATGAAGAAATAAAAAAAAAAAAAGTTGGTGAGGAAAAAAATGTAAAGTCGGTTGTGGGAAGTGGGTTATTGTGGAGTTATTAAAAGATAATAAAATTATTATTATGACCTTTTAAAAAAATAAAATAAATCAAAAGAATAAATTGGAGCATTTAAAAATTGATACCTCAAAAGGGTTTTATATATATATATATATATATATATATTCTGAGAATTTGGTATTATTATTACGAGAAGAATAGTACGACATTTGGAGAGTCAACTATTTTGTGCCTCAATTAAAAGGTGCACTTAATTTGGTGGTGGATGATCACTTGAATAGGTCATCTAATATTATTATTCTTAGCAGTTGGCATTTTGTTGTATATATATATATATATATGTCCCATTTCGCTATTTTGCGATAAAAATATATTTAGTTCTGGTTGATGATATAAACTCTTATTCCGGGTTTAATCCAACGAGTTTCCCTATAAAATCAACGAGAGATGATTACATCGTCCACTATTCAAATTTAGTGTAATTATACGTGTACCCATATAATTTAAAAAATTGCAAATAGTACCCGTAGCATTTGTTTTATCAAATAAATAGATCTTTTAATTAGTCAAAACTTACTGAATTTGTTAATATTTTAGAAAAAAAAATAGA
Source organism: Sesamum alatum (assembly GCA_034509735.1). NCBI lineage: Eukaryota > Viridiplantae > Streptophyta > Magnoliopsida > Lamiales > Pedaliaceae > Sesamum > Sesamum alatum. The sequence goes on along the minus strand of JACGWO010000001.1, from coordinate 48,187,487 downwards.
TAAAAATTCATATTTACCACTAATTGACTTTGTAATGACTTATTTTAAGTCAAATAAAATCTTTGGTTAATGCAGACACCCCCGCCAACATATGGGATCATTTGCACTTTGCCCCCAACCGTTTTTTATTATAATTTGCCTCCCCAATCTTTCATTTTGTTGCACTTTGCATTTTTCGGGGAATAATAATAGAATATTTTGGGAAATAATTTTGGGTTTGGCAAAATTATAAGAGTTAAATGCAGACACTCTCTCAACGTATGGGGTCAGTTGCACTTTGCCCCCCTCCCCCAACCTTTTTTTTTTTTTTTAAATAAGCAAATAAATTTATTAAAAACGGAAAATAAATGAGAGAAATTCTAAAAAATTCAAAGCCTGATCTACGGATAAACAACTTCACATTATAAATCAAAATATAATGTTGGTGCTGACAGAAATACACACAATTTTTCGGTTTTTTCCCCCCTCTTTTGAATTCAATTTCGCCTCTTTTTATGCATGTAATGTATGTTGTTTGCACACAAATATGAAGTGAAGATGTTTATCTGGGATTGTAAATTAACAAGTTGAGTTGTAATACACACAAGTTCATTGCCAAAATATTCGAAGTGAGAAGATATTTTTATTTTGGGTAATTACAACCGCCTCCTCTGAGGTTTGATATAATTACAAATACCTCATCGTTGTTTGAAAAATTACCCAAAATGCCCTTTAATCTTTCTCCATTTTTTTCTCTATTATTTGTAATTTTTCTTCATTTTCTTTAAATTTATTTGGTTTTTAGGGGGGAGGGGGGGGGGGGGAAAAGTGCAATTGACCCAATACGTTGGGAGGGTGTCTAGCTTACAATTTTACCCAACCCAAAATTATTCCCCCAAATATTCCATTATTATTCCCCGAAAAGTGCAAAGTGCAACAAAATAAAAAGTTGGGGGTAAAGTGTAAAAAAAAAAGGAAGGGGGGCGAAGTGCAAATGACCCCATATGTGTGGGGTGTTAGCATTTAATCCTAAATCTTTTCCTGATCAAACTACCATTATAAGAATGTGTAACGCAAATTTCGTGTTTCTAAATTTATTGAAACAAGAAAAATACTACAAATGATTTTTGAATTTAATCAAATATCTTGTGGGTGCGAAATCTCTAATTTAAGCCTCTGATTCTTCGCAATCTTGAATTTCGGCAACTTCGAAGGGGGAACTTGACGTATTGATCTCCTGTAACGTTGACTTGGATCTTCAATAACGTTAATTGAGGGATCTTTTGACTTAGTCCCGAATTAAACGTTATAATTTTGGAAGACTTGACTTGAACTCTTTGTATTTCTTGGTGGAATTGAAGTTTTGATCTTCCGCCAAGGTGGATTTGTGCTTTGATAACGTTAATCCACGGGTCCTTTGACTTATTCTCTCGAATTAAACGTTGGATTTGGATGATTTCCGCGACGAACACCTTGAACTTTGCTTGAACGCCGTGGATTCTCCTTGATTTGTGCTTGAGAGGATTTTGAAGCTTTTTGAATGCTTTCTTGCTTGTGGTTTCAATTGTTTGTGTGTGTCCTCAATTAATGGAAAAGCACCCCTATTTATAGTTGTAGGGTGAAATACTTTCCCATATTTACTTGATGATGTGGCGCGATTTGATTGGCCCTTCATGATTTGTTTTGCATTTATTTTCCTAATCACAAGATGTGATCTAGAATTACCAATTAAGTGGTATTTGCTTCATTTGTTGGCAAGGCCAGATTCAGATTGCCTCAAATACTTCAATTCCATACATGGCAATATTTGATTTTACCCATCAATAAATATTTTATTTTATAAAAATATAAAATTGATGGAAATATATATAGCAAATGTCCATAAATAATTGGCAATAAATTTTTGCCCGCCTACAAATGCCCCCTCGAGACTTGTTCACGAATTGCAACAAAGCGAGAGAGTGAACATGTCTCGAAATTATTTCTTCGCACAAGATTTTATTTCCTCCACTTTCTTCTTCTTCTTCTTTCTCTTTCTCTCTTTTGTTTTTCAACATGCGACTGAACTTGAAAATAAATTTCAAGCTGCCTACGTACCCCGTTGAGAGGATCAAGTCATAACGTAGTTCAATCATAAAAATATATAGATAGTTTAGACTCTTATCAAGGAGCTTTCAATTTTGAATTTGTAGATAGTTTATACTCATATCAAAGAGCCTTCATTTGACCTTTTTGAATATGATAGATAATTTATAGTCGTATGAAGGAGTCTTCATTTGACTTTTTGGACTTGGTAGATAATTTATACTCGTATCAAGGAGTCTTTATTTGAATTTTAAATTTCAGAGATAGTTTATACTTGTAGCAAGGAGTTTTGAGTTTGTAGATAGTTTATACTCATATCAAGGAGTCTTCATTTGAATTTGAATATGGTAGATAGTTTATACTCGTATCAAGGAGTCTTCATTTGAATCTACAGATAGTTTATATTCGTGGCAAGGAGTTTTGAATTTGTAGATAGTTTATACTCATATCAAGGAGTCTTAATTTGAATTTGAAAATGGTAGATAGTTTATACTCGTATCAATGAGTCTTCATTTGAATTTGTAGATAGTTTATACTCGTATCAAGGAGTGTTTCATTTGAATTTGTAGATGGTAGGTAGTTTATACTCGTATCAAGGAGTCTTCATTTGAATTTGTAGATACTTTATATACGTATCAAAGAGTGCTTGAAGGAATTTCAGTTGGGAGTTTCGATGGTTTAACCTCATATCTAGGAGCATTATCGACAGTTTAGGCTCTTATCAGGGAGCGTAATTGACAGTTTAGGCTCTTATCGAGGAGCGTAATTAAGGTTTTCAGTATGATGCGATATCTTCTTCTTGTCCATCTTCATTAGTGCCAACGCTCAAGTATTCTTGTTCGTCAATATTCATGCTTATCTCAATGGCATGTGCATGGGTTGCTAATTCTCCAAAAGTTTTTGGTTTGATTCCTTGAAGTATGTAGCAAAGTCCCCAATGCATTCCTTGGATGCATATCTCAATTGCAGAAGTTTCAAAAAAAGTATTTTTGCAACTGAGGCTCAAATTTCTCCAGCGATTGATATAATCAATGACGAATTTTTCCTTCAATTGGTGCGAGTTTGTGAGCTCGATCATGCTAATTGTCCTTCTAGTTCTGTAAAAGCGATTGAGAAACTCTTGTTCCAATTGCCCCTAACTGTCAACTGAGTTGGCTTCCAAGTCAATGTACCAGTCAAATGCATTTCCTTTCAAAGATCGGACAAATTATTTCACGAGGTGATCTCCATAAGTCCCCGCATTATTGCATGTCTCAATGAAGTGAGCCACATGTTGCTTTGGATTGCCTTGCCATCAAACTGTTGAAACTTGGGAGGTTGGTAGCCAACTGGCATCTTCAAATTATCAATTCTTTGTGTATAGGGCTTTGTGTAAGTCATAGACGACTTAGAGCCTCCATCGAGTTTGTCCTTGATAGTTTCCATGATGAACTCTTTCAGTTGGTCAACGTGAATCAACCCTTCGGAGGAGACTTGCAACTCTTGTGTTGATAACTTTTCCCTTTCATTAGTTTGTTGCTTTAAGGATGTTTGCGCTTCGTTGTGGCTCTCAACTTATTTTCCGGCCACATGACTGGCATCAGTATTATCTATCTTGTTCATCAATTTGCTGATTTGAGAGTCTTGCTGCTGAACATGATGTGCTAGACCCTCTATGGCCCTCGTCAAGCTTGCAATTTGTTCCTCCAAGGTTGTCGTATTTGTCACCATGACGGGAGCAATGCTTGATGTCGAGCGAGGAGTAGACGAAGAGGAGTCATCCTTCAGGTCTCCGTCATCTTCATTAGTCTTGTTGAGATGAGTAGGCTTTTCTCAACTTCGTGGAAGTCATCTCAGGGTATGTTTGTAACTTCTTCGACATACTTCTGGTGATGACTCTGATACTGTCATTTGAACTTGAAGCAACAACTTTGAGCGCCGGAATCTTGTTGGCGGCCATTGCAAAACTTTAAAACTTTGACGAAGAGATGAGAGGTAGAGATGGTCGCACTGGGCGTGCCAAAAATTTGTAATGCAAATTTCGTGTTTCTGAATTTATTGAAACAAGAAAAATACTACAAATGATTTTTGAATTTAACCAAATATCTTGTGGGTGCGAAATCTCTAATTTAAGCCTCTGATTCTTCGCAATCTTGAATTTCGGCATCTTTAAAGGGGGAACTTGACGTTTTGATCTCCTTTGACGTTGACTTGGATCTTCAATAACGTTAATTGGGGGGTCTTTTGACTTATTCCCGAATTAAACGCTATAATTTTGGAAGACTTGACTTGAACTCTTTGTGTTTCTTGGCAGAATTGAAGCTTTGATCTCTCCGCCAAGGTGGATTTGTGCTTTGATAACGTTAATCCACGGGTCCTTTGACTTGTTCTCGAATTAAACGTTGGATTTGGATGATTTCCACGATGAACACCTTGAACTTTGCTTGAACGCCGCGGATTCTCCTTGATTTGTGATTGAGAGGATTTTGAAGTTTTTTGAATGATTTCTTACTTGTGGTTTCAATTGTTTGTGTGTGTCCTCAATTACTGGAAAAGCACCCTTATTTATAGTTGTAAGGTGAAAGACTTTGACATATTTACTTGATGATGTGGCGCGATTTGATTGGCCCTTCATGATTTGTTTGGCATTTATTTTCCTAATCACAAGATGTGATCTAGAATTACCAATTCAGTGGTATTTGCTTCCTTTGTTGGCAAGGCCAGATTCAGATTGCCTTAAATACTTCAATTCCATACATGGCAATATTTGATTTTATCCATCAATAAATATTTTATTTAATAAAAATATAAAATGGATGAAAAAATATATAGCACATGTCAATAAATAATTGACAATAAATTTTGCCCGCCTACAGGGTGAAAGTATACATCTTTGGTAAAAAAAAAAAAATGACCTGCAGTAAGTTAGTATTAAGTCAATTAGAATTACGTATGAATTTTCAATCAATGTTTTTTATAATATCAACAAATTTAATGAATTTTGACTAACGAATTATCTATTTGTTAAATGAAAACAATGTCAGGGGTATTAGATATAATTTCTCAAATAAAAGATTTTACATATAATTGCACCAAACTTCTGAAAATGACGGAGTAATTATCCTAAAAAATAAAGGGAAAAAAAAAAAAGACAGTTGAGCTTCCTGAACTTTTGACAAGAAGGTACTGAACTGAACTTTTACAACTTGAGGGATTCGTTTGTCTTTATATTTTAATTGTTTACATGGAGCTTTTGCCTATACAAAAATGTTTTGTTTTTACAGAAGGTGAAATGAAGTTAAAACTCTATTATTTTGAGATACTTTTGTACACTACAGCTGATGTTGTGAATCAAAGGAATTTTGCTTTAGTTTTGAACAAAGGGGAATGTTTGCTCTATGGATTCCAGGCGCAATGAATCAAATGGAATTTTGCTTTGTAGATTCCAAGAGCAACAAGAATGGAATCGGAGCGTCCCCATCCAGAAAACATGGCTAAAATTGTGTTAGCGACCAATCTTAAAATATGAAATATTATTGCATCGCAAGCTTTTATATCCAAAAATTATGTTGTTGGAGTTCTGGATAACAAGTTCAACACTATTGTAATATTTATGTCTTAATTTATAAAAAAATATTAATTCATTTATATATTGATTACGTTCACATTTTTTTAAACTACTTATGAAAATAATAGTAATAATGAAAATGCAATAGTTGTCAGTGAAATATTTTCATATTAATTACGATATAGTCTTGTTTTCTTTCTTTCTTTCTTTTTAAACACGAATGTTTCCATTATTGTTGTTACTTTCAATGTACGCGACCTTATCGTGTGAGCATCTCAAAGGCGTCTGTCTAAGTCACGAGTTTCCCCATGCCCCAAAATCATAATTGGGGAGTTGGAAAATTTCATACTACTTAATTTTTGTGCTAATTAGTTGGTAATTTGTTTTGTGTTATATCCAATGTCTACATGATATAATATAAAATAAAGTATTAACATCCACTAGAAGAAATATCAATATTAACTACATTTTTAATGACCATGATTAAAAATCGTAGTAAATAATTATTATTAACTACGGTTAAATAAAAACCGATGCAAAAACTAGCTTTTCCACTATAAAAAACTTATTTGCCACGACTTTTAGTCGTGGTAAAAACATTCGCTGCGGCTTTTAGCCACCCTCGCGAAAACTACGATCGACAACCATTGTATGGCCGTAGTCAATGACTATTCGCTATGATTATTTTAGTATTAACCATGACAATTAGCCATGATTAAATGTCATATTTTTTATAGTGATCATTATATGTGATATAGTAATTTTATGCGTTGATGCATACTATCATCTACACTGATGTAAACGAGTGACTTCGACAGCATAAGAGCCTCGATGCTATCTCATTTTAGGGTTTTATAAATGTTACACCCTATATTATTAGATAATTCATACGTATCTTACTTTCTAAAAATGAAGGATATGTAACAATCATTACAAAGTACCAGTATGATTTGACCAATTCTTGAAAATTGGGTCGGTGATTGAACCGTATAAATTCTCGGGTTATTGATTCACTAGTCCGATCGACCTGACCGAATGGAAAAAACTGATTGACACAAAATATATTATACACATGTATATACGCTTGTAGTATATCAATTCATTATATATAAATTGATTAAATAAATGCAATTTATAACAACCATTTATAAATAAATACAACAATAAAAAATCAACAAACATCTCAAAGGAAAAAAATTAAATCAAAATTCAAACTAACAAAAATTTAAAATTTACCACCCCACAAACTCTTGAAAGTTTGAATCCTTTGTTGCTTCCCTTTTTGAATCAAACAGAGTATCAACTGGGGCATCTATATAACTTTTTTTTCAAAAAGCGCCCAAAGAAGATTGGACTTGGAAAAAAGAAAAAAAGAAGTAAGATGTAGAAGAAGGGAAGAAAAATTCTTAGAAGTGACTCATGTCCCACATTGAAAAAGTATAAGCCAAAAATTAAATTCAATGTATGCTCGCTAAATGTGTAATTATTCTTAGGGAAGGAATACGTTGTCCCTTTATAGAGGAGGTTGGATATAATCATATCTCCAAATTTCCCGATTTTGTGTGAGATGGTTGAACCAGTTAATACATCCGAAATTCCATAAACATTATCCCTAGATTTTCTCCAAGTGGTTAGGCAGACGGTGTTGATTTCTAGGAATGTCCGTAGATTCCCTCCGGAATAGTTGCGTTATTGGTATGGATAAACTTTGGCTTTTAATGTTTGCATGATCTGTGGACTTTTAGATGGGCTCCGAGTTGGGCTTGGATGGTGGGTAACCTTAGGTAGGCTCTCTGGTGGGCCTGACAATCTCAATTGCGTCTTTGAGTGGGCCTTCAGACGAGTAACCTCAAGTGGACCTGATAACAATAGTTAGGCTTCGATAAGACCACATGGCCCTATACCGAGATGATCTCGAGCTAGATCTTTAAGCGGGCTTGTGAGGCCTTCAAGTTGAGAACTCCCTGTCGGGCTTTCAAGTAGGTCGGGGAAACTGAGCCCAAGCAAGTGAGCAGGCCTCCGATGAATAGGTTTTCCTTATAATTTTTTAAGCCAATGACATTTTTGCCCTCCAAAAAAGGTCGAGGGGGTATCAAACAATATTGTTAGTCTTAATATTAATCTAAATCACTTGATATTTACTTATTCTTTTACACAACATTTAGTTTTATATTGTCCCAACACACACGCACACAAAAAGAAAAAAGAACATATTAATTATTATGTTAGGCATGTTCTAGAACACGAAGAAATTATACTTGACACATGGTGCAGCACATGCCCTAGGTAGAAGTGCATTAGCTCATAGGAATTGTGTTCCCGCACTAATTAGGGTTGGAAACTACGTATAAACTTCTGAAAGTTTCTTAAGTATGAGTTGGTAATGAATGGCAGGTTATATACGTTACATTTCATTATTATTTTTTTATTTACATAAATGAAAAAATAAGAATGTTACTCTACAAACTTGCCATAGAGAATTGTGCCCGTATAGTATAACCACTTGAGAATTAAAATCGATATTATAACATATATTTAGTCCCATTAAACACCGTGACAAAGACACGAATTCACACCGTGCATATGAATATTTGATCTTAACTACTGAACCACAACGTGGTTGCTAGGTGTTAAACAATTAAAAACCCATAAAAATCTAAAAATGCTGAAAATTATGAAACATGACAAGGATTCGTATATTGTTGTCTGGGTCGATCGTGATTCGTTTGACAACCCAATATTACAATCGTTGAGCTTCAACCCATTTAAGGCAGGCCATTACGCATGTGGAACCGTACACCCACTGACACATTGAGTCCTATAAATAATGGGGGGGGGGGGGGGGGGGCTCCATTATACATGTTTGCATTTTACATTATGAGGTCTAGCTCTTCGATTCCGATATAATTCAAATGAACTGACTTATGCTTTAACGGGAAGTTTAACGAGTTGTGCTCCAAATCAAACTACCTACCAGATCGGGATAAGATGTTTGCATTTTACATGTGAGGTCTAGCTCTTCGATCCCGATATAATTCAAATGAATTGATTTATGATTTAAAGGAAAGTTTAACGAGTTGTGCTCCAAATCAAACTACCTACCAGATCGAGATAAGATGTAAACCCCATCTCAAATAGTTGACATTTGATTTAGTGTGTTATTGGGTTATCACTTATCTCGATCCGGATCAGTGGTTGCGATTCTTTAAATGCATGTTACACTATTGAATAAACTAAACATCCAATTAATACTATCGATCAGTTAACAAATTATCTATTTTTGTTCTAAATATTGAAATAATGATGTTGTTACCAAAGGTACTTTAATTTAAAATTATTATAGGAAAGCTAGTCAAATAAAGTAAATAATTCGACTTTGTTTTTATAATATTTATTATACGATACACAGTACGTAAAAGATAATGTTTGAATCGGTGCTTATTTATTTATGGCTTCATAGTTAAGTAATTTGATTATCCGTAATTAGATTATTAGATGCATATGTATAAACTACATCATAACATTTATAAATTAATACTCAATAAATAATAACTTTATTAAATAATAATTTTTTTCGGTCCTAACTTAGGCACAAGGTCTAAATTAATAATTTTTCGAAAGACGACCGTTATATAAATTTATGGTCCCTTCAATACTATAAATTAATAATTCTATAAAATACAAATATAACTAGGACAACTTAGTAAAATATGATTCTATTGTTGTTTGTTTCTTCTTAAAATTTAAATCCAATTGTATTACATCTCTAACTTTTCTTACTGCATCCAAAAGCTCCAATATTACGTTTTCATACTGCAACAAAAATTTATTAAGATTGTTGCCTCTATGAGTATTTCCTTCCACGTATGATTGCATGAAGAATGTATATGTTTTATTCATGAAAAATAATGTAGGTTAGTTGAATAAAAAAACATCTCGTTAAATTAATAAATTATTAGTTTATCGATTAATTAATACCTCTTTAAGTTAATAAAATTACATAGTTCCAACATTATCTATGTTTCTATGTTATTATATAAAAGAAACTCATTTTTTACTCACAAATGGCGGTTAATGACACCACCGCACCACCTTTTTGTAATGCTAAAAATAACCCTCAACTGATAAAATAACTACTTTATTCAATTTTCTAAATTTTATATTAGTTGATAAATTAGTTTTTTTTTTTCCTTTTTTTTTTAAATTTTATGTGTTAGTTTATATATTTTATTTTTATTTATAATATATTTTCAAAGGTAAAAAATTATTTATTATATGCACGTAGGAAGGAAGTGCGACGACGGCTTGTTAATTTATAAAGGTTTTGCTGTACTTTTAATTTCTAATTAATTATGTCGACTCAAAAACAATTATTGTAGGAGAGGCAGTACAATAAAGTCGCTAGGCCCAGCCAACGCGAAATAAAAGTTTTTGGGCTTTTAGTTGCTACAGGGGAAGCGCGCGTACTCAACAACTGTAAAGTGTAATCAACAACTGCACAGGACACGAGTACTCAACTTGGGCTTTGTTTGGTTTATTTTTTTTATTTTTTTTTTCTCTCTGAATGATAAAGAAAAAGATAAACTTATGTGTGTGTATTTTTTTTAATATTTTTTATTTTGAAATTTTTATTAGTATATAAAATATATAAAAATAAATTACAATCACTGCTGTGTTTTGTAAAGATATACACGTTTTAAAACAATTCTCTTTCAAGATCAATTTTATCATATTCAATTATAGAATGATTGCTAGAATTGGGTTAAAAGTATAGTACACTTAGGAATGACAACGGGTTAAAATTAAATTCGAATTCGTCCTAATTGAGACAGATTTTGAAGTCATAACAAGCTCTGGGGGTAGGTCTTAGGTCCAAGTATTTTGGACCCGAACCCGATTTTGTTAATGTAAGGTGGACTCACCACCACAACAGATCACCAAGCTTTCACAGTATAACAAATTACACCCGGGAGTGGGGTTTTAAACCCTTAATTATGAATGGTGTGTGATTCGAGAGATTGTGATCTAAGCACAATAACTCGAAACGACATCGCGAGACAAACAACTTCAGAACTTATTCAAAAAGTAGATTTCTAAAAATGGAATCAAATGCCTTTACAAAGGATTTCCACCTCTATTTATAGTAAACGAGGTGGGGAAAAAAGACTATATTACCCCCCAACCGCCTCTAATCTAACGGTGGTAATTTAATCTATAGGGGCACCTTGGTCATTTGACATCACCCCACTAACCGCTATTCATAACTACCTCTAATGGAATTTTCGTAGATATGCTTACACTTGAGGGTATTTTGGTAATTTTGTTAATCTAATTTATTTTACTCTATCAATTACAAACCAGGGGAAAACAGAATAGTATAAACCGTATGAACATAATATAACATAATATAATCAGATATATAATCAAGAACTCCAAATGGATAAATCTGAACAAATCAGGCTCAGGAAGCCAAGATCCAGAATGAGTGGACTTCGACCACAACAGGTCGGCTTTCAACAGTTGTTTGCATCAACAGACCAACACGACCAGAACCTACACAAGATCAGATCGCACACATACCCAGACCACCAGAAATCACTCGCACGAAGCCTTAACAGATTTCTCTCAAGGGGGAAATATATCAGTGCACATACAGATCTCACAACTCACAGAGAGTAGTAGTGCAAGATCTTTCGTGTTTCTGAAAGAGCAGGAATGGGCCGTTTTATAGTGATCGAAAACAGAGCAGGCAAGGAAAGATATGGCGAATAAGGAAGGCGGAGGTGGGGGAAAGGAAAGGAGGATCAACGCTCTGGAGAAGAGAAAGGGAGATAGGCAAAGGCGAGTTGAAATGGCAATTAGGGTTAGGCTTACTAGGTTTTATATGCGGGTCCGAGAGGGAGCCGCGTCGGGTAACAGGTGGTGGGTTGGTTTGTCGAATTTTGGTCTGTTGGGCCTTATTGACTGTTGGGCCAAACAAGTTGGGTCATGAGCCAAAATATCTGAACAGTTAATTTTTTATGCGTTTTTATATTTTATATAGATTTAGATGAAGATGTTTATACATATATTAAAAAAATTATGTGTACACTTTATCTATACTTACACGTAATGCATTAAAATAATAATTTTGAAATAGTTTTAAGATTTAATGTATACATAAGTAATATATGTTTTGAAAGTTTAAATATCTTAGAGTTTAAAATATACACATATAAATTTATTAAAAAAAATAGATTTCAATAATATTTGCGTCTCATATTTATAAAGTTAAGGTAAAATTATTTTAAAAAGTATATTTTTTAATATTTTTAATTTTTTAACCCAGTTTAGAATATTTAACCTGTAGGGTCCGAGTTCGAGACGGGTAAAAAAACCTATTTTATGTGGAGCCCATTAAACGTGAGGATTTTATTGGCAATGTGAATGCATGCATGTCCCATGTCCAAATTTTTTGCAAATTTTTTATGGATTTAGTGGATAATTTTTTTTATAATTCTCCAAATTTTTCGTCCACCTCGTCTATTTTTAAAAATATTTTTTTATTTTTTTAAGAAAAATACAGTAAGAGAAAAATTGATAATTTCATATTTCCATCCAAGAATTATATGATTTCATCAAATATTAAAAAATATCATAATTTTTCGGGTTAAATACAGTTATCACCCCTAAAGTATTCACCCCACATCAATTACCCCCTTAAAGTATTAAAACCTTCAAAAAAAACCCTGACCATCTAACTCCCTTCATTTTAAAGTTCAAAAAGTCCATTTTACCCTTACTAAAAATTGCTTATTGAAAAAAACTTAAAGGAATTTTTAAAATGCCAAAATCACTCTTTTTTAAAACTTTGTCTAATTCTAGTTTCACTTGTTCATCGAGCTCTTTTTATTTTCGTAATCCTAAAGTACTTGAAGCTCATTTTATTTTAGTTTCCCTTGTTTGTCAAACCAAATTAAAAATAAATTTATACATGCATATATATATATATATTTACTTAAACAAATGTACAATTAATAAAATCGAACAAGTTGATTATGAGCTAATAAGAAAATATACATTTCAAAAGTTATATAAATGTGGAAATTATATGAATGTATAAATTTATTTTTAACTTGGTTTGACAAATAAGTGAAACTAAAATAAAATGAGCTCCAAATACTTTAGAATTATAAAAATAAAAAGAGCTCGATGAACAAGTAAAAATAAAATTAGATAAAACTTAAAAAAAGAGTGGTTTTAGTATTTTAAAAATCCTTTTAATTTTATTTTATAAATCAATTTTTAGTAAGTGGTAAAATGGATTTTTTGAACTTTAAAATTAAAGGTGTTAAATTGTCAGGGTTTTTTTTGAAGGTTTTAATACTATAAGGGTGCGTTTACTTTGATGTAATAGGTTGAATAGCACTAATAATGTAGGATTATCCTACGTTTACATTGCAAGATAAGGGCCCGATTTTTTTTGCTGGGCCTTACTAATTCACTGTAGAAGTGGGATAACTCAACCCACCTAGGGAGGTGGGTTGAGTTATCCGGCATTTAATGGGGAATAAAAGTAATTTCAAATGTCAAATGTGCCCTTACTTTACCTTTCCAAATTATACAATTTACCCTCAACTACCCAATTGTACATATTTATGTTGTCTTTAATTATTTATATTATGTATATAATTTACCCTCAACTACCCAATTACATAGTTTGTTTAAATCTATATTATGTATATAATTATAAATTATAAAAATATAATTATTATATAATATAAATTTAAAAAATAAAATTATTATATAGTATAAATAAAATTATTGTATAAAATAAATTTTAAATTTATATTATGTGGGTTGTGATAGACAAGGGCCTGGGGGTCGAGGGGGGGGGGAATGGTGATGGGGTTTTGTTTTTTGTTTTAAATTTATATTATATAAAAATAATAATATTTTTTATAATTTATTATTATAAAATACTTATTCAATTTTAATCGATTAGACTAGGATTTCATACAATATAAATTTGGGGATCTAAACATAAAAGGGGCATAAAAGTCATTTAAAAGTAAAAACTAATCTATCCATCAAAGTAAACAAACTTACTAATGTAATCAGAAAAATAATATCCCACAATGTAAACAACTTATAATTAATCCAGGGCTTTTTTATCATACATATAGTCAAATTTATCCTATCATCCATTTAATCGAATACTCAAAGTAAACACACCCTAAGAGGATAATTAATGTAGGATGGATACTTCAGAGATGGTAACTGTATTTAACCCTAATTTTTCAAATAATAAGATAATATTTTTAATTATATCAAACCTAAAAAAAACTCGTCGTAATTTACGCTATTTATTTTTTTATACACCCATCTATTCATATTTGAACCTAAGGTTTCTTGTAAAAAATCTTAAACTCAAGCCGCCGACGTCCACTTCATTTCCAGCCTGTCAGCTTTCTCTCTCTGACACACACGCTTCTCATTTCCACCACAAATTATGAATGCAAAATTAAAACAACAAATAAATAACAAGGAAAAAAAAAGGAAATTAAATGTAGATTCACTTCCATAAGAAAAAAAACAAAAAAGAAGAGTGATGGGGATACAATCTCATGAAATAGCAAAAGACTGAAATGTCCTCAAAAGGGTCCCAAAACCATGAAGAATGATGTGGGTTCGCGTATAGGCTTGGCGGGGTCGGGTTCTGCGACCTGACCCGGTTTAGCAACCCGGCCCATATTTGAGGCCAGGTGTCCAAATGAAGACCTTCGATGCTAAGATATATCGAACGCGGCACACGAGGACACGTGGACCGTACAGGTACGGACATTTGGTGTTATATATATATCGCCTATGCCGCATTTAAGGTAAGTTACTGTGACTACATTCGACCAGATATTTCTACTAGTTCGCCATTTAAACATCTCAACCAGTGTCTGACTTAAGCATCGGAGGGTCTACGCGGGGACGATCCCGGCTAGTCTCACGTGCTTGTTTTCCTCTCAGGTTACTTGTCCGGGAGCTTGCCAGATCGTGTCCGGGGGAACCAAATCTAGGTGAACGCACGTGATCGAATTGGCGACCCGGATCAAAGAGGAAATTAAATGTAGATTCACTTCCATCTCCAGCAAATTCGATTATTGAATTTTTTATTTGAAATCTTATTATATATTTTGTTCTATTTAATATATATAGCTAGGATACAAAATTATTTCATTTATTTTACAAAAAAATATGTTATTCACGTGTCGTATATATATTAAAATAAAATTACAAAAATATAATAGAATTTAAAATAGAAAAAATGAATCCCAAATTCAAGAAGAGTTATAGAGAGTTAAGCTTCATCTAACACAATTTTATTGAATAATATTGAAAATTAATTAAAACATAAGGGATATTTTCATATTTTGCTAGAGTTATTGACGAAATTCCAAGTGGAAGGTGTTTTAGAATATTTTTACATGGTTATTATATATATATATTTAAATTAAATTTATTAAACTTATTAATTGTATTACCAAGTGTTAATATATATTATTAATTATGAATGAATTCTCTTAAACTCTTATATCAAAATAAATGTTACAAGATTGTATGTAAATCATATGTTAAAATAATTTTACTTATCCTTTCAAAAAAAAATTACTTATTGTATAATTAATTCGAATTTATTAAATTCAATTATATCCAAATTTAGTATCATCACCACAATTTCATTTTTTTTGTCGATATCATTCATTATAAGATAAATACATGAAAAATCAAATACTAATTTAATACATTAATATTTTTAAATTAATTAAAATATTAAAATAAACAAACAAGACAATACTATTAAAAATAAACTATTTATCCAAAATTCATAAAATTTAAATTTATAATATTTTAATTACGATACCTCAACTTGATCAATCGAACATGTCACCACAATTTACAACCATAGAAATGCGCCTGTTTTTCACATACCACCTTAACCACGTGGGAGTTTGAAATTTCAATGTTGATGAAAGCAATAGACAATGTCTCCAAAAATGACTCATGATTGAAAGGAATATTCCATGAAGATATAGCCACGAGTAATATTTAATGAATAGAAAAACTTGAAAAATGATTTGAATTAAAATTTTTAAATGGTTAAATAGGATAATCATTTACTAATATGTTAACACGTTCTCGTAATATGTAAATC
Source organism: Sesamum alatum (assembly GCA_034509735.1). Classification (NCBI taxonomy): domain Eukaryota; kingdom Viridiplantae; phylum Streptophyta; class Magnoliopsida; order Lamiales; family Pedaliaceae; genus Sesamum; species Sesamum alatum. The sequence goes on along the minus strand of JACGWO010000001.1, from coordinate 48,171,690 downwards.
TTGCACGTAAACTTTTTTTTTTAATAAATAAATGGTGGCAAGCGGATTTGAATTCAATACGTCTTGTTTAACCCGATTTTGGTATCTAGTTAAACGACTCCATCAGCTAACAATAATATTAAATTTTATTATACATTTATGTGTATAATTTTTTTCTTTACATAGTTATCACAAAACACAAGAAGTCGCCCCCGCCTCCCATGACTGTGTATGTATGTAAGAACAGCTGAAGAAAGCTGCTACGCTGGGATTCAGTTCTACAACATCTCTCTCCTTTAGCAGCTTCTACTTCACTCTTTCTAAACTAGGGCCTGCACCAATTTTCTGACAATTTTCCATTTGGCTGGAAATTGTGTGTGTGTGTGTGTGTGAGAGAGAGAGAGAGAGAGAGAAGAGCGATGGTTGTTCTGGGTTCACTTCAAACGTTGGCCACTTGCAAAGATGCAGCTGGAATTGCTGGTGCGTGATTCTTCTTCTACCTTTCTTTGTCTTTCTTGTTTGTTCTTGGCCACCGTGTTGGGATTTATGTTCCTATGGAGAAAATGTCCTGTTTTGTTTACTGTATTACTTCACACCGATAACATGTGAGATGGGTTTTGATCATTCCTGGGATTTTGTTCTGATAACGTTGTGATTGTTCGTTCTCTTGTTGGGTTCTTACATGGGTGTATGAATGAAGAATGGTTTCTGTTTTCTTCTGGATAAGCTGAAGTATCTTGGAGGAATTGCCGGGTTTTGTTTTTGATCCATTTGTCCTTCTTCTTCAGATGAGAAAAAATGGATGTTTGCTTCTGCTTTTGATTCATTGTACTATGTTGTTTTCTTTGATTTGTTTTAAGTGTTGTGTATTGGAAATTTACTTCATGAAAACAACAGAAGAACAGAAAATGCCCATCTCAAGAAATTAATAATGCTAAACTCAGGCTGATGAATTATTTCGCTGTCGTTGCAGGGAACATCTTTGCATTTGGATTATTTCTATCTCCTGTGTGAGTTTTCATTCCTGATCAAAAGTTGTCTTTTTTCTTGCACATTTAATGTTAATTGAAAATGTAGGGATAAACCGTAAACGTGTTATGATCATACCTTTCATTTGTGTCTCTTTGATCCAATTTTTCAGACCAACGTTCCGGAGAATCATCAGGAACGAGTCGACAGAGCAGTTCTCGGGGTTGCCTTATATATATGCTCTCTTGAACTGCTTGATCACTGCCTGGTATGGTTTGCCTATGATATCTTCAGACAATTTACTCGTTACCACCGTCAATTCAGTTGGTGCAGTTTTCCAATTAGTCTACGTTATTATCTTCATAAGACATGCTGAGAAAGCTAAAAGGGTACTAGTCTTCTTCTGATTATTACGTGCCTATGTTTTCTCTAGAACGAGACATTCATTGAGCTTTTCGGTAATATGTTATCTTATTACATGGCAGTTGAGGATGCTAGGATTGCTCTTGACGGTTTTTGGCCTGTTTGCGGTTATTGCCATTGGGAGCTTGCTCATAGTCGACTTTGAAGCCCGTCATTTGACAATTGGATTCATAAGTTGTGCTGCCCTCATATCAATGTTTGCTTCTCCGCTGTTTATAATCGTACGTGCTGCCTTTAACTCTCTCTGAACCACATACATTCTCGTGCATTGTTTAGTTTATTTATGATTCCATTTTGTAAACTAATCCGAGCATTTCTTTTGCAGAATTTGGTGATCCGAACAAGAAGTGTTGAATACATGCCATTTCATCTATCCCTCTCGACGTTTCTGATGAGCACGTCTTTCCTCCTATATGGAATCTTCAATTTTGATCCCTTTGTCTATGTAAAGTTTCCTGCTATCTCTTAATATTCTTTCTTAAGGATCGCTTCGTGTTGATGAACTGAGTTATTTCTCTTCCTTCTTTGTCTGTACAACAGGTGCCCAACGGAATCGGAACCCTTTTAGGAATAATCCAATTATTTTTGTTCTCGTACTACAAAAGTTCATCAAGAGACGACTCCAGAGAACCCTTAATTGTGTCTTACTCCTAAACCGATCCATGAAGAGGTAGACATTACGGGTATTACTTTTGTTGTGCTTCTTTTCTGTCATAAGACGAGATATTCTGTTGTAATGATATTCTAAGCTTCTGTGGCAAATGTCAGGAACTGTATTGTTTAATTCCCCTGTTTGTGAGGGAGGATTTAGTACTGAAGCTCGGACATGAGTGAGAAGGGCCAGACGACTGTCAAATTCATGAAGATGATGGAAACTACAAGAATTTAGTATGCAACTCCCCACTCATTCGACATGTCTGTATGCATTTTTTTGCCGTTAAACTCTTGTCAAGTCAATGTATGAGGTTGACATGATAAAAGGTTTTCGTCGTCCTGTCACTGGTTCTTTTCAAATTTTTCGTTACACGTTTAAGTGATTTAGCAATGTGATTAGTAAAGGTTACAACCTGAAGATATATAGTTAAGTGGTGTTACGAGTGTACGTGTATTTGCTCGCTCAAAAACTAGATGACGTCAATTGTCCTTAGCTTGTGAGGACCGTCTTCTAGTTGTATTATTCGACAGTCGAACTTCCTCTTTCTCAATGTTTCGTCTATGAATGATTTTGGTTATCTCAGCAATGTAATTGTGCAGATATCCCAACATGAATTCTTGCATTTTATGTATAGATAATCACACTGTCGACATAGTTTTACACGACTTTAGGACAAAACTCTGAGGCTCATCCACGAAAACCAGAAGAAATATGCAAATTGCAGAGGCAAGAAGGTGATCACAGCAAGTCCCTCAGTGTAGCTCTCACTACTGCTGGTGACTTCTCCTACATCATTGTCCCAAACAGAAACATGTAAGTCAATAAGAATCCAAAACATAGACTAATGGAGATGAAGTAGCTGGTGTTCCTATCCTTCTATGTTAGGTCACTAGAAATCTTGATACTAGGTTGATCATGATCATGATCATGTTCTAATATATACCTGGTGTATTCTACTTTATGAACATCTACCCGCCGAGTAGTGTTAAACAGTATAAAAGTATGCGTAAATTACAATGAGTTTTCCTGAGGTTCAGCAGGATTATAGACACACTTCATTGTTATGAAAATTACCGAAACCTCTTGATTTAACGGCCGTTCAACAACTAGTTCCATCCGTTAGTCTTCATTAGGTTTTCATCCATTTTATGGTGAATTGATCAAAATGTTCTTGTGGGATATGAATTATAATTTTACTTATTTTTTAAAATTTTATGAGAAATGTTTTTATGGATGAGGTGGACATTGTTTTTACAATTTTTCGAAATTTTCCATCCATCTCGTCTGGATTTTTTACAATTTTGTTTTAAAAGCCAGAAAAAAGTCTAGCAAGAGCAAAGTTGTTAAGTTCAGGCCTCCATTCAAGGATTACGTAATTTTATCAAACATTAAGAGTATTAGTAATTTCTCAAATAGCGATGACTATTTGTACTTATTATAAGCTTTATGAGAACTTGTTGTATTTACCCTAAAAGTATACTAGTTAATATCACGCCGCCCGAGTAAGTAGATACTCAACTGTGTTATGAACCGTTAGATCACACATGATAATATCGACAGTTTGAAGTTACCTGGTCATGCACAATCCCTTGTTCACACTGATGAACCGGCATGCCTCTCTGGTCATACAGAATGAGGCCACTAAATCTTGGTAACTCACACTTCTCACCCATCAGAATAGGCCTTTGCCACACTGCAGAAGCTGAATTATGGCTCTGTCGTCCACCATCTCCTCCTCCTCCTCCGCCCTCCCTCTTCACCAGCAACGGCCTCGGCGTTTCCCCCCTCAAGCTCTCTTCCCACTTACTCCTCCGGCTCCACCGTGCTGACCCCATCAACACTTTCACAATCACCGAGCGCCACCCGGGGTGGACAAGCGGCTGAGCCCACGCTGCTGCCTCCTTGCACGGTTCTTGATGCACGGATCCTTTTCGCCTCCTCTTCAGTGCCACTGCAACCAAACATAGACCTATGACTAGGAAGGAAGTGCATGAAAACAATGCAATGGCCTTTTGTGTTGACAGCTTCCATTTGTCCTCCAAACTCCACAATGCTTCCATTTACTGCCCTAAGTGTGAGTGATTCCTCTTTGTTACGACTAGTAGACGTTGCGCAGCTGTGGAATTTAAGCTTCATGTGAGACCACCGACGATGTCTCGGTCGTTTTGTGGGCCATTTTTAGGAATTATTTGCCTTCGATTAGCCGTTGGAAATTAATGGCTCACCGTTTTGAGGTCTATCAACTACGTGCAGTCACGGGCTATTGCAAGAATGCAGTAAGAACTGTGTTCGTGAAGTAAAGATTCTAGTATTAATGATAGGGCATTCATGGCCTTTTATGTGCAGAGAGCCTAATGCAAGTAGCCATACAGCCAGCATAAATGTGCAGAGAGCCTAATGCAAGTAGCCATACAGCCAGCAGTTTATGCTGGTTCGGTTCAGGAAATTCTAACTCTGATCGAATTTTTTAGTAGATTCAAACTAGTTACACGCAAGTATACTGCATTTGTTATGGAATTGATGTATAATTTAAGAATAGTGATCAGTCACATGACAAGTATAGCAGTACTTTAACATGGTTTAGTAGAATGATCAAGCTTGATTTTGGTAACCAAGAATTTTGATCAAGCATTTACCCCTTCTGAAGGAAATTAATAAGTAAGGATGTTGTGTGTACGTTGAATAGAGTAAAAGATAGAATAAGATCAGAAACAGAAAATTCAATCTGACTCGAATTGAATTTTCTATCGCAAAGTTTTTCATTTTCTACTCCATTCTTATACACACACTACATGTATAAAATTTTTCTCAAAAATACATAGTTCATCATTGTATTATATTGAATGAAGTTGAAGATGAAACATAATTTGAAACAGAAAATCCAATCTGGCTTTATATATCATGAGACAATAAATGTGGCATGTCTCACAATTGAAAGAGTGTGAAGGGATGAGGCAATTGTGGGGGAATGGAACCCTATGAAGAAACAGGTGGGTGCTTTAATTGAACTTTGTGGTATTTAATTTTGTTCTCAGCTCAGATGGGGTATCCCTTGTGAGGGACAATTTTCACATATAAAATTGGATAAATTACAGCAGTCTCCAATGAAATTTGGCATAATTATAAATATCCTGTCGTTGTTTGAAAACTTATAAATATCTCTTAAGGTTTGAAATCGTCTAACAAATAACTCATTTCCATCCATTTTTATGGATGAACTGACCAAAATGCTCTTATGCAAACTGAATTATTCTTAAAAAATTTTGAATTTTTTTGGACTACAATGCGTAGGAAGAGGTTTACTAAGTTTTTTTATACAAATGAGCAATAATGCAATTTGCCTCGGTTGATTTTTCTATAATTTTAACTAAAAATTCAAGGGTAAAATGGTCAATTTCAGACATTTGGTTAAAAACTACAAATCTCAAAGAGTATTAATAATTTTTCAAACAAAGAAAAGGTATTTGTAATTATGTCAAACCTCATGGGAGGTGGCTGTAATTTACCTTATAAAATTTGAAAATTTTGCAGAAGACCCAAAGTTTAGATGTATTTACAGGCGTAAATTTGATTGTTCATCATGTTTTAAATTTATTACAATTATTTTAAGTGTAAAAGCTTAATAGTTATTAGAAATTTTTTCACTATAGCTCTTCTACATTGGTAGATAATTTTACCATACACTAGAAATCAAGTATTTTATTATTGACTCAAAAACTATAAACTCTCCACAGTCAATTCATACAGAATAACAAACTTTACATTTTCAGTGAAATTCAAACTTAATTCATACTAATGATACCTACCAAATTTCAATCATCGAGAATTTATACTTGGAAACAGGGTTTCACGCATAAAGTTAAATGCAGGAGTACCTGCAAAAGAGTATCAGAACTCTAACGCTCAAGTCAATAATAGAATTAAAGTGAAAAGCACAAAAATTTATAAGAAATAACGCTTGTGAAGTGTATAGAAAACAATGAGCTCGAATGTAGTAAGTGTAGAGAGTGAATAGTCTCGTGTATACTTACCAAAACGTGCATGATGATGTGTTGCGAGGGAATACGTTATTTATTTAAAGAATAATCACACTCTCATCTCCTGAGATTTAGTGTAATTACACGTAGATCCCATGTGATTTGAAAAATTATATTTAGTACTCTGAAGTTTGCTTTTGTCTAACAAATAGGTCTTTATGTTAATCAAAATTCACCAAATTTATTAATAAGCAACAAAATTGAATTAAAAGTGAAATTTGTGATGAATTGATTTATTTTGAATGCTCCTTAATTTCATGAATAATTGTAGAAATAGGAATCCTAAACGTCGTCTATGATTATTGGTGACCATAATTTTCTTATATTGATTAATCTATTGGATTTCTGACGGTATCAAATAAAAAAAGCAAGAATTGAGAACAAATAATGAATTTCACCTTGTTCATGAAGAAGCAAACAAATTGACACGACGGTAAGAGCTGTGACCGCCGTCGACCTCGCCGGCGAAGTGTTGAAGAGCACTGCTGCATCAAAGAAAAGAGAATGCAGACTTGCACTATCAAAACTTGTCGTGTTCCTGCACCGTGCGATCGCGTCTACAGAGCTCCGATTTCGAGGGCACCGCCACCACTACCCATACTGCAACTCTCCCCAATCTCATTTCCGAAGCTAAAACTCAGAAATTTTCAACTCCAATCTCGTCTTGAGAAGCCCGTTTTCGTGGTTTCACCAACGACGCATCTGACTTCGAAGCCCAGATTGGAACCTCTTCGCTGCGGCAATTCGTCGAACGTCCTGACTACAGATAAGAAGAGCTGGATTGAGGCGTTCGGCGAGGCCATCTCAACTGCTTTCCCAGTGTGGGTGGCTTTGGGGTGCTTGCTAGGCCTTGTGAGGCCCGCCTCATTCAATTGGGTCCAGCCCAAATGGACTGTGATGGGTATCACCGTCACCATGCTTGGCATGGGCATGACTCTGACCTTTGATGATCTTCGCGGTGCCTTGGCTATGCCCAAGGAGCTGTTCAGCGGTTTCATGCTACAGTATTCGGTAGTCTTCCCGTCTCCTGCTTTTCTTGTCTTTTGTTGATTTTTCATTCTGTTTAACGCGTTTTCGATGTTAATTCTGATTATCAGTTCGCTTAACATTGATTTGTCATAGTTTTGTTTCTCTGGGTATTTCGCCTTCTGCTTGATTTCATCTTTCTTGGAAAAGTTTACTGGGAATTTATTACATTTTGTTATTGTAATCTATGGTGACAGATCAAGTGAAAGTCCAACTCATGATTTCTGGTGGCCTGCTTTCCGATATCTTGTTAATATTCAAATTCAATGGGGTTTGATGCTAAAGAATGATTCAAATTAGTTACTTCAAGTGGTCAACAATCATATACTAGATGAAAAGTAGAAATTGATCATGACAATCTGTTGAATAAGAAAGTAAGAAACAATGCAAACTTGACTGATATATGCTAGATGGCGACGATTTGCTTACTGTCAGCATAAAATTTCTCAAGTTTCTGAGCTTTGATGTCCTGGAGAGGTATATTACTTCATTCGATGAACTGCCATACTATGTGTAATCAATTCGAATAGCTATATTTCTTAATTCTTAATGCACGCTTAGAGGGGGGATTTCGGTTTGCAGGTGATGCCATTGTCTGCATATTTTGTGAGCAAGCTCCTGAATTTGCCATCCCATTATGCAGCAGGCTTGATACTGGTGGGCTGTTGCCCTGGAGGTATGTGACGTGGCTATATCATCTACGCGTGTCATCTTGTACTAGCCTGCTGTTTTGTAAATTTCCATCTTTTTCCTTTCAGGAACAGCCAGTAATATTGTTACGTACATCGCACGGTATGTGAATCATTGCAGTAGCTGTTTTTAATTGTTTGAATGTGTTGATGAGAAGTCCTGACGAATTTTTGTGCCACAGTGGAAATGTGGCTCTCTCTGTGTTGATGACAGCCGCAAGTACCTTAGCTGCTGTGGTTAGTAATTCATACTTGTTGAGGTTTCCGGAGGCTAGGTTTGAAGGCATTTCTGTTGTTTCCTCTTTGCGCTGCTCGTCTAACATTGATTGCATGTATATTACCTGAAAACAGCATAACCCCTTCTCTTAAACCTAGAGTTATCTCCATGTGCAGGTTATGACCCCTTTTCTCACAGCAAAGCTCGCTGGGCAGTATGTCGCTGTAGATGCAGCCGGTCTTTTCAAGTCAACTTTGCAGGTCCCTTTTAGCTTAACTGGTTACTTTAATTTCTATACGCTGATTTTTCACGTCATTGCTGCTGATCATCAGTTTCCATATAATGCTTTCCATATAATGCCCTCACAGCTTTAGACTACATGTTCCAGGTTGTGCTTCTTCCTGTTTTAGCCGGCGCATTTCTCAATCAGTATTTCCAGAGCCTCGTTAAAGTTGTCAGTCCATTGATGCCACCCATTGCTGTAGCAACCGTTGCAGTTCTTTGCGGAAATGCAATTGCTCAGAGCTCTTCTGCAATCCTCATGTCTGGTCAACAAGCCGTTCTAGCGGTTGTTCTTCTTCATACATCTGGGTTTTTCTTTGGTTATGCACTCTCAAGAATGCTTGGGATTGATGTATCCTCTTCAAGAACTATATCTATTGAGGTTGGCATGCAGGTATTCCAATTTTCAACAACGAAAGTTCTTCTGAATCTGTGTTTTTCAGCAACCCTGGATATACCATCTCATTTGTTTGACTGTTTGTGATATTCCAGAACTCAGTGCTTGGAGTTGTCCTTGCCACGCAACACTTTGGGGACCCGTTGACTGCAGTTCCCTGTGCCGTTTCTAGCGTGTGCCACTCAATCTTTGGCAGCGCCTTGGCAGGAATCTGGAGACGAAGCATCCCCAGCAAAACTGAAGACTTGCATCTGGAGCAAAACAAGGCGGAGAACGAAGACAACTAGCCTCAGTTGGAACTCAGAGGAAGTTCTCAATGTGATCTGTTCATGTTCGTCTTTTTGGTGTATGAACAATACATTTTTGAACTTGGGTGTTGTCTACAACAATGCTCATTTTTGGTGGGGATATCAAGTTAGAAATTGCCATAAAACAAGTTGTACTGTTTCCAAATTGAAGTACTGTTCTAGTGATGAATTTTAGGCGCCAAGCATGGAATTTAGGATTTCTCGAGTAAAGATTTTAGGCAAAGTTGTATTTTTGGTGCCATAAGACAGAACAGAGAGGGTTTACACTTTTGGTTCCATACTTCATCAGATTAACATTTTTTATCTCATAAGATTAAAAGTTGAAGCCATGGTTCAATGCACTAGTCTCCAAATTTGCTAGGCTTTGCAACCACTCCTGCCAAATGTGTTTTAATCTTGTGGGACCAAAAATGTTGATCCCTCAAAACAGGAACCAAAAGTGCAACACACTTTTATCATACGGGACCAAATACAATTTGCCTACAGATTTTAGTACCTAAACCATTCTTTTTGTTTTTCTAGACTGATTGACATTGAGTCTGTGCTTTTCATGTTTCGAACTTGTTTTCCAATTTTATCATTTATTCAGAAAGCCTAGACCCGATTCATACGAAATCAGTTGTTAACATTTCTAAATCCCAGTAAATCATGCCCCGGCGCCAGCAACAAATTAACACATATGACACAAGCAAATCATTTCTGATTTCTTGAAGATGTCCCTAGGAAAGAGAGCACAAGAAAGGAGGAGAGATTGAATATATAAAAATATATATTTATAGATCAATGATGAAACAATTGTTGCTATACAGGGAACACTAAGCTAGAAGCCGAATCAACTAAAACTAGGACAACAGCCTGTTCATCACAGACAGAGAGAACTAACCAAATTGACGGTGGGAATCACTTGACATTTCCAGGAATATCATCACTCATCACCCGAGGATCTTCTTCATTCACATGCAATGCTGCTTTATGCTCTTCGGCATCCCTCTCTCATCAAGTCATTAGGGAATACGGCTCTCTTCACCGAGATATTACTCGACTAGTCGTGATAGAACTCCTCTAAGTCAGTCCGAGCTGAATGGCACCTACCTCTCGATGAGCAACAGCCCCAGCTGCAACAAATTGAGATTGGGCTTGCAGCAGTTTGGCATCAATAGCAATTTGACTATTCAACATGCCTGCTTTTGCTGGTGACTGATAGTATGGATTGCTATTGATGTCGAAACTCATTCCGGGGCTCAAATGAGGTGTGTATTGATGTTGAGCTTTACAGTCAATGTCAATACTCATGCCATTTATTGATTTGACCGGGATGAATTGCTTAGGTGGTTGTTTGACTTGAGATGCTTCCATCTCAGATTCCATCCTCAAGTTCTCTTCATTCTTCCCCAAGTTAGTCCTATAGAAACAATGTGGGGAGATCGACTGAGGAATGAGAGAGTTCTGGACATATACTCTTCCGTCATGAGAATCTCTCAGAGATCTGACATTCTCGTATGGCAAAACTGGTCCCACTACTCTTCCGGGCTTGGCTGCAAAGGAAAAGGGGAAGGTTGTTAGAATAGAAAAGACAAAGGCACTTGCAGATGGATTAATTTATAGCCAATTGAATTTATCAAGAGAAAATTGAGAGAGGCTGAAAATTAAAGCAACAGTTCATCTTCTAGAAATAAAGGAAAAACAGCGTCGTTATCTGACTTGTTAAGAAAGCTCAATTGCAAATAACGTATATATTCTATCTGGAGAGTTTCATTTCACAAACTGGCTACCAATGAGAACACAAAGAGAATTCAAGATAGGAAAGCTTTAATACCATTGGGCACCCGTGGTGGTGGCCGTGAAACCTTTGATATATTTCCTGAAATGGCACCTGTGGACATTTCTCCAGGAATATGCCGGTTATCAACTGCAGAAACATTTGGTTGTGTTTTGGGAGGAATGGTACAAGAGTTTACAGTAGACCTGTGTAAAAGCAAAATAAGGGCATACAGTTAATTAACACTAAATAACCCTGTTCTTTTGTTTTGGCTGTATGTAAATGTGTTGACATTCATGAATAAGAAAAAGAAGAGATCATTGAAAACATTGTTAGAATCCTCAGGAGGAGAAATAAAGACTCCAAGGTCCAACATTAAGGAATTTCTTTCATTGCTTAAAAGAAATCTGGAAAAGAGCTCAAACAAGGATTGAGTTATTTTGTCATGTTATATCATAATAGAAACATATTGGCTAAAGTAAGAGAATTACTAGATAAAAGATGAAGTCTAACCTTGGAAGAGAAACATGCTTTCTCTCTGGAGGGATCACAGGCCCACTTTTCCCAACATTTTCCTCAAGATAAGCAAATTGCTTCTTGAAATGACCAATGGCACTACATAACACAAAGAACACCATTACGATTAGACAATCATATAAAGGTTGAAAATCATGTGGATAGGCTTTGAAAATCATGTGGATAGGCTACAATTGCATAGTTTCAAACCTAGGGTACAGAAAACTTGTGCCACCAGTTCCTGCCATGTAGTCCTTCAACAGTTGAGGATGGTACTCCAATATTTCCCTAAATATTAATTCCCTGATGTCTTCCTTCGTCACTCTTCGTCGCTCGAATTCAAATTCCAACTTTGAGATTGGCTGACAAGAAGGCTCCCTCTCAATTTTTGCCAACCCCTTGAAGTAAGGATCAGCTAGTGCCTAACAACCAAATAAACTAAAATCAGTACAAGACAATATAGCTGGGATCCTTTTGTTCGAATGAACAAATGTTGCATCAAATACAGAAAATTAGTGGAAGGCAATGCTTATTCAGCACATAGTACCTCTTCAGCGCTTGGACGATCCTTTGGATCAAAAGCCAACAACCTTTGCAACAATTTGAGAGCCAATGGATCTGCATTTGGAAATTTCTCAGCAAAAGGCACTGGGCGCTTCCTCCTCATTTCGGTTAAGTACTTCCTTGCCTTCTCGTTGCGTACCTACATACAGGACACAACAATTAGGTCCATACCTTGAAGAATATTAAGCACAGTAATATATTACACAAAGGGTTATGTCGCGCACTCCAGCAATTGTATCTGCTGATGGTGTTCCAAGAAGATCAGTAATCAGATCCAGTTGATGCGCAACACTTTTTCCCGGAAACAATGGCTTCCCCGTCAAGACCTCCGCAAAGATACAGCCTATGCTCCAAATATCAATAGCAGGTGTATACTGCAAGAAAATACGTAAAATACATGAAGCAGATTTAGATGAATAAAGTAAGAAAACCCTCCAGGAAATTGATGCAACCTGACACAATTACCTTCTGCAGAACAGAAAAATCAACTTCCAGGAGAGTTCAATAGTCCTCCCTGAACAAGAATTATTTTAATCTACAATTACTACTCACTTGATGCACTCTAAATACATGCACTTTGTATTAAAATAAACAAGTCATTATGCCACCTGGCCAAAATAAGCCTCAAGACAGACTAAATGCTAAATACAGAAAAGAAATTCTTATACACCTTAGTATCTTGCACCACTCACATCTTTTCACTGAGAATGTCAGAGACTAAGAAACAATGGCAAAGTGGCAAGACCTAAATGCACTCAAGCTTCTATGAACACCTTAAAAATAAAGAGCAATGAAACCAACAACATTATAATCCCAAGAGGTGATTTGGGGCCAATTATGGTTTTCAGGTGCAAGGCGCTAAGGGGTGAGACAATCTCTTCCCCCGATGCCAATACCAGAAGATAAGAGGACTCTATACAATAAGAAACGCAACAAGACCAAAATATTAAATCAGCTGATTCAAGGAGGATAAGAAGCTGCTTCAGGTGCATCAATGCTGAATGGCCAAATAAGTTCACCACAATTAATGATACAACACAGATGGACAACATCAATTAAAGATGCTTAGATTGATTGAAATATCATAAAATTGTGATTTTAGCACCTTCAAGTGAAACCTAAGTTTGACAAAGGAAACCTTCAAGTGAAACCTAAGTTTGACAAAGGAAACCTTCAAGTGAAACCTAAGTTTGACAAAGGAATATAGGAGTATACGTGGCTACATTTTCTTACCTTGGAGAAGAAAGAGCCACACAACTCAGGTGCCCTATACCATCTTGTAGCAACATAATCCTGCAGGTGAGACAAATCATCAGAAAACTTGGCAGTTGAAACACACCTTCAAAATAACAACCAAGAATACAAAGTGACATCATCCATCAACGGGCTGACAGGGAGTTGTTGGACAGTATGATAAATTGAAAGGTGTAACAACATACCGTCCAAAAAATTGTTGTTGGGGTGTCACTGAATGCCACTCTAGCTAGTCCAAAATCGCATACTTTGAGTTTGCAGTTGGCATTTGCCAATATATTCTTCGGTTTCAGATCCCGATGATACACATTAGCTGAAAAAAGTGTATTCGATAAAAGTAAGACAAATTGATGACCACATTCAAACAACAGATACCCAAGATCAATATAAGAGAAACAGAAGCAACTGGGTATGAAAAACTGCAAGCAGACAGTGCTGAGAAGGGCTTATTCGGATAGCTCATCTTCTTACCAACAGAAAGTAAATGAATTTATTCGTATTTTTCAAGACAACGCTACTCCTATCATCCTTTCTATTACCTGTATGCATATATTTCAGTGCCCGCAGCATCTGATAGAGAAAAAACCGGTGATGCTCATGTGTCAAGTCATCATTTGCTTTTATGACTTGATGGAGGTCAGACTCCATAAGCTCAAAAACCACATAAATGTCTTTAAAGTCCCGCCTAGAAGGTGGCAGCATGATCCGCTTAATTTCAACAATATCAGGATGGCGCAAAAGACGAAGCAACTTAATTTCACGCAAAATCCGGATAGCATCAGACATATGCTCAAAAATGTCTGTTATTTTCTTTATTGCTACCTTTCCCCCAGTATGCGTGTCAATTGCAGCACAAACAACTCCATAGCTACCCTTTCCAATAATTTCCAGAATCTGGTATCTATTGGCATCCCCATAGTCGGTAAAAAATTCTGCCTCTTTGGCGATCTGCCAAATGATTCGCATGGTTAGGAAGTTGATAGTGTTTGTACCAAAAGAAACAAAAACGTAAAATCTGTTTGGAAATTAGAGTTGCAAGAGTCAGGACTTATTTAACATTTTTATTTCACAATTGCAGACAGACTTAACTCAAAGTCAGATCTAAAAAGGATCACAACACTCAACACCCAGAATCTTATGTATTGTACAACGAGGGACAGAAAATTTAAAATCTCTGATAAGAAAAAACTTAGACTCCACTCAAAGAGAAAAATATAGTGGTAGCCTAACAACAACAGTTCATAGAAAATCAATCAGCTTAAAGCAAAAACTATAATCATCAAAATCTGAAAAGCCAATTACTAAATTTTTCCTTTGACTTGGTTCACATGTATATATAGTTAGAGTTACTACATCCCTATTTGCCAAATATAGACCTGGCAAAAGCAATTAAACAAGCTATTGCTCGGTAAAACTTATTAAATACAAAGATCATTGGCTGAATTTCCCTTTTTCTGCACATATTCAAATAGAAAGATATTACTTGCTAATCTCAAAAATTTCCAGTATTTTCTCAAGTTCTTGAAGACTATGCAAAAACAAATTTTGACTGCATAATAAACAGAACCAACTCATATAGGCAAAACGAAAGAAAAACCTGAAATTAACTTCAAATTCACTCCAAGCAAGTAGGATTTTTTCAAGTAAATCGTATATATCATCTCAGAGATTAAGACATCTTATTTTGCGATCTAGATATATTACAACAGTCCATGTGGTTATCATCAACCAAAACAAATCTTAAGCTTCGCAACAAAAACTAAGTTCTCTTCTTCAGCAAAATAGAAGGAGATACCGTCCAAGGGGGACTTGGGGAACCTCTATCCTCTTTTAAAGAAAAAAAAAAAAGGAGATAAAACTGAATTCCGGTATAAGAGACAAAACAACACAGACTCCAACGGTAAAAAAAAAAAAAACAAAAAAACAAAAATAAAAAGCAGCAAACCTTCTTTCTTTGATCTTGCACCTGCATCTTTCCTCCTCCTTCCTCAAACACACTCAGTTAAAAAACCGCGTCGTCTTCGTTCCTCGATCCGATCAGATCGAAGCAACAACCTCCTAACAAGGACAGAGAAACCACAAAGCCACAGCTCTCAACAATCAACAGACAAGAAAAAAATCAACTAGAAAAGCTGCATTCGCATCAGCGGCAGCAGAAAGTGCAACTGCAACCTCAACCTCAACCACCACCCCCTCCAATAAATCCTCCCACAGCTAATCACTTGAGTGAAGTTACACAGACAAAAATCCAGAAAACAAATGAAACAAAAGAGTTGTATTAGGGTTTGCAGATGGGAAAGAAGAGAGAGAAGAGACCGGAAATGGAAATTAGAGAGAGAGAGCGGAAAGAGAAGTGAAGGTGGGGAGGGCGAAGTGATTTTAATACAAATGAAAAAGCTGGAGTGTGTGGTTTTGCGTGTTTTCGGAATTTTCTTTTTCTTTTTCTTTTCCATTTTGTTTTTCTTTTCGTGTAATTTGAATGAGGAATTATTAATTATTATAAATATTATTATTATTAGTGTAGTGAATTGGGGACCGTTTGGTGAGCGAGTGCGTGGGTGGTGGAGTGTTACGTACCGACGTATCTATACGGAATTTTGCTTTATTGGTTTCCGACTCCAATTGTCCTTTCCGGGTCAGGCCAAATTTATAGTGCCCCTTTCTTTATCTTTTTATTTTTTATTTTTTATTTTTGAAATATTAATTATATTAAAATTAAAATATTTATATATATAAATTAATTTAAAATATTTATATATAAATTAATTTAAAATATTTTAATATGGCACCAAAATTTAATATAAAATATAATTTTATAATTTAATTTTAAATATATTCTCAATTTTACATGAAAGTATATACGAAATTAAAAAACATTTGACACTGATAACTGAAATGAAAATATAAACACACACTATTCGGTTATGTTTTCATTTTCAATTTTAATACATACTTTTGGCCTATTTATATTTTTATATTTTAATACAATATATTAATTTGACACATATAAAAGGCAATATAATTAATTAATCCGAACATATACTCATGTCACATAAAAATATATACAAAATTAAAAATATATATTTTCTAACATAAAATAAAAACACAACAAATATATACTTTTGTGTCGGGTCTATTTTTTTTGTGTTTTCATTTTCAGTTTTCAGTCGAAAATATATACTTTCAATTTTGTATAGAGCTTCGTATGAAATGAGAATATGCTTGGATTAGTTAATGAAATTGTATTTTTTATTGAATTATGTTGTCAAATTAATATATTTTAAATGAGAATACATATAAATAAATATATTTTTACTTTAATTACTATTTTAAAAAATAAAAACATAACCAAACAGGCTACTTTAGTGATAAAATGAAACTAGAGGGGAAAAAAAGTGAGATTCCATTTAAGGGGAGTTTATTCGTAATAACTTCTTCTTTTGTGTTGAAAATAAGTTGCAGATTAAGTAGTAAGTTAAG